>JAOTIZ010000001.1:5473272-5490039 GCA_027123425.1 Erythroxylum panamense
TTACTATTTTTAATAATATTAATATTTTTATTTTTATTATTAATTTTATTATACCAAATTAATTATCTTATTATTATAAATTATTAATATAAATTTTATACTTTTTATTATTATTATTATTATTATTATTATTAATCGAGATAGAAAACAAGAATATGTTGGTTTTATGTCGAAGAAAATATGTTGTCAAAATTTAAAGAAACAATGTTTTCTAGTTTCTGTAAAACCGTTGTAGTTTTTGACTTTCAGAAACAAAAAATTGCAACAAAGTAAGCCAAACACGTTTTAATTACATGTTTTTCTTTTTACAAAAACGATAACAAAAAATGAAAAAAAAACAGAAACAAAGCCCTTTAGCTAATTAATTGCATGACATCCTTTTAACAGATGGAGCATGTGAGATCAGAGAATTTGACTTATCAAGCAAGAATCTACAAGAATGTACCTTAAGAAGTCTAGTTGGGAATGTTTCTTACAATTCTTTCGTAAATTTTTATACTTAATATTCAAACATCAATACATAAATCATTCACGCGCTTTAAGATTTTAAATATAATAATAATTACATAAATAAAACAAATAAATTATTTGTCATGAATTGAATTCGATACGGTATAGAGAGAGCTTTCAACAATCACGAACTAATTTCTCCCCCTTAACTCTCTTTCTATAACACATAACTTGATGGATAGTCAAATATGTTCGTTCTATATATTATTTTGTTTGCGTACTCTATTAGGGTAGAGAGATGACTAATTTATATACTTGTCAATGTTAAACATTGTAAGTCCATCAAGTACTAAATTAACGGTCAAGATTTAACATACCATTAAATTAAGAAAATATATTAAGAAAACAATCATGTTTACATAAACAAAATGAATAAGAAATATAAAATTCAGAAACATATTATTACTTCAAAAGTGTTAAAACATCATCATCAAATATTATTATCAATCATTAAAACCAAGACCCATCCTAAGCACATATTCTTTGAATGTCTTTGGTTGTAAACCCTTAGTTAGAGAATCTGTAATAATGAGATTTGTCCTAATATGTTCTATACACACTATTTGTTTCTGAATCTCCTCTTTAACAACAAAATACTTTAATTCCATATGATTTGCTCCTCTAGAGTATTTGTCGTTTTTAGATAAGAAAATTGTTACAAAATTATTACAATAAATTTTTAGTAGCTTACTTCCCGTGTCGACAATCCCAATCCCTGAAATAAAGTTCACAACTATAATGTATAAATTATAGCCTCATAACAAGCTAAAATTCTACCTCCATAATGGATGAAGCAATAAAAGACTGTTTGATAGTTTTTTATGATATTGCTCCTTTAGCTAATAAGAGCAAATAACCAAACGTTGACTTTCTACTATCAACACACCTAGCAAATCTAACTCTGAATATCCAATCATTTCTAAATGATCAGACCTCTTATAAGTGAATAGCTAATCTTTTGTTGCTTGAAGGTATCTCAATACATTCTTTGCAGCCTTTCAATGATCAATACCAGGATTACTTTAATATCTACCTAACATCCCTACTACAAAACTGATGTTAGGTCTAGTAAAGGTTTATAGGTACATAAAACTGCACATAACAGAAGCATATGGAACTGCTTCCATTTCCTTACGTTCCACATCATTCTTTGGACATTGCATAAGATCGAATTTATCTCCCTTTTGAATAGGGACTATACCTACTGAACACTTACTCATGCTAAATTTATCAAGAATTAGCTTTCAAAGACAATCCTAATGGAACTTCTTATCTTTTACAGAATAATGAAATTTGATTCGAATAGAATGTCTTTCTCCTATAACTTTCATTTCAAAACTCCTAGAAAGAAATTCTTTATTCTTATGTAACAAACCAAAATCATTAGCAACAAGCAAAATGTAATCACCATTCAAAACTAGAAATGTAAACTTACTCCCACTGATCTTTAGGTAAATACATTGATCAATAGTGATTTTCTAAAAACTGAAAGAAGTAATGGTATTATTGAACTTAATATACCATTGCCTGGAAGCTTGTTTAAGTCCATATATTGACTTTTTCAATTTACACATTATACTTTCTTTACGTTCAATGGAAAAACATTTAGGTTATCCACATAAACTTCCTCCTCAAGATCCCCATTTAGAAAGGTTACTTTCGCGTCCATCTGATGCAACTCTAAATCAAATTAAGCCACTAATGCTAAAATTATCCTTAATGAATCTTTCTTCGAGATAGGTGAAAAAGTCTCTTTATAATCAATGTCATCTTTCTGAGTGTAACCTTTGGTAATAAGTCTAGCTTTATATCTTTTAACATTACTATTTGAGTCACGTTTGTTCTTAAAGACCCATTTATAACCAACTTGTTTAGAACATTCTGGCAAGTTTACAAGATCCCAAACATTGTTTTGAATCATTGATTTCAACTCTTCTTTTATAACATCAATCCATTTTTCAGACTTATTACTACCTATGGCTTGTGAAAATTAAACAAAATCATTATCAATGCCACAATCAAAATATGACTCTTGCAAATAAAACACACAATCATCATAAATAGTTAACCTTCTAACCCTTACAAGTTTATTTAAAACTAAACCAACTAGTTCATTTACGTGAGCTGGTTGTAAGTTAGGCTCAACATGGGGTGCTTATTAATTCTCCAAACATTATTCTTGATTATTTTGATCTTCCAAAGCAGGAAAAAAAATGTTGTGGTTGTGAGTTTAAGACCATTGATAAGTAATGGAATATTAGCCCTTATTTCATTAATACCCACAACTTAATTTTCAACATTCCCACTAATCTCACCATTTTTTTAAAATTTGGCATTGCTGTTTCAAAAATTTTAGAACTGTGATTTAGACAGTAAGATCTATACCCTACCACTAACTATTCAAGAATCCAGCTTTCTTTCATATAGATTGTAAATTCATGCCTCTACTAGATAACACCAAACATGTAGGTTTCTTAAACTAGGTTTCCTTCTAGTCCATAACTTAAAAGGAGTTTTAGGAAATGCTTTACCAGGACCTTTATTTATCATATACATAACAATTCTAAGTGTATACATCCACAAACTTTTGGATAATGAGGAATTACTCATCATACTCTTAATCATATCCATTAATGTTCTATTTTGCTTTTATGTCAGACCATTTTATTGTGGTGTTCCTAACATAGTATACTATGCACATATGTCATGACTTTCGAGAAACTTAACAAACAGACCATGACACTATCTAGATTCATCATACTTTCCATAATACTCACCACTTGTATTATATCTTATAGATTTCACTTTTCTATCTAATTACCCCTTAACCTCCTTCATAAACACCTTAGGGGCGCTTACAGGTTGAGTTTTTTCATACAACAAATAGATATATCCATACCATGAAAATTTATCTATAAAGGTAAGGAAATATTTTGCTCTATTAAAGGACGAAGTGTCAAAAGGTTCACAAATACCGATGTGTATTATTTCAAGAAACTGATTGCTCCTAGTGGCTCCTTTCTTGCTATGTTTGGTTTGCTTACCCTTAATGCATTCCACATATAAGCCAAGATCACTAAATTTAGATTAAGTTGAATCTCATTTTTTACTACGCTTTCTAACCGTTCTTTAGATATAAGACCTAAATGTTTATGCCATAAGTAAGTAGAATGTTCATTCGCCAAACTACGTTTCATTCCAACATTATGATTAACAATAAATAGGGATTTAGGAAAAACACCATCAAGTTTCAATTTATATAAACCATACATAAGCATTCTATAACTAATAAAGGAATTATTCTTATACAAATTGAAACAATCACATCCACCTATAAAGGTATATCCACTAGCATCAAGTTTAGAAATATAAATTAAATTTATAGAAATTGAAGGTACATAGAGAGTGTTCATTAGATCCAACTGATGCCCAGTATCTAATGTCAATCTATAAGTTCCTACACCTTCAAATAGGTCCTTCATTCATTTCCCCAAAAATGTAAAGTTGCTAGTTAGGCTTATGGTTTGGATTATAATAATATTGGAAATATAAGTAGTAGCACCAGAATCAAACCACCAAGTATTAGAAGGAATTTCAGATCAATTTGATTCAAAGCATACAGAAACATAATATATACCTTTTTTTTGAACCAACCCTTACGTTTTAGGCAATCTTTTTGATAATGTCCCTCTTTCTTACAAAAGTGACATTTATCTAACTTTTGTCCCTTCCTTTCACCCTCAATAGCTTGTGAAACTTTAGCAAGTTCTTTCTTCTTAAAATTATTCACCTTTGGTTTAAGTTTCTTTTTAATTCCTTGACCCACTAGGTTAATAGAAGGGACTCCTTATTTCTTTAATCTCGCTTCCTCTTGAATAAGCTTATTGAAAAATTCATCAGTATTCCACTTATCCTTTAATGTGTTGTAATTGATGTGGAACGGTTCATATTCAGTAGGAACTGAGTTAATGATAAATTACACTAAGAAGGAGTCTTCCAAAGTCATACCCAATGTCTTAAGTTTTGCTGCGATATTAGTCATATCAAGGACATATTGCTACATACTCTTTGACCTATCAACTTCATGGTCATGATTTTAGTTATAAGTGTTCCTACAAGTGCATTATTAGATGAACGAAACTTACCTTCCACAAGCTTAAGAAAATCTTTAGCATTCTGATTTTCAGTGCTAAAAAGAGTATACTTAATGTTGCTAACAATTGTCAATTGCATAAAATTCAAACATAACCTATTAGACCTTACCCACGCTTTATAGTGTGCCTTTTCAGCCTCTATACTAGTATCAGTAAGGTCAGCAAGCTTATCCTCTAATACCACCAAGTCAAGATCCAAAACACCTAAATAGAAAGTGACTTGTTTACCTCATTCGAAGAAATTGTCACCAATGAACATGGTAATAGAAGAGGCTTGAGTGTGAAGGTTAATAACTGCAAACATATAAATGCTCACTAATTAACAAATTCAGACAGAAAGAACATACATTAAATATATTATAAGTTTCTTTGTGTAAACACAACAATACATATCATCACTATTATTAGAATGATATTTAAACTTTATAAGAAAATTAAATAAACTTCATCAAATACATATAATATCTTTGGATAACTATATATTTGTGACAAGACTATATCAATTTTCTCCTTATATTTTTTAGTTATAGAACATTGATTTACTTTTGGGTAAAGTCTTTAATTTCTATCAACTAATAAATTTTTCATAAAATATATAAATTATACTACCATACATTCAAAATCAATTTGTCTACTTTGGTGACAGACAGATTAATTTTAATCATATTGTCATAATAATAATAATAATAATGATAATAATATATCCAAAGCACCATGATAAAATTTTGATAATAGGTCAAATTATCATTAATATGACCAAAATGTAAGAAATCAAAACTTTAAAAATCATTCATCCATCAACAAAATTTCATGGATCAGAATTGTAATTTTCCATTCAAAAACAAATTCCAAAAGTGATGAAAGGTGAGGCAATTGGCGGCAACATGACTTGCCCGATATTCACAGTAATTTTCCATATAGAATTGCAAAGATGCTCAATATCTATTCTTTTGTCATTCAGTATTCGGCGGGCACAATCATGAAAATTATTATATACGGTGGTAACAATTTTTTTCAGGGAAAAATTATTCTTTATAAAAACCTAAAATCATAATTTTTATAAACATCATAAATCAATAATTTAAGGATTATTATCTATTCAAAATTTGAAACTCTAATACTATATGTAAATTTTATTCTTAATATTTAAAAATTAACAGATAAATCATTAATGCCTATTAAGATTTCCAATATAATAATAACCATATAGATGAAGCAAATAAATCAGTTATTTTAAGCAAAATTTGACATGATGTAAAGAAAACTTTCAACAATTACGAACTAATTTCTTTCCTTTAACTCTCTTTTTATATATCAGATAGCTTGATCAATAGTCAAGTATATTCGTTTTGTATTTTATTTTGCCTGCGTATTCTATTAGGGTGGAGAAATGACTAGTTTATATACCTGTGAATATTTAGTCTTGTATATTTATTAAGTACTAAACTAACGGTTAAGATATAATATACTATTAAATTAAGAAAAACCTAAATCAAATTTAATATCGTCTACAGAAAATATGGGTTATAACACAATTGCCCTTGAGCTTGCTGTTAACTGTAAGAGCCAATGAAACAGGGAGGAAAAAGCAAGGGAAGGACAGGTTAAATGGTGAAATACAACCCCCAAAGACAGTAAATCCAAGCATGCTTCCATCACTTCCCCGTACCTTAAAAGTAGAACTCCTTTTCTTTTCCTTTGTTAGGAGTACAATTTCACTTGGACTTTTTGATATGAGCGTTGTGCCATATTTATTATTTAAATCGTATTTATTATAACTGCAGTGTCAAACTCAGAGAAAAAAGGGGATTGGATAGGATCAAGTAGTTAAAGTGGGAAAGCGGATGATTACGTGGTTTGCTTATAGTTGATGGTGAGTTGCTTTCTTCTCATTCTCACTTCTTCCTTGTAAGCTAAAGTTTTCTCTTCATGATAGCTTGCTTAGAATTAGAAGAAGAAGAAGAAGAAACCATTAACAGCATGCACGACAGCATCCTCCAGGTGATCAGAGCTTGAGCTATTAATCTCTTGTCTCATCATTCTATTTGGCTTCGAGTCAGATTGGTCAAGAGTTGCATTATCAGTTCCTTTGCTATTACTACTAGGTTGTTTTTCAGAGTATAATGATGCATGAATCATTAGGCATCCCTGCCTGTTTCTCATCAAGTGAACGGCAAAACGATGACCCAGCCACTGTGATAAGGTCCGGCCAGAGCGCATTCATGTCAATATATCGAACAAAGCTAGCTGGGCAATGTCGTTTGATCACCATCACCTGGTGCAAGGATCTGTTGTTACATGGCCTCTCTGTTACAGTTCAAGCAACAAATGGCAGAGACCACCACCACTGCAAAGTTGAACTGAAGCCATGGAACTTTTGGAGGAAACAAGGGTCTAAGCAATTTGTAATAGACGATAGGATTGTTGATGTGGTCTGGGATTTTAAGGCAGCGAAATTCAATGGCGAGACAGAACCACAGTCAGATTATTATCTTGCTATTATCTGTGAAGAAGAGGTGGCTTTACTTCTTGGTGACTTGAAGAAAAATGCTTACAGAAGGACACGTTGTAGACCTTCGCTTATTGAACCAATATTAGTATCGAGGAAGGAACACGTATTTGGGAAGAAGAGATTCACAACAAGAATCAAATCTCACGAGAAAGGGCAATTTGTTGAGATTTCAATTGAATGCAAAAAAGACGGTGATAATGGAGAGGTTGATCCTCAACTGGAAATAAAGGCAGATGGGCAACTAGCCATTCAAGTTAAGCATCTTCAATGGAAGTTTAGAGGAAATGATGCCATAAATTTGAGCAAAACTAGAGTGGAGGTTTGTTGGGATGTTCATGACTGGCTATTTGGTTCAGGTCCAAGGCATGGCCTATTTATAATTAAGCCTGTTTCACAGTCTCCTTTAACAAAATCAGCACCGTCGTCACCTACATCATCACTGTCATCCACATCAATGCCATTTCTGAGTCAAGAAGTGAACAGTGCTTCAGTAGCAGATGATATTGCAGGTGGTCCCTCCAGCTTTTGCTTGTTTCTGTACGCTTGGAAGATGAACTAGTTGGTGCAGAACTTACTGCCGTCCCGATCCAGTCAAAACTCACATGATCATGTTCTTGGTTCAGAGTACAGTGACATAGTGCTTGACAAAAAACAAGTAGGTTCAGCTCCCACTTAAAGAGAGATGGTTGTAAGAGTAGCACCTGGGCCCAATCGGAGCTGGAATGTTGTCATGGAATGGACAGGCCAGATCGGAACACAGGCACATGGCCAAATAATTTCCCTTATCGTGAATTATGTTCCAACTTGGAGCATTTTTGGTTCTATCCTCCTCATATAATCATGTGTCAAAATGGGTCAATCATAATTTACGAGTGTGTAATTATGCCTTTTCATTTTATGTCTATTCACGTAAAATTGTGAAAAGATTTTACTAGACTTCGGTCTTTATACTACGATCCTAAAAGGCATCGTTTTGATTAGGAAGAAACAGGATCAGCAAACGCAAAAAGGCTACCAAATTGTGGAAAAAGGTGGGAGCTTTTAACATCATGTTTGCAGGATTGCGAAAAATATTGGAGAAACATCTGCTATATGGCATCAGTGGTCCTTTCTTTTGAAAAGCCATTTCCACTTGGGGTCTTCGAGCTCTTATTGGTTGTTAAAAAGAAAAAGAAAAGGTGGCAAATTTGGTAAACATGGTGGCTAATGAGCAAACATTGTCTGCATGATTCTACCTTCGAGGGTTGGAAGATGGGAGGGCCGAATGCGAGTACTTTCTCCTTTTTGGTGGAATTCCCATTAGCGTGGATTTTTAAGTTGCTTTTATAGAGTTTGAAGTCGCAAAATGTTTCACCACTACAGCTCATGTTGTGAGTATACAAGTAGGACCTGTTTGACTAGATCCTTTTAATGAGTAGTCCTTTAAGTATATATATATCTATATATATATATATATGAAACTATTATGAAATCGGTGGAAAGTTCTTTATCTTACATATATCATTCAATATGTATAAATAGACATATCTCAAGGAAAATTTAACATACAAACTTAAGACAAAAATGGTAATGAGAAAAAAATAAAATTATTATTGACGTTTGATATGCAATTGAAATTAAAAACACAAAGAAAGAAACAATTCTCAACTAAGCTTAATTCACAAAAGAAATTAGAAACTGTACAATTTTATAACAATATTTACATGATAAGGACCCTATCCTAAAATTATGGTTACCAACAATCAATCATGTATTGGCTTTTTTGCACAATAACTCAGCCTTTGACCTTAGAGGAACTAAAACATTTTCTCTTTCCCTAATAGGTTACTTCTAGTCTAAATAGTGATGGAACTAAATTATCATCAAAGTGCATATATTATTGTGATTGTGATGGTTATTAAAAATAATTCATAAAAGAAAGAATTTGTAACATTTAAAGATATGTTATAATTCATAATTTGAAAGCATCTTAGGCTTTGAATTATATTTGCTCTATTAACTATCAGTAATTTGAAAATAGTAGAGGTTTAGTTGAAGAAAAATATTTATTTGGGAATGATAACGACAAAATAGAAAATAATAAAGTAAAGAGACACACAACTATCTACATGGTTTGGTGCAATGCTTATCTCAACGTGCAAGAGAAGAATAAAATTCACTAATTAATTTGAAGAATACAAAATATGGAGAGTAATACTCAAAACTCTAAAACCCAATTATACTCTATTTTACTCTCAAACTTTTTTCCTTGTTTTTTCCCATGTGAAACCATGCAAATGAATGAGTTTATATAGGTATGGTTTCGCTTCAAACTTTGGTGAGAATAATGTCACGTTTCATTGCCCAATTCCATTCAATTCATTTGATAGACAAGTGAACCAAGGAATGGTGATTTCTTCCCCTAAAAAATGCTTGGATATGGACATGCGACATAAGTCTAAGAAGAAGGAAGTGGATGACAAAACATATCTTTACCATGGGTTTTGAAAAAAATTCAAGCAAAACATAACAAATCTCCACCTTGACTTGAATTTTCTACTGGATGTAGAAAATTAATGAACTTTACTCCACCTCCTCCAAATAACCCTATAAAGGTAACATAATAATATGAAATACCAATTAAGTCCAAGCAATGCTTGAACTTTGTAACTAAAAGAGATTTGGTCTTCATGTCAATCAAATTGTAAACAGTATCAATTTTCTTCACATAAATAGTACCTTAAGAAATAATATCATGAACAAAATGACCTTTCATAAAACATTGATCTTTAGTTAAATGAATAACACTTTGGCTATCACAATGGACAAAAATCACCTTATGGTCTGAATTGAGCTCTTTAGATAAACCTCTTAACCAAATGGTTTTTTTAAATTAAGATTACTTGTATAGTCTGAATCAATATAACCAACCACAATATCCATACTTCTTCCAAATTCTAAACAAGAATTAGTGGTACCTCGCAAATATCTCAAAATCTATTCTCTACCTGCTAGTATTAGGATTAGCTATATATATCTATTAACAACATTGACTGCATGTGCAATATCAGGGTGAGTACACACCATAGCATACATGAGACTATCAATAACATTAGAGGATGAAACATATGTCATATACTTAATTTCATCATCTGACTATGGTGACATTGTAGCAAAAAGTATAAAATGAGCAACACGTGGAGTACTTATAAGTTTAACATTTTTCATGCCAAAATGCTCCAAAACCGTTTCAACAAAACCTTTTTGAGAAAGGTAAAACTTTCTATAAACTTTATCTCTTCGAATCTCCATACCCAAAATTTTCTTTGTTGCTCCCAAATCTTTCATCTCATATTTACCACTCAATTTTGACTTCAATTTCTTGATTTTAGACATATTCTCACTTGCGATAAGCATATCATCAACATAAAGCAGCAAGTACATAAATGAACCATCTTTAAGTTTTCTAAAATGCACATAACTATCATACTGGCTTTGGGAATAGCTGTGACTAACCATGAAGGAATCAAATGCTTGTATCACTGTCGAGGAGACTATTTCAAACCATGCAATGATTTCTTCAACAAGTAAACATGGTCTTTCTTGCCTTCAATCTTAAAACCCTTAGGTTATTGCATGTAAATTGTCCCCTCAAGCTTTCCATGCAAGAAAGCAGTCTTAACAGCTATTTTTTTCCAACTTTAAATTATGCATGGCAACCGAAGCAAGCAAGGAACGAACAGAGCTATGCTTAACAACAAGTAAAACCGTATCATTAATGTAACTCCATGTACCTAATTATAGCCCTTAGTAACTAACCATGCCTTGTACTTAGCACCTTCAACATCTGGAATGCCATCTTTCTTCTTGAAGACCCATCTTTATTCTTATAAAGAGACTCCACCTCTTTTTGTATAACGATTAGCCACTTAGTTGAATTATCACAAGAAATAGCTTTTGAATAAGAGGAAGGTTCACCGACATCATCAATTTCTTGTGCTACTGCCAAAGCATATGCAACATAATCTGTATCAACCAATCTTTGAGGTATTTTTCTCTCCTTTGTTGGCCTATGTGTAGCAACAAAATGCTCCTCTTGTGGGATCTCAACAAGAGAAGGCAATTGAACTTGGTCTTGTTGTGAAACTCCATCTTCTAAAGGCAAATTCTCCACCTCAACTTCTACAGGCTTTTCATAATTCTTCATACTAGTGTTAAAAGAGCTAGGATTGTCATCTCTTGGGTGAAGCATAGTTGACTCATCAAATACAACATCCCTGCTGATTACAACTTTGGATGTCTCAGGATCATAACTCTAAACTTTATATCCCTTTACACTATAAGGGTAGCCAACGAAAATGCCCATTTTAGATATGGGCTTCAATTTACCATCATTAATATGAACATAAATTGGGCAACCAAATGCCCTTAAATCAGAGTAGTCAATAGGTTTTCCATACCACAATTCTTTAAGAGTTTTACAATCAATAGCTGTAGACAAAGAATGGTTTACCAAGTAGCAAGTTGTAGAAGCTGCCTCTGCTAAG
Source organism: Erythroxylum panamense (assembly GCA_027123425.1). Classification (NCBI taxonomy): domain Eukaryota; kingdom Viridiplantae; phylum Streptophyta; class Magnoliopsida; order Malpighiales; family Erythroxylaceae; genus Erythroxylum; species Erythroxylum panamense. Next base: position 5,484,975 of record JAOTIZ010000001.1, read on the forward strand.
AAATCTTTTGATAGCCCTGAATTAGATAGCATGAAGCAAACTTTTTCTAACAGAATTTTATTCATGTGCTCGACTACACTATTTTGTTGGGGGTTCCTTTAATTATGAGATGTCTGACAATACCTTCATCTTTGCAAACTTTATTAAATTCATTATCGCAAAACTTTGGCCTATTATTCTTGTTTATTTACTTTTCCACCAAATTCTTCCACTATTGAAGGTAGAAAACACATTATTTTTGTGTTTCAGAAAATACACCCATACCTTCCTAGAGTAGTCGTTAATGAAGGTAAGCATATACTGAGCACTATATTTAGAAGGAATATGAGAAAGGCCCCAGATATCTTAATGAATATAACCTAGAGTACCTTTAGTCTTATAGACTACAGTACTAAAACTAACTCTAATATGTTTTTCAAAAGGAAAAGATTTAGAACATGTTACCTTGCCTTCGCATCAAAAGGAAAAGATTTGTATGATGCAACCTATAATGATGATCCTGGTCATTTGTTTCAACAATAAAGTCACATAGTTTGAAACATCAGGGTTATTGATATGAACAATATTCAATTTTATCTATGGACAATAAGTAAAAGTGTAATTAATCTTACAATAAGTGAAAGAATATTGTACATAGTTAAATAAATTGAAAATTCACCACAACTTTATCCACAAAACTTTCAAACAAGTTATCTTCCTTTAATTCCTTAGCATGCTTGATGCAAGGTAATTTTGTTCTCACAATAATCCCTAACTCATTTGACAATTTTGCATATTAGATCTAACGGCCTTACAAAGTATCAATGTATATTGAAAACTTAGTATTCATTAAATCCTTCATTCGTTACAATTCACAACCTCCAGTTATACCTTTACATCTTTTTTTTAATATTGAAAATGGAACCTGACAACAAATCAATAATGATATGAAATCCCTTTGTGCTAGTTGATTCATTGTTGTTTGAGGAAGAACGAGGTTGTGCTTGACTGATTTCATTGGTGGCTGAGGTTGACTATTGTTGTTGGCTAAGAACTGATTGATCTGGCTAAAGTTGCACATCCCTCTATTCCATACTTTTGATACCTGCCATCTTTTTTTCCTTTTATTCTACTAGATGCTATTGTATTGGATTTTTATAAAAACAAACATAAATTTTATTAACATTACAATACGTCCAATCATTATTTCAAACATACCTTCAATCATTGACATTAATCACATTAACATAACTCAATCATTAACAATCTGCATTAACATAACTCAATCATCAATAATTCACATTAACATAATTCAACCATCAACAATTCGAATTAACATAGGCATGAAATTGGGTTCACTTATAGAAGTACACCATACAATGCCAATGCATTTTTTCTATAAAGGACAATTATGTTTATCGTGATGAATCATTACTCTAAGTTATCAACAATCCATATATGACATTAAATTTTAGACATGAAAAATTCAATACTCATACATCATCTTTTGGGTCTAAAGGTAATATAGAAATATTAATAGTAAATTACAATAAATCAAAAAAATTATTTTCGATTGATATAATCTTAAATTATAATTAGGATTGAGAATTTGATAAAACTTTAGATAAAAAATAATTTATCTTATTTTTTGAGATTTTTAATTAATTAATATCTCCTTATGATATGATACCCAATTTTACATATAGTGATGATGGTTTAGGTTAGTTGGTTCACTTGTTGTTAATCCTCCAACATCATTCCTTGATTACATTTAGTTGGATCCACTTGACATTCATTCCCCATAAATATATATAATTGCAAAAAGATGAATGTTACGTAATTGAGATATTACACTTTCTTGCTTTCAATTGATTTCGTCTCTCCAAATCTTGGAATCCAAGATCTAGTCTTCCTTTCAACATGTTTTCCAATAACAACAATGAGTAAACATATGTTCTATACTTACTATATAATATTAACACTAAATAGGCAAATAAGAATTGCAGTGATTTCATTCAAGCAATTAAATAATCCTCTAGTCTCTAGCCAAGTTATAGCGCAATAATAGTAACATTGAAGCATAAATCGCACTAATATCAACTTCTAAATGAGTAATTTTATTCTTCAAATTCACCATACACCTCTCTCCTTCATTTTTTTTAACATAATTTATACTTTATCTATTGTATACAACCTGATAGAAAAACCTTTCATCTTTTTTAAAAACAATCTAATTTATGTTTTAAATTCTCTACTAATTTGTCACAAACAATTCAAACAAAAGCAAATCATCTCCAACAAAACTTTGATCAAACATGTTATAGGCTATCCTCAAAGAAGCTTCCTAATGCATCTAAGCCTTAATCATCCCATTATGGACCAAACAATAATACACACCCACCATCTTTCAAACAACAATACACATTCATCTTCCAAACAACAATACACAAAACTGAGACCTCCTTACAAAATATAAAACCCAAACACAAAAACTCAGACAATGAAAGCAGAACATAAAAACTAAACATAATTTGGATGGATAATTGGAAACAATGGACAAGGAATGACGAAGTTAGATAAGGTTGGAGGCTTTTTAATGCAAAATTTTACTGGGAAAACGATGAAGTTGAACGATGAAGCTGGATGAGGAAGATAGGGCTTTGTTTTCTTGTTTAAAATAAGATGAAAATGAAGTCGTTTGTTATGAAACAAATGATGTCATTTTGTGTTATATTAAAAAACTATAGCTAACATTTGGTGATGATTTTAGAAAAATGTCGTCAAATGTAGATCATTGGTGACGTTTTTACTGAAATATTCCTAAATTAAAGATTTGGAGACGATTTTATAAATCGTCACCAAATCTTTTCATATAATATTTTAAATATTTATATATAAAATAGTGTAGAATTTATATATAATAAATAGGGTTTTGTGACACCACATAAAATTGTCAAATCAAATATTTTAAAAGAGATAAATAAAAAGTATAAATCTATGTAATATTAATTAATTTTTTTTAGTTTTATAAATGTTTTAAATGAAAAGTAAATTTATTTTTAGATTTACAATCATTGTCAATAATATTAAATTTAAATTTTAAGAATATGATATTAATATTTAATATTGATTTCCAATTTTTACTATAGTGCAATTATCTTGTAATTATATTGAAATAAATATAATTATATATGGTAATTAATATAATGATATATGAATGTATAGATAATAATTGTAATTAGTATAATGATTTATGAATGTATAAATAATAGATAAAAATTCTCATATCTTAGTTATTATTTTATTTTGTTTAATCATAATTATCTATTTATTATATATAAATTCTATAATGTTGTATAGAATTTATATATTATATATAATTTCTATAATATATAGAGTGTAATATATAGGAATAAACTTCAACGAAGAATTTTTGCAAAAGTTTCACTATTTTATGACAATTTTTGTATTTGTTGAAAAAGATGGCCAAAATCACGTAGTTTTTTGAAATTGAAAACCTAATTACCTAAATATAGGACATAATTTTTTTTATGGAGCCTACAAACAAATAGGGAAATAGAGCCCATTTCTGCAAGCAACAGACATTTCACTTACAAAGCAACAAAAACAACAATGTAACCTATAGCTAGTAATAAAGCAACAAAAAAATGACAACATTGTTGTAAGCAGTAGACAAGTTAATCTATTTACGATGACATTTTATAAATAAGGTAGATAAATCCTCCCCAACCGAAAAAAACTCCAGATGCTTCCTAATTAGGGCTGAACCATCAAAGGCGATCTTCTTCTCCAAGCTAGTTAAGTTGCCAAGTATGGGTTACTTTGTCTTGCTTCTCACCTTTTCTTCTTCTTTTTACCTTTGGTTGTTTTTCTGCAATAGCTAGTTATGTAACATCCCATCACTGATGGGAAGGGTAATTTGGTCATTTGGGACAGGTTAGGCGAGTGTAAATATACCTCGGTATGTTTATGCATCATATAGCCTCTATATTTATATGAATGGTAATTTTTACACATGCACATAATTGTACATGCATTCATGACATTTCCCAGCATATGTATTTATTGTGAAAAATATGTTATTTGTGTTTGAAAAATTGAATTGGAGTGATTTATGTGTGTTTTACATTTTTAGGGAGTTTTAGGAAATTTTCTGAAAATTTCGGGGAAACTTTACGGACCGAAAAAATTGTCAAGAGGCAGACAGATTGGGTTTTCGGTACTAGAAAAGACTGTCCAATGGCACTGAAAAATTGGATACATGATTTTAGGAATTTTTGTTATGAGCCATTGGAATTTGGAGTAGAAATTTCATCGTTTTTGGAAACTGACCGGTAGAATGCAGAAAACCGGGACAAGTGGCAAGTGACACATGTCACTTGCCTACTTAGTCTTTAACTTGGGTTTTATATTATTAACCTAAGCAATTCTCGATGCTTCATTTAGGAAGAGGTAAAAGCTTTTGAAATTGAAAGTCTCCTTCCTTCTCACCCGTAGCTTCCATTCTCCTCTCCTTCTTCTTTGGTTTTCTCCTCCTTCTTTGAAATTGCTACTCTCCTCATCTACCTAAAGTGCTTCCTTATCATATATCCAAGCCTAAGCCTCCTACACCCCTTAAAAATGGTGATTTTCATATATGTGTGAAGTGAAGTGAAGGAATTGGTGTTATTTTGAAGAATTGAAGAATTAAAGCTTGAAGTTTATTTAGGTGAGAACTTATGTTTGTGTTCTTTAATTTGGTAGTAGAAGCATTTAGTGTGATAAATTGTGCATTAATTTCATAAAGCTTGTGGTAGGATTGTTTGGGTATAAGTGAGTATGTGTAAGGATGAATGATGAATATGTTGTGGATTGGTTTTGGATTGATTTTGATGTTGAATAATGGTAGATGAGTGGAGGATTCAAGTAAGAAAGTTTTGTGTGTTGAGTGCTGCCAAATTTTGACTATTTATTTAAGTGAATGCCTAGATGAACTTGTGGCTGAATTGGAGACTAAATTGGATGCTTATTGATGTAGGATTGGTGTTAGAATGAAATAAGTTGAGTTGGATATGAAATCTGGAAA
>JAOTIZ010000001.1:5514420-5524735 GCA_027123425.1 Erythroxylum panamense
GTAACAACTTAAGGTTAAACATATGTTATTCAGGAAGAGATCAATGAGGAATTCCTAGAAAAGTTATGTAATGTTTTGCGGCTGTCTTTGCCTGAAAAGAATGGCATTGGTCTTGTACTATCAGACTTTGAAAGTGTTGAAACTCAGATGTGTGGTGAGTAATCATAGTTCTTATTTGAAATGGTTTTTGCCTTATTTGAAATGGTCTTTTTGAGGTTCTTTCTTCTGCTTCTTTCAGGTATCTTTTGTTTGTTATGATTTTAGCATTTGTTTATTTGGGTTTCTCTGGTGCAGGAGTAAGAATCTGTTTCATGAATGCACAGAAAATGAGTTTGATGAACTTTTAGCTGATATAGAAAAGGAGATGAGCATGGGAGATGTTGTTAAGTATTTAGGCTATGGATGCACAGATGATGCTGCACAGTGCAAAGAGATTCTGTCTCTTTTTCAGCCTTTGAATGAGATTACTGTCTCTAAGATACTTGGAGCAATTGCTTCTTCATGTCTGTATATAGATATGCCTGCCAGGTATAAACTCTTAAGCTTCAGTATTACATTCTCAGACATGTTTCCATTGTGCTTCTGTATTAAATACGTTACCGTCCTTCTTTGTTTTTGAATTTTAGGGTTCATTTTTTCAGGAACCATTCCCGCTCCATGCTATCTGTGGGTCTGTGTGTAAGAATATTGAGGGCCAATTATCATTTCTTAAGTATGTTGTATCATCTACTCTCCAAGGCTCAAGATTTCACTAAATTCGTCTTCACAAGTAAAAAAGGAACCTTGTTACAAGTCTCTTTGTTTTCTTAAATAAAAATAATTCATTTTATAATCTTCCTTGATGGTGAACAAAAACCTAAAGCTTTCTTGAAGCTTACAAGTACTATTAATATCCCTTAGTTAACTTTGCAACTTCAATAAATCTTTCTTACTTATTTTAATACTCTAGGTCTGACCATGATTCAAAATGAGTCTATATGTGTTTAGATTGCTTAAACACTCTCACAAATGTGTTCTTGCAACAACAAAAAAAATCATAAAGTTGTCTAACAACTAAAAAATAAGTATTTATAACTTACAAGACTTTAAATAATCATTAAAGACACAAACTAATTGTTATAATAATAAGTTCTAGGCAAGATAATCTACTCAATCACCTCCTTTTGGCTAGCCAAACTATTTTTTGACCGAGGTATCAACTACCAAACCATTACTTAGAAAGTTACCTCTCTAAAACTTTTATAATCTATCATCGACTAGCCAATGGTTCACTAACTCAAACCATCTATTATGTGACTTCTTGATACTTTGTTCGACTAACATATCTAAATCTTTAGGCTAGTTGAACTCTAGTAGAAACCAACATTCAAAAATACTTTGAAACATCAAGTTTAAAAATTCAAAATTTTCAAAAACTTCAAAACACCCTATTTTGATTATAGCTTGACTTTACTCACATTAAAAGTTGGCCAAAATCTTTTCTAAAGATCAAGATATTTTTCTTTAAGAACCAAAAACTTAACACTTCTTGATAAAAGAAAATGCATGCATTAAAATTGAATATGAGATGATTACACATAAAGAGCCCTTACATTATTAAACTAATCAAATTAGGGGTACAAGAAGCATTATATTAATTTTACATCATGAAAAGTTTTCAATCTTCTTTTTTAGTTTCATAGATCACTTGATACTTGACATAATGTATCTTTTGACTCAATTGATTCATATAGTTGAATAATTTCTTTTCCTTTCTTTGAATGACTTAAAAAAATAAAGCGTAATAACAAATATATTTATTTATCATTAAATCATATATTGTAGTCTTTTTTAGCTCCACATTTATCTTATGCTGCCTATTTAATCAAATTTATATAATTTATTTACAATTTTTCCTATGAATTTCTATTTAAAAAATGTAAATTTAGACCAGGCTTTAAACATGGAAATTCTAATTTTGCATAACTTCCCGAAGAAGATCTGAATCTTGAGGGCAAGATCAAAAACTTTTTTCTTTTTTTGGTCCCTTTTATTTGGAAATTTTGTGTTTGTAATTGCAAAAGAAAAGCAATGAAGAGAACTGTTTGCATAACAGTCAATAATAATATACTATTGATAGTTTTGAAGATAGAAAGGCATTCAAGGTTGGAAGATCCTCATAAAAGGTTGTGCTGTGTTATTTAGTGATTGTTCTTGCCGCATTACTTAGAGGCTCTAGTTGTGTAACTTGCAAGAGGTTTTTCTTTTTCAGGCTCTTGCTTCTCTAATAATTATCATGGCTGATTCGCGCTGATGTCTGATGTCGGCTTTTCTTATTGGACCAGTTGATTCTTTACAATCAACGTACTGTTACTCTTAGCACGTTCTGAACGAAGTGGAATTTCCGGTCCTACAACTACGAGGCTTGGAATTCAATGCATTGGGTCCAACAACAGTTTCAAATGGATAGAGTTGCATCCGCACCATGAAAATTCTCGTCAACCCTCAGGTCATCTTTTTTCCTGAATTCATTAAATCTTTGGGTTTGGCACACCTGGTTAACCCTCTTCAGGAATGAGCAGTGTTCTAAGGGTGATAACAACTTTCTTTTCACGTTTCAACCTTCAACTGTCTAACATCGTTAATAATCAAGCATGCAGAGTCATTGTTTTTGCCAGCCAAACTTCTATTACTTTGTTAGTGTCTCCATACCTAATTTTTGACGTTGATTTTGGTTCATGGTCCTGTTCCTTCAGTAGTGGCATTTGTCCCCCTCAAAGATCCATCGTTCTTTAGAATCCAATAAAACCTGCGTGCTTTCAAAGTGAACAGGGGATCCAATCAAGTGATTAAATATTCAAGGTACAAGTTTTCATTTTCATCGGTTCTCAGCAAAGGGAAGGTCTTCATGAAGACTAATCTTCAGAATAAATGTGGGGCCTTGATGTGGATTGTGATTGTTAGAGTCCAAAAGACATATGAGATTTCAATGTGGATTGTGGACTCGGCACAGAACTCCTTTCGGACTATTGACCTCAATAAGCGAAATAATAGAGATTAACAATGCATCTGGTATATATATATATGTTCATATTTGATCAAATCTAATTCATCCGTTAATATTATGACAGAACAAAAGATGAATGAATTGCATCCAAAAAAACCAATTAGAATGTCGTTTACCCTGAAATCAAACTTGAGGTAGTAGCATCTTTTCAAACACAATGCGTGATACAGGTCAACCCAGAGAAATGAAAGACTTTAGTATTTGGATTTGTCTCATTAATTTGTGGGTTGGAATTTTATGACAACCAGTAACACTTTAGTTGCTGGATGCAGCCTTATGACCATAACAACAGGGAATCGAAAGGGTATTTGCTTCACTTGTTCCAACTGATACTATATACTAATTCCTAAAAATGCCAAAAGTTGTTTCTGTACATGCCTGCGTCCAGTGATAACTTAGTTCCGCAATATATACACATCACGCAAGCAGATAAGAGCTCCATTACTACCTGGGACCTTTACTTTAAGAAAGCAGTTTCATCAAATGTTCAATACAAGTAGAGCAGATTCTGCAAGCAGCAGCAGTCACCTTTTTAAGATTCCATTTAAGCTCTAGTCACTTATTCCACCTTTTGATGTGAAAAACTATTGAGAAGGTTCTGAAAATGCTCATGCTCCTCACCTTCTCTAACAATCTGCAGAAGCAGTGAACATAGACGTTTCAGTAAAACAAACCAACTCGAAGAATAATAGGTAACCATCAACTGTTACAGACAGAGGGTGATCGAGAGCGAGAGGGAGGAAAGGAGACATACTTCTATTATAGGAAAGGAGACATACTTCTATTCTTCTATTCTAATCTAAAGTATTAAGTGTGGTTATCAACTACCATATTTAAGTTAAAAAGACTAAATGCAACGCCAAGGTTAGATTGCAGTTCGGTGTTCTACCGTCCAAACAGGCCAAGGAAAGTAATAGCATATTTCAATGTATTAAAAATTGATAGTAGGCAAACAGACACTTGATGAAACGATCTATTGAAGGTAATACTATGCAATTACTTAGCACAACTTCGTACTTTTCACCCATTCCAGAAGTGCAGAACCTCTTCTCTTCAATCTTTTGGACAAATAAACACACAGCTTATATCTAATTTCAACCATGAGAAGCTGTTTCATAAAACTTGCCCACCAGCCACCTTCCCCAAATGTCTGTGTGCATTACATATAAAACTTGGGACCAACAGATTAATTGATAGGTTACTCGATTCATATACCTTAGGATCTAAGGTGAGCAAACAAAAACATGTATATGTTGATTCACATACAAAATGGAAGAAGGAATATCAAAAAGCTCAAGAGCGATATGTGATATTTCATAATATACAGTTTATAAGACAAGCATAAAGAATGATGACTACTGCCATTTTTTTTCCTTGCACAACTTCTTTCTATTAATCATGCAGAAATACACCCCCACAATGTAACTGACGTCAATTCATGGCATTGTAACTTGAATCATAACAAAATTTATAACAATCAGGAAATCAGTCAGCTAGATCATATTGTCATCAGTCTTCTGCATGTTAGATTTTGGGGAGAAAATTCAGCATGCCATAGCAGCGAAACAAGACTCCATATAATCTCAGAATATGAGCAGTATTAACCTGTAGAGGCGTATTAGCGCGGAAACCAATCTGATTAAGCAGGTTCTCTGTCACTTCCACTATCATACATCTTTGCGTCAACATCGCTAGTCAAATCATCATCCATGTCGGGTAGAGAAAAAGACCATGACCGAACCAGGTTCCTAGGGGCTTTAGATGGTTCATCAATTGAAGGTAGCAGCATCCTGGGTGGAGGATTGCTCCCTCTTCTCTCTGCAATTGATTGGCAAATAGTCTCTGCTCTTGAATTATTATTAGAAGAAAGCACGTTTCTAGGTGACTCTGGAGCTTGTTTGTAGGGTAAGTAAAACTCTTCTGCCAAAGGAGTAGTCTTGACAAAACATGGATCTGTCGGTTCCAGTGCAGAAGGTGAAGGTTGCCGGGAAGACAAATATGAGAGGTCAGACCAGTTAGAAGACGATGGTGAAAAGGTGAACGAACTAGATGAGTATTCTGAGGTTGAAGGGGACAGTGAAGGGGACTTATTTCTGAACTTTGGGCTGTTATCTGGCAAACATGAGAAGGAGTCTGGGCAATCACAAGGTGTTGGAGGTGGAATTGAAGAGTCGGGGAGGGCCACGGAGCGACCATCTTCATCACTAGTTCTTGCAATCGTATCAGGGCTTTTGTTTGGAAAGCTCTTGAAAGAATCTGGGGAGCCACATGGATCTCCTGACAGAGCTCCGGATAATGAGCAATCCACCGAAGCAAGTTCTTCTTTACAATCATCTATGACCATATCAAACCCATCATGGGATTCAAAAGAACCAGAGTTCATCTTAGTCGATGTGATAAGCTCTTTAACTCCACCGTTTGCAAATTTCTGCCTTAGTTTCCCCCATCCAATTTCTATGGCAGGAAGACTAGTTTCTGATCCAACGTTTGACACTGGAACTGGAGGAACAACCCCACCAGCCAGTGCCTTGTGGAAGATCTCAAAATCGTTATCATATTCATCAACCTTCCTCTCACCAGCAACCTTACAAATACCTGAAGCAATAATATCATTCCCAAAAGACAAAGGTTGTTCCATTCTGACCTCAACTTTGTTGCAACCTGCTCCAGAGACTTGTCCACTTGTAAAAGCATCCCAGAAATCTAGGGTTTCTTTTCCTTCTTCGATGCTCACAACTGGACCCTGGGCTCTTTCATATCGTATAACCTGATTGGCTGCCACTTTAGCATGACTTGACATAAATGAGTGACAATTCTTCCCAACCCACACATATATGTTCCTAGGAACATGAACAACGAACGCCCCACGTGAATCAAGTCCTTGTACACCTGGTTGGCTCAACATTTTTGGTACAAGATGAAGAGGATCATATGATGAGTGTGGAGCCATTCTATACATCCTTAACACAGAGGACGGGCTCGCTGGCAAAGCATGAACTCGTTTCTGACACTGTAAAAGTTGACAAGCAAAGCCCATATTTGGATTTGTAACGCCCCTCGCTGCCTTGACAGATTGAAATGCATCCTCGAAGCTTTGCCCTTCCCTCCACATCAGGTATGCAATCACCAAAGAAGTTGATCTCGAAACTCCCTGACAGCAATGCACAAGAACCCTCCCACCTTGATCTCGAACATCCTCAAAGTAATCAAACACGTCATAGAGAATACTTGTGATGTCCTCGGATGGGCTGTCTTGCAACCAAAGTGTCTTGTAAACAAGATCGTTCTTGAAATACTCAGGACAAACAAACCCAACACAATTTAGTACATGAGTAATCCCATTTTGGCGCAAAACCTCACGGTTCTTAGCCACAGCGTCACTCCCTAAATAAACATGGTCAGCAATCCTCGAACATTCCTTGTCGAAAAAAGCAAGCTTGTCCTTCTTAAACTGAAACTCCCTGACAGGCTGCTCTAAACCAGAATTCTCAAGTTGTTGCACAGACCCCCTTGGGGTTTGAGGATTAGGCCACACACCAAGATCATCGGAGCCGGCCTTCGGCCACTCCTCCACAGGTCCCCGTGAAATGGACAGCGGTTGAAGCGGCGGCAAACACGACCTCGCCTTATTATTTTGTTGGGGTCTCGGATTAGGCTTAGTCGGTGACCGGTCGGTCCACGAAACGGACCGGAGATAGGTTTTTCGATTACCACCTCCGGCGGGGCGATTCGTGTCCTTTTGGCGTAACATGTCAAATAATAGCTCAACAAAATTCCACTAAAAAACGGATGCCCATTAAAGGATTCTTCCTGGAAAGGCCATTGACAAAGCCAAGTTGCTGTCTTTGACAATAAATAGCTGATTACGAAATCTGAGTCTCTCTCTCTCTGCTATGTTCTCTTTTCTTCACCTAAAAACCTTGACCCTCCCTCTCTCTATAGACTACGTTTAATATATCCCTCCGCCTCTCTCTCTCTCTCTCTCTGAAACTATTTCTCAAAACGAAAAAGGAATTAGAAAAATTAAATACGAGCCTGAACCGGTAAAAGCTCAGGCGGAGAAGGTACAGTGCAAGAAAGATTCATTCAACAATAGAGACAAAAAGAAACGTAAGAGAAGTGGAAGAAAGATGGTTGTTTTCTCTATGTATAGGAAAATACAATTACGTACATCAAGCAGAAAAAAGCAATGAAAACTAATTCAAAGTTAAGCTAAGACTGTTGAAACTTGAAAGGAGACCTACTTTTCTTCGCGGAGATCGAAAAATATTATCATTTATATATATGTATAGTATATACACAGTACTACGCATGTCTCTATAGAACAGGGGCTTGGGATGATATTTTGAAATTTCTCACAAACCTATGATGTATTTTGGAATACAAAGGTTAGCTGTTTTAATAGATTATTGGAATTGGCTACAAGCATTTGGGCATCTACTTTTCACTTTCCATGCACTTATCAAAGAAATGAAAAAAAGGAAAGGAAAAAAAAAAGTGAAAGAGTACACAAGTCGGCAACATGGAGTGGAAGAGTATGAACAAGTTGGTATTCGTTGAAAAATAGAAACAATGAGAGAGAGAGAGAGAGAGAGGACTGGTTTTGATTGATGAAGGAAGCAAGCTTGATGTTTCTGTTTGGACTTGGTCAGAGTAGCGATTGGTTGGCTTTTGGTACTTTTTAGACTGAAGGTAGATAGGGTCAAACTCGCACATCATTATATCATATCATATTGATCTCTTTTTTTTTTAGCATTAATTTGATTTAACAATTTGCGATTTTTGCATCGCATGTCAAGTCTTGTGATGTCATTTATATCCTTAGCAAAAGATAGACCTCATATGAGATGAGATTCTCTTTAATATTACTTTATCTTATTTTATTTTATAAAATTTTAGCTATTTATTTCGTAGAATTCACATAAAATTTATATAAATAAATGGTTAAAATTTATTGAACAAAATAAGACAAAATAATATTAAACAGAAGAGCTGAACTTATTGAGTACTCTACCGAGGCAGAGGAATGCCAAGAGCACCGCCTTGATTTTCATCGACCGAGGAAAGTTTCTTACATGCATTTATTTACCTATTCTCCAAAACTATAAATCTTTTTGTGTCATGATAGGATATAAGCCTGCAATTGACCATGAAACCGTCAACCTGAGGTTGCTAGGAAACCAATCTATCTATTAACAAAAAGAGGAGGGGAAATAATTTGTTACCTTATTTGTATTTAAATATTCTTAATGATGTTTAAAATTTAAGGAAAACTGTGTATTGACCGGTTCAATAAATGAGTTACGCAGCCTTTGTTTTCTTAAAACTCAACCCCTGCATTTATGAACTTGGAATTTGCATGTAGCTAATAGCTACTGACCGGGATAACCATAACCACGCATTCTCTAAGTTATGCAACTTTTCAGATTCCCAAGCAACCTGCCTGGCAACAAGCAAGCTCCCAGGACGGTTCATAATTTGGCAAGGTTTAAGTTTGACAGGTGTGCCTCTCAATTGCAGTTCATTGCTTCTAAACGGGTCGGGCGAACTTTATGAAATGTATTATAGAAATTAGTTGGAATTTGACCAGACAGACAACTGCTATTCTGCTGTCCTATCCTATCAATGTGAAGACCGTAAAGCCTAAGAAACACTTGCACTTCTAATTCTCAAACGACATGTAGACCAGACTCTGATGCCTAAACCGTCCAGAGAAAAAGATCAGAAAACAAAGAAATAAATAAGCAAAAGCCTAACGGGTCTAGTCAATATTGTCTGCAGCAGAAATTTTATTTTTTTATGCACATTCTAAAGACAAAGCATATGAATCCGATAAGATGTATTAAAATTGCACGACACACTTATTGACTTATTATTTAAGGTCTTTATTAAAAAATGTTTGTACTAATTTTATTATTTATTTTTATGTAAGTTTTAATTTCGATTCCTCGCTCAATTATATTATATCAATGGAATTATATATTCTTATTTTTCTCATAATTTCAATTCTTATAATAGAAGTAAGAAATTTAAAATTGTTGAAATAAGAAATTAAATGTTGAATAACTTAATTTCTACTAACTTACTATGCATTTGACATAACTCCAATATTTAGTTTCCCAATCATCATTTCAATTTCACAAGCCCAAAAAATGAAATTTCCAAATACTCTTTAACATTTCTTAAAACGTTTATGCTAGTTCTTATTATTATCTTAATAGTATCACGTATTGAAAGCACCCTAAATTTTAACTAAATTAAGTTTCGGTCAATTTTTAGTATATGAATCACTTATATCATGTCAAAATTAGGCAATTTGGACTTAATATTTGTTAAAGATGTTATTTTTATCATAGAATTTTACAAAATATCACTACAAGGAAATCGTCAAATAGCGACGGAACTATACCAACGGAACATATAGCGTCTGTGAATTGCGACGGGACACACTAATCCGTCGGTTAAAGCAAGAACATTTCTGACGGTCAAGAAATCCACTGTCAAAGTTGGAGGGAAAATTTCGCAGGGACTTTTAACGACGGAAATGTGCCGATGGAAACCTTACCGTCTGTAAATAGGAACATAATTAAAATTTCGGTCGGCAAACTTGTCAGCCAGAAATGGTTCACCGACGGAAAAAAGCCGTCGCTATATTAAAGCAAGAACATTTCCGACGGTCAAGAAATCCGTTGCCAAAGTTGGAGGGAAAATTTCGTGGGGACTCTTAGCGATGGAAATATGCCGATGGAAACCTTACCGTCTGTAAATAGGGACGGAATTAAAATTTCGGTCGGAAAACTTGTCGGCTATAAATGGTTCACCGACGGAAAAAATCCGTCGCTATATTGCAAAACGTCGTCGGGAAGCTAGGTTACAAAGCTTAATTCTGCGACGGTATTTTTAATTATACCGACGGATCATTCCGTCGGCAAAATTAAATTAAATCCACCTGTGGCCGCCCCTCCTCTCTTCTCTCCCCGACGCTGCTTATCTTATCTTTCTCTCCTCTCCTCCGGCGAAGCTCGTCTTCAACCCACGTCCGACCAGCTGCTGCTACTCCGGCGACGACAACGTGTGTCTTCTCCGGCGACAACAACGGGCGTCTCTCCTCTGCTGGATCCGAAGGTAAGAAAGTCGTGGGTTGGGTTTATTTGGATGTGTTTCTGGAGTGATTTAATGCATTTCGTTTGGGAACTCATGTTTGATTGGTCTTGTGTGAAAGTTTTGCATGTTTATAATGGAAAGAATTAAAGGATTTGTGTGTAGATA
>JAOTIZ010000001.1:5580484-5592448 GCA_027123425.1 Erythroxylum panamense
TCGTTATTAAGGAGAGGAAGATAAAGAAAATGAAGAAGATGGAAGCATTTGGCCAAAATGAAATGAAAGAAGGGATGAGCTTTCAATATAATAACGTGGGTTAATAAAATGAGATGTGGCAAGTGACATATGTCAATCTCCCATGGTTCCTTTTTGGTCCATTTTAATAACTAGTCCATTTTGTCTCTAATTTTCAACCCAATTTTTTTCTAAATTTTAGTGGCACTTATCATTAAATCTTAATGTCACACATTAAAATTTTCACTGCCATTTGACATTTATTTTTGCAACCATTCATCAATTGTTCTATCACTTGGCATTTTTCTTAGTCCAAAAATGTCCTCAAATTTTAGAAAATTTCTAAATTTTTATCAAAAAATTATAATTTACTACTTATACATTCCCACTCAATTTTTAAAACACAAAACCATAATTCGTATCAAATTTATGTTGAAACAACCATTTATATATGGAATTATTCATGAATGCATGTACAATTATTTTCATGTGCAAAAAAATTCACTATTTATGTGTATGTGTATGCCATATTATGCATGAGCATGAAAATACTTTTCTAAGCTCTCATTGGTCATTCATATTTACCATTTTAACCTTCCCGCAAATAACGGGATGTTACAAAAATTGTGATGTTATAATTAAGCTACTCTATATATTGCTCATAATCTTGTGTTTCATGAAAGAACTAAATATATTGAATTAAACTATCTCTTCATTTGTGAAAAAGGCGCAGCAAAACTTGACCTCTACAGGATATATCAAAACTGGAGAATAACTTGGTGACATTTTCACAAAGGCTCTAAATAGAGCTTAGGTCAATTATATTAGCAATAAGTTAGACATGATTAATATCCATGCTCAAACTTAAGGGGAAGTGTTATAAATTAGATAATATGAGCTCGAAGAGAGTGCAGTCCATTAGTTTCGTAAGAGAAGAAGAAATTGCCTCATGAATTCCATCTCTCAATCATCAGCATCTGCAACTCCTGTTAATCTTTCTGAGAGAGTATATGCTGTCACAGCAATTATAGTATTTAGTATGGTTTTTGGAAAGATTTTCCAGAAGAGTGATTTTGATACATGCAACAGTTGATTGAGAAAGCTGAGGCTGTCTTGGGGTGCTTTTCTGCAGCAGAATATATCCCTTAAGTTGGTTGGATAATAGACAAGTTTAACCGTCATCAAAAAAAAGTTGAGCAAGTTTCCTTGGGATTGGATTCTTTCTTCAGCCAGGTCATCAATGATCACCTTAGACCTGAGAGAACGGCGGAGAATGAAGACATTGTTGATATGATGTTAAAGATAAGGGAGGGACCATACTGAAATTGGTGAAGCACGGTTTACAAAAGATAACACAACGGCAATCCTCCCTGTAAGTTACCAACTTGTCCTTCCAAGTCCTGGAAATGGTAAAACATAGCAGCTCGTTCTTTGTGCGATTACAAACGCCTAACAACAAATAGTGGGACCTGAATTTAGGCTGTCCAATGGTGGTGGTAATTACGAAGAAAACAACATTGGTCATGCAACATGAAGCTGCTGTCCGTAGACCCATAAGCCTTTAGTTTGCAGTTTCAGTATTGCTCTCTTAGTTTAATCAGTTTCATGACCTTCAGAAATTAGAGATTCCACAGGTTTGTCTCCTACATGTTTCTCTACAGAACTTATTTTTGGCAGGAATAGACACCGGTGCCATTATAGGAATCAAATAATAATGAAGCAAGCTCAAGATGAAGTCAGAAATGTCGTTGGAAAGAAAGGAAGAGTAACCGACGACTATTGATCAACTTAAATACCTAAAAAATGGTGATAAAGGAAACTCAGACTACACCCTCCAGCCCCACTACTACATCCACGAGAAATATTCACACTTTTAAATCAATGTCCACAATGTCTATCCCAAAATTCTGATACAAGCTAATGCTTGGGCAATTGGACGAGATCCGAAATACTGGGAAGACCCGAAAAGTTTTCCCCAGAAAGATTTGTTGATAGCACCGTTGATTTCAGAGGACAACATTTTGAGTTATTGCCATCTGGATCTGGTCGCAGAGCTTGTCCTGATATAAATTTGGGAGTGACAGTAGTAGAGCTTGCAGTATCCAATCTTTTGCACTGTTTTGATTGGAAATTACCAAATGGGATGGAGAAGGGAGAGATAAACATGGAACAGGAAGATGGACGACGAGTTACCCCATCTCTAAGAGGATAGCTCTCAGCCTTGTGCCTGTCAGCCACCTCTAGAGAGATCAGGAAAATGATGGAATCTCTAAGGCACTTAACAAACCTGAACCAGCAGTTGCATGTACCATTTGCTTTCATTGGTTCTTATATATGTCTTGTGACTATGATTTACGATGCTGTAATATCTAGAAATACCTGATGTATAAAATGATGTCTTAATTCATGGTATTTGATGAAACACCTAATTATTCAGCAGCAAGAAAATCTTTTGTATAAAGAAAAGAATATCTTACCGACGGTAAGTTGTTGATTAGACATTCAGCTCAATTTTGGACCGTGCGAGAACTATTTTGGTCTCCATACTGAGAAACAGTACTAAGAACCAGAGGAGAGAAAATTGACCTCAGACGAACCAAAAAGACAGTGTAGTTGCTATTCTGTTGACAGGACCACAAATGGGCATCTATACAGACACTCTGCCCTTTGTCACAAGGTGTCACTTCTCTGATGCTGAAGTGGAAAATTTGCAAACAACGAACAAGTGTATAAATCATAGGAGAGGTTCTGAAAGTTCCATCTCATTGGAATTCTGATGTTGTGTTTCAGTTCTACGAATGCCTACGAAGTCTAGCCCAAGCCATTGCCATGGCCAGCATACATATCTCGGCCCACTACGGCCTCTTAAGTCCTCTCGGTTTTCTAACTCTTCAAGCTGACGACCGAGTTCTTCAACCCTATCCCTCAGCCTAGATGCCCTCATGTCAGCCAAGCTTAATGACTTCTCAGCAGCCTCTCTAGCTGCCATTGCAGCAGCTGCGGTATCTTCTTTGAATTTAAGCTTCTTCTGTGATTCCGACAAAGCTTGCCTGGCCTCTTCAAGCTCCTGCTTAACTGTAGATAACTGCATTAACCAAAGGAGGTTTAATTAGCTTTGTAATCTTTGATTCGATGTAGACAATGTTTAACATGACATTTTCACGATGTAACGACTTAAATTCATGATTCAAAAAGAATAAGATGGGGGGTCCTGGAACAAGATTCTGCAAAATTCTTAAGTTTCCTTTCTCATTCTTCTATTCAAAATATGAACCCTGTCTTCAACCAAAATATCATAGGTTTTCAATCGTAAATGCAAAACCCTCTGAACTCAAATTTTTGAAGACACTTCCCCATCGCATTCAATAATTTGTTTTCGTGCTCCAGTCCTATACGTCAGCATAAATTGAATCACTCTCTCCTATTAAGAGCCATCACACATTCAATTCCACGAAAACATCATTACTGTTGGGAGATTCACCTTGGCACAAGATTCGTTTTATCCATATGTTTATGTAAGACAACACCAATCTTTTGAGATAATCTTGTTCAAATGACCCCATGTACAGGCTCATATTGCTTATAACCAAACTAGATCGGATACCTGATCCACAAACTCTTGTTCAACAGCTCTGCCAGCAGCAGCCTCTTGCTCTGCTGCTACTTTCCATCTCGTAATTTCTTCTTCAGCAGCAGCAATGTCCATCATCAGCCCTTCAATCTGCAATTCCAGAAAGGAACATGGATATGAGCCTGAGAAAATAGTTGGCATAATCATGAGTCTCTCTAAGTTATTCAGTGGAGAATGCTGATAGAACGGTAAAAGCATTGCACAAGACAATATTGACTTACGTTTTCATTTGCCACTCTTTCCTTCTCTTCAAGTTTTTCTATGATGTGCATTCTAAGGTTCAGTTCCTTAGCTTGCCCCTCCACGCGTTCTTTAAGCAACATTGACTCCGCCCTTAACATATTAAAGCAGGTATACAGAAAAACTGAACGATCAGTCAAGAACAAGTTGTGACCTCACTACCTTTAAGAAACGTCGAAATACCTTAATTCCTCCACAGAATGCCGGAGCTCAATAATCTCTAGCTGAGATTCCTTTACAATATTCTCCAATGCACCAGCCTGTGATCAATAAGTGATTACAAGAATAATTAGGATTATTAAACATAAAATCTGGCTTGAAGATAAAATCATAGATGGAGGAAATAAACTAACCAAGGTATATATTTCATCCTCATTGTCCAGCGAGCCACCATTAATTGAAACCTCACTATCCCCGATGACCTTACTGAATTTGAAATCTATCCCAGACTCTCTCAAACCATTTTCAGCCACTTGAAACAACTCGTTGGGCTTTGAATCTAGTGATATCTTCTTAGACAAAGCGCCCCTAAGTAATGAGCCAATATGTTCTTTCTCCTTAACCAACCTACTCACCGTTTCATTCAAAGCTCTCACTTCATTACCTTTTTCCTCCATTAAATCCCTTGTTTTTTCAACAACAACTCTACTCAACTCATAGATTGATTCCATCCCGGCCAAAGAAGCACGTATATTCTCCTCAATGTCCGTTTGTTGAGGTAGGAAAAGGGACTCTGACAAGTCCGAATCCGAGTGATTAGCATCAACCATCTTTATCACATCATAGAGTCGGTTATGAATTTTGGCTACAAGATTCAACTGATCCACCAACAACGGCCTCTGCAACTCAATCTTTGACTCCAAATTCCTCAACTTCCCATCATACTCATCAACTAACCCTTTCAACTCCAAAGCTTCCTCTTCAACCAAACGAGACTTCTCCAACATATCATTTTCAATCTCATTTACCTTTCCCTCCTTCTCCGCCATAACTTTCCCCAAATTCTCAATCAAAGAAGCTTTTTTTGCAACCTCATCTCTCAACCCACTAATCATGGCTTCAAGCTGCGAAACCTCGATAGCAATCTCATAATTCCTCTGCTCCATTTGCTCTCTAGCATCATTCCTAGACTTGGCCATCAGATCAATCTGTTTAACGAGCTCCTCAACAATCTCATTCGTCCTCTTAATAACTCCATAAGCAACTGCTGGCAACCCAGTGTACTTATGTGATTTGGGTAATCCAGCAGCAGCAAAATTTTTGAAGTTACTAACTTTCCCAGAAATTTTCTCAATCCCACTCGCAAGCATATGCCTCGAATTCTCAATTTCAGAATCCAACCCCTCCCTAACTCTAACCACCTCGTCCAATTGCTTCACAACTTCATCTCTCTGTTTGAAAGCCTCGTCTTTTAACCGATTAACCTCGCTCAATTCTCTCAAAGCCTCTTCCTTTTCCCTTACAGCTTCGTCGCGTTGCCTCGCGCACTCGTCTCTCTTCTTAATCGCTTCGTGAGCCAAAGCCTTTAACCTTCCAAAAGAAATCTGAAGCTCCGATTTCGAGGACTCGGCCGCTTGGCGCAAAGCTCGCTCGTGATCAAGCTCGGCGACGAGCTCGCGAAGCTTCTCGACAGAGACATCATCGGTACCAACGATCGGAATCGGATCATCCACTTCGACGTCGCTCAACACCGCATCGGCGTCGTCTTCGTCGGCAGCGGTCGTGGCCATATCAAAAGTAAATTATGAAACAAAAGCTCATCAACAACAAAAACAATGAAATCTAACCCAGCGTCGCAGCATAGATGACTTTTGAAGAAACAAAGAGTAGTGCAAGGAAGAAGCGTTATAACATAGGACAGAACCAAGGAAACTACCAACCAACCAGTCCGAGTCCGACCCCTCTCTCGTCTCATGCGGTGCAACTAACCACAAGCCCAGCCCAATTTAATCCTTGACTCGATTGGACTCCTATACCCAATAAATAGAAGCTAAATAAATTTCTAGTGTTTAACATCTTATTTTATTTAATACCTTCCCATTTAGCCCTTCGAGCAAGGGTGCTATACTATTTTTTAATTACTTTTAAATACTTCATTTATGTAACAGGAGGGACTTTTTATATGTCTTGTTTAAATATCTCTAAGCTAGCTAGGTAAGGCTATAACATTCTAAACTTCTGCATCAATTAAGAATAAATTACTTCAAAATGATAATAATATCTATTCAACTGTATTTTAAATATCATAACATGCATCTATATTCATTTTTCCTTTCTTCTTTTTGTGAGCTGTAAAAAGGTTTCAATAATTTCTTTAATTTTTGTAACCAATGTAATGGCTCTTTCTTTATAACCCTTCGAATATTTAATACCAAAATTTTATCAATTTGTAATTTATTTTGTCAATTTGGTGAAATTTGTGTGACAAAATTGGTGAAATTTGTGTATAAATATATATAACATAAAATAAATAATTAGAAATAATATTAAAAGTTTAATGATAAATCATCGATATATATATATATATATATAAGTGTAATATCTTTTATACGGAACTTACAATCATCCATACACATAACAACCAAATTCCTATACATGCATTCAAGGTATACAATTATATTCAATACTATACATATACACATTACAAAGCTTTCCAATACTTAACATTATCATTTAACAGTAGAAATACATCTTTATATTTACATGGTAATCCCAAAGAAAACATACAATTTTCTTTCTTCATTACATGTACAATCATCTTTAACTAAAAACACATTTTAAAAGTACTTTTTCTCCTATTTGTTAGCCTTGGTCCCTGCAGATATTCCCTGTATCTTACTCGTATGACTTGGATCTACACTGATTAACACTCATACTAAGCTTGAAAGTTTAGTGGGGAAATACTTAGTTTGGATGACCACTCACAGCAATCATCCGCCAAGCACATACATTCATAAATATCACAATAAATATAAATAGTGATGACATACTTAATCAAATGCATCATGCAAACATGCTTCAATATGTTGTTTATATATCATAAATTCACCTTTAAAAGACAAACATTGATATTCAGCTCAATGATACAAATCATCAATATAAATGCAAATGCTCATCAATGCTGATTATTTATTTTGTTATGCTGTATTTTTTTATTTATATCTGTTTACTTTACTTTTTGTGTTAGGCATGCACATTCCCATTGGTGTGGATAATGGAGTTGTGGACATTCAAAGATATCAAACAGTGGATACCCGAAAGTATCAAATTGTGGATATCCGAAGACATTAAATTGTGGATACCCGAAGGCATCAAACTATGAAGATATTATAGTCTCAAAATGAAGACACTATTGGTATCAAACTATAGCAGATATACTATATCCCTATAGGTATGCCTATCTATCCACCACTAAGACAATAGAGCATGCACTATAATATTTTCTTTAACCATTTTTCAATTTCACAATCCATAAATTGACAAATTATATGATATACATTTCAAGTCATTAAATTTGTATCTGTGTTCATGTATGCAAGTCTTAACTAACCATTAATAGAAGGGTGTCAAAATAACACTTGTATAATCATATTATACGCATATGAGCAATAAATATGCATATAAATCATTTATGTACATATAAGTTTTCTTTAGAATGCAGTATGCTCAATCTTAAATTCCAACATTCAATCAACCAATTCACATATAGTAAGTCCTATTTCATTTATTTTTAGGTGTTTGAAAAGCTTCATACACATTCAAAGAGGTTTAAATAAGATTCAGTAAAAATTAGAAATGGTAACAAACTCAAAATAGTGTAATTTGGGCTAGCCCACAATGGTATAAAAATAGCTAAACAATCAGTCGAGAAGCAAATCAAATGATGGACTACTATGTTTACAGAAGACGTTCGAATTAGGTTTTAAGGTCTTCTATACATTTGTTCCCCTATGTTTCTAGTTTCTATAGAACAAACAATAAGACCATTTAAACTTCTCAGTCATGAGATATAGATAAAAAATCACAAGTTTCTCCAAAACAGGGGCAACATCAGGTCACCATTTTTATATCAATTTCCTATGTCATAAAATAGAATTAAGTTAGAGTCTCTTTTGATATTTTTAGTTCTACATCTTATTTTTCATATGTAACTAAAATCATCCAATTTAGAGGTCTGTAGGCTGAGTTATGACCCAAACAATATGATTGGTTCAACCTAGACAGAATTCCACTATACGATACTCTCTTATCATATTTAACTAATTCTATGTAAGATAACATCAAAATAACACCAAAGTATCATCCCAACAACCATTCCACATTTAAATAAATCTTTATATCCATTCAAACATATACACAAAGAGAAATTAGACTACGTGTAGTCCTAAACCTTAAAATTGACAAAGTACGTCTTCTATTGCCTTTCCTTCCCTTACTCTACTCACCGACTAGAAACATCACAAATACACATCTCAATTCCACTTCCAACCTTATAATTCCAGTTTTGCATAATCAAAGAAAGAAAAGGCAAAGGTGAAGAGAAAATATGAACTTTTACCATAATTTCTACCTAAGATTGGCTTGATTTCTTATAAGAAAAATGATGGGATGATGAAGGTGAAATAAAGAGGAGAAAAATCTGAACTTAGAACCCCCAAAATGTCGTCTATGTCAATGTCGTCTATCTCCCCTCTCTATATGCCCATTCAAGAACTTTCAAGACTCACACATATGCTTAATTTCTACTAGAAACACATACTTTATTATCATTGATCACACATGCCTTAATCTAATTAGTCCATATGTTAACTTTAGAAAAATTGCATATAGGTCCTTCTTCTTCTTTTACTTCCCATGTTGGCCTATAATCTTATCAATTAATTTCATTCTCTCCTATCTTAATTTTCTAATGGAATAAATTTCATGCAATTTGGTTAATTATTTTAGGAGTTATACCCAAAACACTATAAGCTTTTCGAAAATAGGGACAACATCCATAACCCAATTTCAAGCCAAAATTAAAAAATCTTATAGGTGGAATCAAATTTTGGTTCCTTCATAAAATTTTTAGATATATGTGTCTAGTTTAATCTTCAACTTGAATTATCTAATTTGGAGGTATACAGGTCAAGATATGGCCAAATTACATAAGTATGTTCAGTAGAACCTATCCATCCAGCGATGTACACATCCTAAACCAACTAACTTCGATCTTATCATGAAAGAGCAACTAAAAAATGCATCCAATTCAACCAAAAACATCCCATTTGCTTATTTTATAAATTCCCCTCACATCACTTTCATAAATTTAAGCAAACATGTTAAAAAACTTCTATACATATTTCACATATATGTATGTATGCCCATATTAAAGTGAACAAATTATCCATTTACCCATGTCTTTTACATTAAGTACCATTATGTCTCTTACTATACTTAGATGCACTTAATTCATTATGTTTACTTCTTAATACTCCCTAAACATGCTATAATACTTCTAAGGTATATTCTGGGCCTTTACATTAAGATAATATTTTTTATTTTATATAATATCACTATAAAATATAGGAACTAATTCAACATGTCTTAGTTGAATTTGGTTTTCGGCAATTGGCTTTGTTGTATTTATCAATAATCAAATTATTTTGAGAATATTATTTTTGATGTATTAAACATGGTTTGCATTGATTCTTTGTAGTTATTTAGTATTCAGGACGAGTTTTCGTAGAACTTATATCCCTTGTTCTTATTTTTCTAGTCTATAAGCCCTTCCTCACCTGCTACGTACCTCTCTTGCATCTTTTTCTCTCTCTTTTGTCAATCCATGTTCCTCCTAAACTCTCCTCCTCCTAGGGAGAGCCTTGTAATTTCCCATTGCTTTTTTCCTTTGTTTGATTTCTTACCTTTTTAAACATATGGTCATCAAAGCAACAAAAAGTTGCCTAAAATCTCTATACCAAGTTACCTTTCCACCTCTCCCCACCAAGCAAACCTCTAATATAATGACTAGAACTAAAGAAAACTTAGGCAAAGGTATTTATGAGAAAAAGGGAAAGCAACTTCATAGATTCCCAATAGCTAAATGAATTGAAGGAAGGTAATAAGGGAAACTTGTGATACTTCCCTACAAAATTGACCCTTACCATAAATGAGGGCCAAGCTGTTGTGTCTCCTGATAAAGAAGTGATCATCTTCGTCTTAAATAGAAGACCCCCTTTTCTAGTTATAAATAACTTGTCTTGGAGAGACTACAAGAAGTGTTAATCTTTAAAGATAACCATGTATTGTTTAAGTTTTCAATAAAAGAGCAGACCAAAAAGTTATTTGAGGATTCAATATTGGTATCTTATTAATAGAAATCTTCCTTAAAACAATAAGGAAAGTAGTAAGGAGCCACCAAAAGGAAAATTGAGAGAGGTGACTATAATGAACAAATGAGGTTGGATGAATACTAAAAGGAACTTAAACTAGGTGAAAAATTGTCAAAGGTTAAAAATGTTGAAAAAAAACCAAGACATTGTAGAAGCTTGAATATCACCTTAAGGCATGAGAGGAGTATTTGGAAAGGAAGATTGTCATATCTTGGAATAAGGGAACACAAGTGGAAAGAAAATCAACCAGATAACTAAAATTATAGTAGAAAGGGTAAAATTGATAGTGACCTTAAGCACTGTTGGATTGAAGGGGGAACATTAACTAGATAAAGACATTAATATAAGCGAGAGATCAATAATGAAGATGTAATGGAACAAAACCTAGATGAGTTCTAGAGTGTTCGTAGGAGAAAAGTTGGGAGAAAGAATAAAAACAAAGGCTTTAAGCCCAAAACTCATTTACGATGTTAATAATGTCTTGGAATATCAGGAAAATCAGTTATCCTAAAAAATTAGCAATATTGAAAGATTCTATTTTTATAGATAGACCACTAGTTCTAGGCTTGATTTAAATAAATTTTAGATAGGAAAATAACTCTGAGCTTAAAATTTTTAGGAATTATTGGACTTTCCTATCAAATCATCAACACCATAACTATGGTCACATAATTGTTTCTTATGACTCTAAGAAAGAAATAGTGAATTCACTAAACTCTAATGATCGAATAATGCATATGATAACAAGGATGATATAACATAAATATAGTGTAAATGTAACCTTTGTGTATGATCAAAATTCAACCTCAAGAGAAGACATTTATATCAAAATTGGAGCACATTCATTCAATAATACAAGGACTTTGGCTTATTATAAGGGCATTTAATAGTATGCTTCCTAAAGATGAACTTAAGGGACATATAAGGGTAGAGGAACTTTAACAATGAATTCAAGGAATGTGTGCAAAATATAGGTATTACTAAGATAAATTTTAAGGGATACTTCTTCTTTTGGAGTAATAAACAAACTTTAAGATGAGATTTGAGAAAGAGACTAAATAGGGCACTAGTTAATGAAGAATGATTGGATGAATTGAGAAAAGAAATCTTTATGATTCCTTTAATCTCTAATCACTATCTAATTACTATACAAGATATGGCTATTATAAAGAGCATAGGAATGTTAATGGGTCAGGTTGGGCCTAGCCTGATCATGGAATGGGGTGCCTATGGCTTAGCTCATGACCCGATGGACCAGGATAGGTCAGCTATGGCCTAATGAGTCATGGGCGAGCCAGGCTAACTCAATCCATCTTATAATTTTTTTAAAAAATGTTAAAAACAACGTCGTTTTGAAGTGACAGTCGGGCCACAGATAGGGTCATGCTCGAACCACTTTTAGGTTGTAACCCCCTATGGCTCGGTTAACCTGGGCCAAAATCGGGCCAGGCTAGGCCAAAATTGACATTCCTAAAAAAGGAGGAAATGCCCGTTTAGATTCAACAATTTTCTAGGAGAGCATCTTTTTCTTAATAAAGCAATTCTTTAGGAGTAGAGCATAAACTATAAGGTTATAAAACTTTTGTTTATGTAAAGAACTTAAACTTAATTGTTGGACCCCGCTGCTGGAGCCCAACATCGGACATGAGAGCGTGGTGCTGTATGCGTGGGGAGAAACGTGCTAATTAAACATTTAATGCAAAG
>JAOTIZ010000001.1:5602437-5631520 GCA_027123425.1 Erythroxylum panamense
CAAACCGTGGGCTACGTCCAGTCCTCAGAATTCTTTCTGAGATTTCACTATCTCTCGAACTTTCACAAGTATTCTTTCTCCGAGCCTCTTCAGGTCTCTACAATCAGTATTCTTTCACACTTAGCCTCTGCAGTCTATCTGCTCTACTTTCTCAAAAGTATATGAAAAAGAACTTGTTACAGCAATATTAGCTCTCGGCTAATTTTCCGAGTAATCTCTCAAAAATGCTTTTGTGATCGCGTAAATGTAATTCACTAGCGTTTCTGCTTTTGCTTTTTCTAACTTCTGTAACCTTGCAATCTACAACTTCGTCTTGTATTTATAGACTTTGTCTTCAACTGCTTCTTGAATCTTGTTTCTTGATCTTGCTTATTGATCTTGAAAGAAACGGTTAATCAGTTGAGTTCTGTAACTAACCCGAATTGACTCTTGTGTCTGCTTTCTTTTCTTCTTCTGCGTCTGTTTTACTATCCGCGTCTTCGTCTGTTTTTACTTGACTTCTGCGTCTGTTTTACTTCGTCTGTTTTTCTTTAGCGTCTGCGTCTGCTTTGCTTTGCTTTGCGTCTGCTTTTAACTTCGCGTCTGCGTCTGCTTTGATTTCCGTCTGCGTCTGTTTCAGCGTCTGCATTGCTTTGCGTCTGCGTCGCTTCTTCTGCTTTTGTTTTTCTTCATCTGTTTTGCTGCGTCTGCTTTTCTAACTACTTTTATTTTGCTCTCATTGTTATACATCAAAATCATTCTTAAGTAAAGTCATTTTGACTTAACAAAGAATTGGTGACTTTGTGGCATATGTTCAAATCCCATATTGGAGAAACACGCTATTGAAAGAGCCTAAGCTATAAAAGGAGGGCTTTTCCACCTTTTATCTAACATCCCAAAAATTGTCTTTTCATAAGATAAAAATTCTTTATCTCCTTTTGTAGTATTTTCTTGTATCATTTCCAGAAACTAGAGAAATATCAATTTAGTATTGTCTGCGGAAGTAGGCATAATTAGCTGAACCTCGTTAAATTATAGCATTCCTTATTTGCCTATTTAATAGCTATTATCAGGTGTAGTTGTAGTGAATTATTGTGCTATTAAATTACATGTCTAGGAAAATTTTATCTAGGAGGTTGGATTTTAAGTAGAACCATTTGTGACCCCTCTAGTTTTTCTTTAGAATTTATCTGGAGTGATTTTTCGTACAATTATTCACACTCTATTCACCTAGGCAATAGTGCTTAATGTAAATTTGTTATTATTAGTTGAGATTAACCCTAGTTTCACAACATATTTTCTTATTTTATATTTTTTAATTTCATGTGGCATATTTAGAACAACATCTCTACTACTTAGGAATAAGACCAAGTATTACTGGGCTTCTTCAGATTCTACATGTCACTAGGATTTTTACTTGATGTTCTTGTTATTACTGTTCTTGTTAATACTTAATAGGTGTACTAAATAGAAGAATTTGTCATTTTCGTTAGATTTAGAAGGCTTATTTAATTGTTTATCTCACATGAATGTGGCCTAGATCTAATAGAAGGTAAAATTAACGAAATAAAATTCTATTCGAGAACAAGGAAAGTAGTTTCTATTTAATTTTTAAGTTTAGTACATGTATTTTGTATTTATTTAATCTGCAAAAATGAAAGGTTCAGTACACCCAATGAAGCCTTATGCTTTGTCATAGGTTAAAAAGATAGTTCTTAACAAGAGCATGAACCTGCACATCAATCACCCCACAAATACAATTACAAAAAGGATTAATATCATCCAACAAATGGATGAATACGTCATATTTCGTTTATTTATAAAGTAGATTTTAGTGCTTGGTTGATCTTGAATTTAATTTCAAATTCTTTAGTTTCTTGAACTGGTCCAAAACAATAGATCCTTAAGGTATAGTTAGTAAGCAATTATGGAGTACCAACTGTTTGTTTAAGACTTTTCTATCCATTTACTAAGCCAAAGAAATCAGTTAGCGGAGCGCCCACATTTTTTGAATGTTCAAATGGATCCAAGTCAACTTCTAGAGTTAACTAGACCGTTTGAGAATTTATAGCACAATATGTAACTTAGTTTCCTGGAAATAGCTCCAGTTGTAGTTGTCGCGTATTGGAATTTACTACGTCAGTTGAGCTGCGATGCAACTTCGCACAAAAAATGACGTAGGGAACAACAGGTACACGTACAGCATATCTCAGCAGTTTTGGCAGGTAGTGAGAACAGAGCCATTTGCGGCTCGCAAAATCTTATCCACCTTTGGATGACATTATGATCGGACCATACTTCCTTTTGCCGGGAACAAGTGAGGTTTTCACAG
This sequence comes from Erythroxylum panamense, assembly GCA_027123425.1. Taxonomy (NCBI): domain Eukaryota; kingdom Viridiplantae; phylum Streptophyta; class Magnoliopsida; order Malpighiales; family Erythroxylaceae; genus Erythroxylum; species Erythroxylum panamense. The sequence continues at coordinate 5,604,749 of JAOTIZ010000001.1, forward strand.
TTCCACTAAGTCTAAACCCGTGACGTATTAACACTCAGCCTGAAATAAGTTAATAAGAAAGGGTTAATTGGAAATTATTATTAGTAGTCGTGAATAATTTAAAGATCTTTATAAAACAATCGATACGTTCAGAACCCCTTTATATGAAAGATAACAAATTTTCTAATGCTTTTATAGTCTAAAGTAAGGTTTTAAAATTCAGATCGGACATCGAATCGGAGGCTTTATTTGTCACCGGTGTGACGTCATAATTATGCAATAATTATATTTAATTATATATAATATTAGTAATATTAAAAAAATAAAAAATATATCAAATAATATTTAAAAATATTTAAAAATAATAAAATATAAAAATTTATTGAACCAGTGGTCGAACCGTTTTACCGATTCTCACTGGTTCATTTAGGGACTGATTTTTAGGAGTCAACCAGACTGAATAGCTAATCAGTCACCGATCGAACCGGTCGAATCGACCGATCTGGTTCAGTTTTCAAAAAAATGGTCCAAAGTTTAATCAAGAATCTAATACACTTTAATGATCCAACTTATAAGCTTTCTTGGCTCAATGTTAAAGTTGAATAAGAGGGTCTAATGTCTTTTTAATAGTGGAAGTCTAGATCAGCTCAACAACTATCATTTGACTTGAAACAACAATATAAATTGTTAATAACCACGACTTGGAAAAGTTTATAGGTCAGTCTACCCCTCCAAAATTCTCGATATCATGGAAATTGCACAAGCAAAAGTGGTTGGCATGCGATGACAATAGGGAAGCACGTTGAGGTGTTGCTTTGCTTCTTTTTCTTTTTCTTTTTCCTGCTGAAGTGGCAACCTTTATGGTCACTAATTAATGGATGTTTTGTGGTAATTATTGGAGACGATTCACTCAGTGGTCCTTAAGTAAGGATGTTTGTACTTTTTATTCTTGTTATTGTGGATCAGCTTCATTTGCTTTCTTCTTTTACACTACCAAACAACATGTCTGCCTTGTAATCGTTTCCCTCCCACACCTGCTTTCCAAGGAATCATAAAAAATATAAATCCATTGACTTATAACAACAGCCAATCCAGTTGTTGCAGATAATAACATCCTGCAGCCTGGTGTCCTTTTCAAGCTACATCTTTTCATTTCTTTATTTTGATTTCACACAGCTTTTCACCTGTACTGAAGTAACATAAAAGAGAACTCCCGTTCTTAATTAGCATAGAAGAAACATGATAACATGAAGAGTGAAAAAGAGACGGGAAAATACTAAAAAGGCTAACTTTTTCCTTCTGCAATTTTTATACAAAAAAGTCACAAGATTTCTCTTTAATGTACTGTTTCTGTTTCACTTTGATGGGTTAATGTCAGTTCAGGTGAAATAACCCATATCTCTGGTGGTTTAATCGGAGGTTAAGGAAGAAATGCTATTTATAAAATTACTTAGCTATGTTTCAATTTTAGTTGTATTTCTAAAAGAGAAGAAAGAAGTTGGGTCTTGTGGATCATGCATATATTGATTCACCAGACTAATTGCATATGCTATGTTTAGTCTGGTGTGAAAGAGATAGATGAGTCTCCCAATTAGCCTCTGATATCTCCCTATCTCTACTGATGTACTTGTTCCTTGTGATTGCTCTAAATAGGAGATTTAGTTAGTTTACAACCCATCATACTGGTTTCTTCTAACAAGTCTAGAACATATTTTCTTTGGGAGATAATATTCGATCTATCAACATCAAATCACAAAAAAGTATTTCAACTTCCTTAGATCTTTAATTTCAAATTCTTGAGCAAGGAGTTTCTTCAACCTAACCATCTCTTTTATATCACTTCCAGTTACCACATTGTCATCAAAATAGATATTGAGAAATGAGATCTTACGTTGGGAATGTTTGATAAATAGGATATGATCAATATTAATCTGGTGATAACCAAAGGACATTATAGCCTGAATGAACTTTTCAAACTATGCTCTAGGCGATTCCTTCAGCTGATACAAGACCTTTTTTAGCCTACAAGTCTTCCCTTATATCTTCTCATCTTTAAACGCGGGAGGAATCTTCATATACACCACCTCCTTTAGATCCCTATTAAGGAAAGCATTTTTAAAATCAAACTGCTGTAAGTCCCAACTACACAAGAGAGTAAAATTCTGATTGTATTCATCTTAGTAACTCTACCAAAAGTTTCTTAATAGTTCACTCCATATGTTTGAGTAAAGCTTCTAGCCACCAATCTCGCCTTGTATTTCTCAGTGGATCCATCCAGTTATGCTTCATTGTGAATACCCATTTACAGCCAACTCTTTTTTTTTTCTTCTGGAGTAGTGATAAGTTCTCAGGACTCATTTTTGTCCAAGGCCTTCATATCCTCAACCGTAGCTTCTTTCCTTTAGACATTTTCGATTGTTTCTCTCTAATTTTGTGGAATAGACATAGAGGAAACATTCCCAATCCTCTACCAGTTTCAATCCTCTACCAGTTCCAATCCTCTACCCTATGTGGAGGTTCTAAAGAACACAATAGTAAGGAAAAAATTTAACTTTGTAATTAAGATCTTTAATAATAAAATTGATAGAGAGAAGACTAATAGAAAAATAGGGTATATGAAGAACTGAGAATAAGGTGATATTATGAATACAGTTAACAAAACCTGTACCATATATGGAGGTAAAAGACCTATATCTTATTCTAATATTATCCCCTTTTTCTATGAGAATGCTAAAAATTCCTTTTGAGAGCCCGTCATATATCTATTAGCTCTAAAGTCTATAATTCAAGGATTATCTTCAGAATTTGAGTACACAATACCTGATTTTGCAATATTTGATGTACCCACTGTGGAAGGAGATTCTAGTTTTGAGAGAAGATGTCTTAATTTTCTAAAGTTCCTCATTAGATAAAACTTTAGCTAATGATGTTTCATATGCTTCATTTCCTTCAGCCAAGTGGGCCTGTCCCCTGACCATTAAATCACCTCATTTTTCATGACTCTGATTTGACCTCCTATGCAGTTTCCAACATATTTCTTTCGTGTGCCTTTGTTTTCAACCATAATTACAATGTAAGTTATCCTTATTAGATGAGGTATTTGTACGTTTTGGCTTCTCAACAGAACTAGCCACTAATCCTGCTTTCTTAATAATGGTTGTATATAGTATAACATTTCTTCTACTCTCTTCTTACTGAATGAGAGAAAGTGTAAGTTGTACTGAAGGGAAATAATATTTTCCAAGTATTATACCTCGTATATTGTTATATTCTAGGATAAGATTAGCTAAAAAATCAAACACTCAATCTCCTCTATCATTTTCTGGAATTTGGTAACATCTTTTGAGCATTATGCTTGAAAGTCTTGATAATAAACTAGTTCTTGCCACAATCTATATAACTTCATAAAGTACTGTGATATAGTCATATCTGCTAGCTTTATGTTGTGCAGTTTATTACGAAGATTAAATTTTTTTGGCTTTATTACCTATTTAAGAATAAGTCAAAGAAGCAATTTTCCATATATTTGTTGTTCTATCAAGTAACAAGTATGTCCGAGCAATCTCTGGTTTCATTGAATTAATGAGCCAAGACATCATAAGAAAATTCTCAAACTCCCATTGATTATAATCAGGATTATTAACATCGAGTCTCTTACTATCACCATTAATGTAACCCTGTAATCCTCGAGCTTCAATGAATAATAAACAAGATCTTGACCAAGCAAGATAATTAGTTCCATAAAGTTTCATGGGGTTGATTTAAAGTGAAGGATTATCATAACTCAAAATACTTACCCTTTTTTCATCCATTTTCTTTAGAATCACTCAGGAAAAATAAAGAAATATGCCAACAGTAGTAATCGATAGACTTCAAAGATAAATAGAGGCTTTTGTCAAATTTCCCAACAGGCTATCAGAGTTTAGACACCATAGGGAAGATGTATAGGGACCGACGACACTGGTGGATCAAGACTCGAGGTGAAAAAATGGCCAAAGGGTAGGGTATGGAGCTTACCCATAGTGGAGATTGGCAGTCTATGGTAACATGTGGTGACCGATTTGTGCTTAATTGATTATACATTTATTCCAAAACACCCAGAGGGTGTTTGGTTAATGGGTTTAGGAATCAATCAATGGGTATGGAATGAATACAGGTGGTTGCTTTTATATTATAATTATAGGAGATATCTGACTTTTAAGAAATCGTCCATACCCTTGATATATTAGAGAAATGGGTTTCATTCTTGGCTTGCAGCAACTACCACCGATGCGACACTTCTTGTCATGCTTGTGATATCTACGACACTTACATGCTTGTGATATACTTCTTTTCTTTTTTCTTTTTTAATTAAATATAATTAATTACAATGTAATTAATTATAATATAATATAATATAGTTAATTATTTAATTCAATATAATTAATGAAAATATGCTTAATTAAAATATAATTAATTTAATATAATTAATTAACTACAATATAATTAATTAAAACATAGTTAATCAATTAATTAATTTAATATAATTAATTAAAATCTAATTAATTAATTACAATATAACTAATTAATTATATTTTTCTCTTTTTTAGCAATTAAATATAATTAATTAAAATATATTAAAATTTGATGTAAAATAAAAATTTAACAAATTTTTATTTCTAAAAATTAATAAATTTTGTTTCTCAATATTTTTAACAAAACCAATCACTATTAATGGTAATGGCAACCATTTCCTCTTAACCAACTATCATAATTAAAATTATTATATCCATTCTTATTTCTTACTAGATTCAATCTCATTCTTAATACCATTCCCCAATGTAAACCAACCGCCTCCTTAATGGTTAATTTTATGAAATACTTATGAAACTCACACACTTGTCTTCATGGAATAAGAAGAAGAAGGATTATAGCAAGAAGAGCAAGACATGCATGAAGATGAAGAGTAAATGGACATGGTCAATAGCTCACGGATATGACGAATAAGTCATGGCCGTGAGACATATTGTCATAGGCATGAGACTCTTCTCACACCCATAATAGGTGTGTCACACTTGTGACTTTCACACCTAGAACCCAAAAACCCTACTTTTAGTATAAAAAGAACATATGACAGTAGAAACATTTATGAAATGTTTATGAATCATTTTAGTGGGTTTTGGGAGACGAAGAGAATGAAGAAGGCTGAAGCTCTCATCCTTTGGAGACCCATAGAGGGCTAGGCTTTCTCGACCTAGTTTGGAGGGGATATCGATGCCGAAGAACCCGGTTAAGCATATCTTTCATTGTCTTTCCTGTTCTTTCTCTCTTAGGAATTGATTATGTTATCTTTTTTATTGTCTGGGTATTGTGTTAAGATGATCCTAATGCATTCATTGGATTATTTTATTATGAATCTATAGCTAGAATCTTCAATATAATCCGTAATTATTGTGTTGAGATTTATTTATGGCAACTAATGGTTTCAGATCATTAGGGATACAATCCATAATTATTGTATTTCCAATTAGTGTTGAATCATTAAGGATAACATAACCTAGGTTAAATGACCTGAATGTATGTGATTGTTGCCTTGATTAATCTATTTTCCTAACTCATAATACCACTGTCCAATTAAATCTAGAGAGCTTTTCCTAGGTTGTTTGTTGGCTATATTTAATTAACAAATGTCTCTTAATTAAATATGACCTAAGAGAAAACTGAGGTTAGGAGAACTTATCATTAACTTACGATTAATAGTTGCAAAGAGAGGTATGAGAATAACAATTCAGTGAAGTATGATTAATTGTGTGTAGGCTAGGATTGCATCAATGACTAGGTTCCTAACGACTTCATAACTTTCATCATTTTTTGAATGTTTTCTTTAATTGATTTTTGTTATTTTATTTTTGTTTATTTTCTTATTTTAAACTAGACCAAAACCCCCCATAACCTAAATACCAATTCTTTTCATAACAAAAGCTAACTGAACACTCTATGTGGGATCAACCTAAACTCATTACCCTTATAGTTATAGGTCTAGTTATTTTGAGTAGTGTTACGACACATTACGTCAATTTTTTTTTAGTGCGGAGCTATAGTTCTTTTCTTATTTCAATTGGTGTTGTGTACATATTTGTTTATAATTAGTCTCTATTCAATTATTTCTTGAACTTTTCATTTTTTTGGTGTTTATGTGTTTTTAAAAAATCATAAAAGGAAGTAACTTTTTCTATAACTCATATTCTCAATCTTATAATCAAGTTTGGATTTATCATAGGAACTTTAGTTATGGGTGAGATAACTAACAAAATTACTTCCTTCATAGTTTACAAGACATGTAACAATTCCTATATAGACCAAAAGCTTCATATTATGACTCAGGTCCTTCGTTGGAAGAATAACTTGATGTTATGGCTACCAACAATATCAAAATTCAATGCAATAACTTATAGATTTAGTAGAATACTCTATAATTCCAATAGATGGAAGGCAATTTTAGTAGGATACAAGGTCTAACGACCAAGATTTGGAGAGCCAATAATACTCAGGTACATTTATGGAAGAATTGGTTAATGTTATGACTGCTAATACTTTGCAATTTCAATAGGGTGTACAACAGTTCTAGTAGTTCCAATAGGAAGTGAAGCAATCCTACCAAGATACAAAGTCGAGAATCTAGAATTTAGCAAGCCAGGTGGGTCAGTTGGTAGAAGCTCTTGACCTCCTAACATTATAACACGAAGAAATATAACCATCTTAACTTGAGGAGTACTCGAGGGACGTTAGTACAAAGACCTTACAAATTGAAGAGGAGCTTGGGAATTTTAAGAGAACTACTCAAAGAATTGTTTGTGAAAAACAAGTTGAAGAGGAGTTAGAAGGAGAAAAGGATACAACATTTAGCTCGAATGTGAGTACTGATTCTGTGATTATTGTTAATACTAACCCTTCACCTTTGTATGGTAGATTGGAGAAAATAAACGACGAAGATAAGGGTGAAGAGACATTCGAGATATTTCAAAAGTGCATAGACTCAGTAGAGATTAGAAGTTTAAAGATGAGGAATATGTTGAAAATGAGAGGTCATCAACTTAGGCTCTATCTTGAAGAACCTCAAGTGGAGGAACCACAAGTGACACCTGAAGATCATAACTTTGTAACGTGATGAGGAAAACCAGGAGTTAAGCTAGCGACACTAAACAAAGACACTTCTTTGAAGGCAACCCAAGGGAAGTTCATTTATTTTTCTTTACATTTTCACATTTGTTTTTTTATATGCATGTGTGTTTTTTTATTTTGTTTGCTTTTTACATGTTTTTAAGTTTTCAAACAAAGAGAGAGAGAATCAAACAAACAAACAAATTTTTTCTCATTTTTCTATTGCCTTTAAGGTTATATAGTCATAATTATAGTGTGAATTGACTACGAAAATCCATGAAAACTTTAGCATGTACTTTTACTCTTGTAATTAGTCAATATGCAGTATCTTTAGAAGAGTAGTGGCTAATAGTAGACACAAGCCGGCGAGATTTTGAGCCTTTATAAACTGACACATCTATATTAGTCTCATTATCTTTTGTTTATGTATGACCTTCATGACGTTTACATTCTGACTTTGATTTGATTTTCTATCCAAGACCACATCTTTATCATATGCATTGACATGAAAATGATATAAGTATTCTTTGTTTCATTAGCTACATTAGCCAAATAGCCTACCCATCATTACGATCTTTCCTTTTGATAAGCCCTCTTGATCTTTATTTACATTTTCTTTTTATGATAACCACATTACATGCTTTAAACCTAACCAAATTTCCTACCTAATCCTTAAAGCTAGTAGAGTATTTGTGATTGTTGATGAATGTGGATGCACAAAAGTATAAGTGTGGGAGTGTACGTATCTTTTGGGTTGGTTATAATCGTTGAAATGTCATTTTACTTATTAATAGATTCTAAGGTTAATGTAGCATGTTTTAATTTTTAAATGAAAAGGAAAAGAAAAAAGCAAAAGAGAAAAGCAAAAGAAAAGAAAAAGAAAAAGAAGAAAAAAGAAGAAGAAAAAGAAAAAAGGATATATGTTCAAAAAAAAGTATCAAGGAGGAAATGCATTTGTTGCGTAAAGATATTCATTATTAGTTTGCCCTCCTAAAGTTGTATGGAATGGGTGATTTGAGTGTGATACATATAAGGTAGATGTTATTTTGAAGGATCACTATTTATGGTTATAATGTATTATTTATCATTGATTTGAGTGATTCCTTCTCATTACTTATGCTTCATATGGTTTGTTGTGTGAGAGTTTGAATTTGAGCTGTGAAATGTAGTTTTTTTCATTCATCATAACTTATGGTACCCAATGTTGAATGAATGTTAGTTTTTGCACTTGATGTTACATTGAGTGTTACTTTTTCTTCAGTAGATTTGATGACTTTTATGCTACACTATCCAAACTTATCTAACCTTAAAAGTCCTTTGATTCATAATTATGCACGTGAATCCTAGTGGTGGAGAGATGAAAAGATATGCAAAAATGTGGAATGACATGATCATTAATGGTTTTTGAGTGTACCTATAGATATATCTTATTTAAACACTTTTTTTCCAAGTCTACATCTAAATTACTCTGTTTCTAAAGGTGATGAATGATGAATGATCATGAGTGGAAGTATTGTATGTTAAGTTCTTGCTATAGTTTTGAAAGTTATTCATCTTTGCTTATGACTATCTATTCTTAGCAAATATGGGAAACAAGTAAATGTTTTGGGTCTGTGATTATGATTTTGTGGTTTTGCCCAGGGGCAGTCAAAAGCTAAGTGTGGGAAAATTGATATGTGCTTAATTGATTATACATTTATTCCAAAACACTTAATGATTAATCCTATAAAATGCTCAAGACATTCACTTTAGTTCATATTTGGTTTTAGGTACAATTCGGAAGTGAAAAAACTAAAGTGAGTCAAAAGCACAATATTTGACTCATCTTCTTAAGATTCATACTTACTTGATTTCATGGAACAAGAAGAACAAGGATTAGAGTAAGAGGAGGCAAGAAAATGCATGAAGATGAAAAGTAAATGGACATGGCTAATAGCCCACGACCATGGAAATTAGTCACGGCCGTGAGACACATTGTCATGGGCATGAGACATTTCTCACGCTCACACCTGTGACAAGTGTGTCATGGGCGTGATACACCAATCACGCCCGTGACTTTCACACCTAGCGCTTGAAATAATATTTTTTAATAGAAAAAGAACGTATGACGACAGAAACATTTATGAAATGTTTATGAATCATTTTAGTGGGATTTGGGAGATGAAGAGAATGAAGAGGGGCAAAGCTCTTATCCTTTGGAGACCCACGGAGGGCTAGGCTTTCCCAACCTAGTTTGGAGGTGATATCGACGTCGAAGAACTCGGTTAAGCATATCTTTCATTGTCATTGTTGTTCTTTCTCTCTTAGGAATTGATTATGTTATCCTATGTTTATTGTTTGGGTCTTGTGTTAAGATGATGTTAATGCATTCATTGAATCGTTTTGTTATGAAACCATTGCTAGAATCTTAAACATAATTCGTAATTTTTATATTGAGATTTGTTTGTGATAACTAATGGTTACGGATCATTAGGGATACAATTTGTAATTATTGTATTTCTGATTGGTGTTAAATGATTAAGGATAACATAAACTAGGTTAAATGATCTGAATGTATGTGATTGTTGCCTTGATTAATCTGTTTTCCTAACTCGAAATGGGCTATTCAATTAAATCTAGAGGGCTTTTCTTAGGTTGTTTGATGGCTAGGTTTAATTAACGAGCATCTTTTAATTAAATATGACCTAAGGAAAAACCGGGGTTAATAGAGCTTATCGTTAACTTATGATTAATAGTTGCTAGGAAAGGTATAAGAATAACAATTCAGTGAAGTATGTTTAATTATGAGTATACCAAGATTGAATCAATGGTCAGATCCCTAACGAATTCATCACTTTCATCATTTTTTGAATGTTTTCTTTAATTTGTTTTCGCAAGTTTAGTTTTGTTTATTTTCTTATTTTAAACCAAACCAAACCCTTAAACTAAACACCAATTTTTTCATAATAAAAGCTAATCGAACACTTTCTGTGGGATCGACCTAGACTAATCACCACTATAGTTGTAGGTCTATTTATTTTGAATAATGTTACGATGCGCTACGTCAGCAATGTTAGTGATATTGAGTCTATCACAGAGAAGGTAGTCGGTCAGTTATAAAGCAAGCTGGGTGGGCGGTGAGATTAAACAACTTTGTTTTTTAGGTAAGCACAAACTTAGCTAAAATACTGTTTCGAATAGAGAAGAATAGGTAGAATTTTTTTTAACAAAATAGGCCTTTAAATCAGACAGAGCTATAATATCATGAAGAAAATAACTCAGGGAGAAATCAAAATATTTCTATTAGTGAATTGAGATATTTTGTACAGAGAAATCCTATAGTTTATAAACAAAAGGCCCAGGACTATATAGAAAACATTATAGTTATCATTTCTCTCAATTATAGGAAGAAGTTACTACAGATATTAATTTCTAAATGTATGCAAGGAATTAATCAATTTTAATACTCTAGTCAGCACCTACAACAAATAGTGAAGTAAAGATAGTCTTAAAACCAAGGTTTTAAAAACCGGACAGCCAGTTGTCTGGTTTAGTTCATTTAATAACCTCTATGTTAAAATCAGCTGATTTTTCAGAAAGTCGATCGAACTTGTCAATCAATATACGTCAATTTTTCAAAAAAACCAATCGAACCTGTCTGTTAATATATATATAATACCTATATTTTAGATTTTAGAAATCAAACTCTCTCCTAGCCTCATCCTCGTCTTCTCTCTTCTTAGATCTCATCACAACAAAATCAACTTTCTAGCTTTCTAACCCCATTTATCTTTTCCAAAGGAGAATTAAGTGTACTCATGGGTTGTACCAAGAATTGGAATATATCTATGGATGGCAGGCACGAAGAAAGCCTAACGTGTGCCATAGAATGATGCTTCTGATGCACTAGAAAAAAATTGAGCTTTAGCACGAAGGTAGAGCAAGCCAAGCAAGATCTCTCTTTCTTCTGATTCTGATAGGTGCATATAAGTAAATTTGAAAGGGTACCACTCTTTTTCCATTTTGGTGCTACTAATGTTGTCTTACGAGAGAGGATGACGGAGGAATATCTTATAGGATGAGGTATAGGAACTGGATGGATGGAGAAGCAAAAAATTCGAGATTTGATGAATGAATTTTAGAGTGAAATGGTGATTTAGTTGTCAAGTTTCTATCGAGATCCCTTTTTTTTTCCTGTAGATAGGGATAAGGTAGTCAGTTCATAGAGATTTCTTCTTTATTCATAGTTATTGATTAATTAGTTTTCTATAATAGTTAGAACTCTATTTCATTTTAATATCTAATTTTGATATTTGCATTATATATACTATTTGAAGTATTGAATTTGTTGATCTAAAATAGCTAAATTAAAAATATTTCGACGAGACAATATGGCTATTTGCTGGAGCAAAGTTTAATAAGTGAGTGTCATTCTGTCGTTGGTTTGTTTTGTTGTTAGTTTGTTTATGTGTATATGTATGGTTACCATTCTATTGTTGGTTTCTATGTATATGTATGGTTTGTGATGGTTTTAGCTTGACTTTTTTCTACAAAAATTGATTCTCGTTTCTTGTTATTCTTGGAATTTCCTCACAGCTGTTCTTAGTTTATAATCAGATGTGAGTTGATAACTTAAATTTAAGGAGTGTAAGAATTTGAAGAAGTTTGATAATATAACATCTTCAATTGTATTATTGTTAGCAATAAAATTCCTTAGTGAGACCAATTATCATGATAAAAAGAAGTTGAAGCTCCTTCTCTCGAGTGGTAATTAATTCTCACCCTGACTCTTACTTTAAGCTTGATTATATAAATCATTAACTAAGAAGAAAGTTTATAAATAATATGAATTATTACACAATAAAGAAGTAATTTTATATTTAAAATAATAATAAGTTTACAATGTATTATCTTAATTTGTCCTAGTATAATTGTCAAATGTCTTCTTGAAGAGGTTACTGTGAATAGAACAAACAATATCCATCTTCTTGAGGTATAATTTTGTTTTATGTCATTCACCACTTTAGACTTTTTTTTGCTTCCTAACTAATCTATATATATCATCTTTATAATGTTGTTGAAGAAAATAATATTTTGATGGGAAAGTAATAGTATTAATAAAAGGAAAAAGAAGCTGATCCTTACTTTATAGCATTTGTGCCAAAAAAAAAGATTCATGCTTCCTATCGACTAGTACAATAAGAGCTTTTAATAGTTACAAAACTAGTGTATCTCATACACATACTTGGTAACATTCTCAGATATAAATTCCAATTTAGGTATTAGTTAGTTATGAAGCATGGGACAAGGTTGATAAATTGTTGAAAAAGCATATCGAAAAGAATAATTTTATACTTGTCACTGTCGTTCTCTATTAGAACTAATGATGAGAATTATTTAACTAGGAGACATTTTCCTTGACGATAGTATACCCAATTATTTTATTTATACTTTTTAGGTTAAATCATAATGGAAAATATGGAATCGTAAAAAAAAAAGATTCAATGAATATTGAAGCCTCTATAGGTACTAAGTTTGATCCAGCATGAAATTATTTTTCTTCTTCTCAAGCATCTGATGGGAATATCTAATATAGTTGTATGTTTTACAGTAGATTTCTAGAAGAAATACGGGGTTCTGCTTCTGGGGGCAACATGCTATGGGGTGGTGGTCCAAAAAAAAATGTATAAGTTATTGATACTTATCTTTCTTCCTAGATTTCCAGATTTATCATTTGTTAATTTCTTGGTTTAGTGTCAGATAGAGAATCATCTTGCTAGTGTTAAGGGTAATATTGCTTTATGCAAAAAAGTACCATTTGAAGTATATGATAGGATTGGAAATTATTTGCAGCAATAAGTAAAAAATAAAAAGGGAAATAAAGAAGCTCAAGATATATCATTTGGACCACAAGTATTATATAAAGGAAAAAGGAAAACTATTATTAACCTAGATTCTTATCTTCCTCCAAAGACCACTCCTGATTCTCAACCTAGTCTAAAGAATATTTTGGTTGATAGGGACGTTGTTTTGTGATGTGAAAGAGCATGAGTTAGATGGTTCTATCATTTATATATTCCTTTAAATTCTTTAAATTCACCATATTTTCAAGAACCAGTAGATGCTACAACAATAATAGGTCCAAGATTTAAGGTACCTTCAGATTATGAGATGCATATGCCTTTGCTTCAAAATTTAAAGAAAGAATGTTAGTTAATTGTGGATACATATAAGTCTAGTTGGGAATCAGTATGATGCACTATTATGGCAAATGTTAAAAACAAAGAATCTTGTTAGTTTATTCTAATATTGGAATAACTTTTATAAAGTATGTTTAAGAATTGCTAATTCTTTATCTGGATTATTTTCTAAAATTGACAAATGGGTTAGACCAAAGAATGTTATGCATTTTATTGCAGATAATGCAACTAATTATATATCAGCTAGGTACTTTTTACAATCAAAGTATGAGCATATTTATTGGTCTCTATGGTTGCTTATTGTATAAATCTTATTTTAAAAGAAATTGGTGGTATGAATCATACTTTTAGTTTTGCTTCATGAGCATCTAAGATCACAATTTTTATGTATCATCATATCGTATTTTTGTCGTGGTTAAGAAAGCAAGAAGATTGGGTTGAGATCGTGCGTCCCACTACCATAAGGTTTGTAACTTCATTTATTACTTTTAAAAGTGTTTATGAACATAAACAACTACTTTAAAATTTAGTGACAAGTAAGCACTTTTCAAGTCATGAGTAGTCAAAGAGTGAAAAAGGAAAAAAAAGAGATTGTGCCATTATTCTAGATAATAATTTTTGGGATGCTTTCTTGATCATTGTCAATATTGTGGCTCTGCTTGTAAGGTTGTTAAGGATTATTAACTCTGATGAGAAGCCATCTTTGGTGTATATATATGATGCTATGTTAGAGCTCAAAAAACAATAATCATTTTAAGGGGAGTGAAAAATTGTACAAGCCTTATATAGATATTATTGACTGACGATGGGATAAGCATCTTACTCAAAGGATCTACTTAGTAACTTATTTTCTCAATCCTTATTGCTTATATAGTGGAGATGCAAGTCCAATTAATATTATGGCGGTCTATTTGATGTGATTGAATGCAAAGGTATTTTTCCTATTGAAGAGAAATCACAATCGATAAGTAAAATTAAATTATATCGTGAAGGTTTATAGAGTTTTGCAATATCATCAGCAAAGAGACAATTAATGATGAAAAAATGCAGCCTAGTAAGTTTTTATACTTTTAATTCATTCTTTACTTATTAATAATATATATTCTTATTTTTCATAACTATTAATTTAAAGTATAAATGAGTAGTAGAGATTATTCGATAATGGTGCTCCAACATTAAGAAAACTGGTTATTAGAATACCTAGTTAAACAATTTTTGCATCAGGTTGTGAATGCAATTAGAGTGTTTTTGAACATATTCATACAAAGAAATGAAATTATTTGGAATATAAAAAATTTAATGACCTTGTTTATGTTATTTATAATCTAATAATGAAGAACATGTATTTTATAGTTTTTTATTTCGTTAATTTTATTTTTATTATTGACTTTATAATTTGTCTATTATATATTCAGAGCGCTCAGTAAAAAGAAAACGTGTGATTCAAATGATATTGATTGTATTAAACATATTGATTTTTTTGATTGAAGAAGAAGAACTATTGCCTGATCTTGATTATAACGAACTTAAAAAGATAATTTATGAAAAAATGCATTGGTTACAACGAATGGATTAAGCACATCTATTGATGGTCTGTTCGTAACTTATTTTGATCATATTTAAGTTAAAAGTATAATGTATTACAAATTTAAAATTGAGAATAATTTCATAAATTACTAATTTGTAATTTATTTAAATGCAGTGAAAGAAGTTGATGCAAACACTTTACATTAAAGTATACTTTATGAATCTTTGGATGATGTTAGAGAATTTAGAGTTTTTGAAGATGATAAGATACAACTTCTTTCAAAAGTACAATTTTAATTTTTATTGTTATTTTAAGTTTTATATTAGACTTATGTTTATTTATTATCAGTTTATTATATAAAAAATAGGCATCGTTGTATTTTTATTTTAATAAATTTTTTTTTTCTTATTTTCATAAATTTATTTTTTATTTAATATATATCAATTTTATAGCGACTTATTATTGGTTAATTTTTTCAACCATAAGCATTTCTTTATAATTTTTAATACATTTCTTAAAACCACTATTTTCCAAACCTTACCTGAATCCCTGGCGAGTGGCGACCCCATCACCAGCAAGTCATTTTTGAACCTTATCTAAATATTGTCTTCACATTTGACCCATACCCACTTGTTATGTTATACTCCTTGTCAGGCCCTCTCATTGTCTTTACATACTACTAAAATTTCCCCCAGTCAATACCGGACCCGAGTTTATTTAAGATGGAAAAGTGACAGAACAAGAAGCTATTCCAAAGGGTTGATGATCATTGGGCAGGGTTGTTTCCCGCTTCAAAGTGTGGGAAAATGGTTATGGAAACTAAAAAGGTAATACGGTTTGGACGTCTCAATCAGGATGACGACGCCTCCATTATAGAGTCTTGATTGAGAATTCTTTTAAGACAGATAAATTACTGAGTGATCCCCATGTCTTGGAAGTTTGGAGCTGTAGATGGAAGTAATTCTGTAGTTGACAGAGTCGAAGAGTGGATAAGATGGCTAAGATACTTGTACCATTTAACCTGATCCAATCCTATTTTTCCTCTAAAAACATTGTTTTATGTGGAAACAAATCTAAAACAGCACCGTATTATGGGTAAACAGGTTAGAACGGATTAAGTGGGATTGATACCGAATAAAATATGACTAAAAACTATTACTCATTAAAAAAGACCTCGTACTTTCATATTTGCGTGTTTCTCTGTCAAAACCCAGTTGGCCTTCCAACTTGCGTGCCCGGTTTGGTGTTGTCTTGGATTATTTCACCGACAGAAGTATATGTATGTATTGTATCATCAGGTAAGGTTTTCTATGGTCGGTGATGACCGTTGAACCGCCCATTTCCTGGGTCGCCATCTAACGTTCTTGGTCTAGGTTTCATATTTTGGTCACAAATTCAGTAACTTGGTTTCAATTGTTTTCAGTCGAAGACTTAACCGGCATACAAAACTCAGCTAGATCGTAAAAAGCTCCAATTTTCAGGTTGCCCAGGTAGTCTTCTTTTGCCAGTTTCATGTATTGTTCGCGACGTCAATAATGGAGTATCTGGGTATGAATCTTTTCTCTTTGGAAGCTTGATAGTTTATAATTTCCTTGCAGGTGGAGATAGTGAAATAGTATTTCTCAATCGAGATAGTCACCGAAAGTATTAGATCTTTTAAGAATCTTGTAGCTGATGGGAGGTAGATCCTCGAAAGAATCGAGTAGGAGGAATTATTCATCTCATGGTTCTGCAAATTCATCTTCCTCTTGGAATCAATACGGGTATCAGCAGCCAACATCATATCCATATCCATACCCATATGCCCAACAAAACCCATATTACACGCCTCAGCATCAATATGCACAACCATCCACTTCTTCTTATGATTATGAACCACAAAGGGCACAGCCCCAGAGAAGGTTGGAGAGGAAGTACTCGAGAATAGCCGATAATTACCAGAGCTTGGATCAGGTTGGAGAAAATATATAGTTCATGTGGTCTTTATAATTTGTTTTGACTTCTGTGATATAAGACTCGAGGGGTATGTGGGACAACTCTTGATACTTTTCATGATATTTGACATGCCAACTTCGTAACAAAAATGTCAACGATTCATAAATATCTGGTTTGGATGTTGTCTTAAAAATCTCCTTCTGTCGAGTGTGAAAGATAAATACAGAATACGGGGGGATTCTTCGACTGCTCTTGACATAAACGGTTTGAGATGCGATTTCAGCCGCCAAGAAGATTCTGAGGGGATTTAAGGAGATATGGTGAAATTTATCATCATTTGAAGTATACCTAGGAAAACTATGGTCGATGACAACTAAACTTTTCTCTTATGTAATTGGATGACGGATCTGGTTCTTTAGGGTAATACTTGATGAATATACTCAAGGAGATTTGTACGACCTTCTTCTTAATGAATTCTGTTGCCAATGACATAATAATTGATGTTCATTCAGAAAACATTGAGATGAAACTGGCAAGGAAAATTTCTCTTGAGAGATAATGATTGGCTTACAAAGCATTGAACCGATGAACATCAGTTGCAGTATCCTCTGTTCTAGAACAAAGTTTATACGGCAGCTTTTGTGTTTTTTACCTTTTTCCCATTTGTTGTTACGCTTCTGCTTATTTCTGGCAGCTTAGGAGGCCCACTTTCCATAAATTTGCACGTATACAAATATGTGGGTGCAAAGTGTTATGCTAGTTTAAACCTTTGTAAATGTTTGGAACTATGACTGCAGGTTACAGCTGCTCTTGCCCAATCTGGCCTAGAATCTTCTAACCTCATTGTTGGCATTGATTTCACAAAAAGCAACGAATGGACAGGTTTAATCTCATCTTAATGCTTAGATTGAATTGTATCATCATGCTTCAGTATACGCAAATTTATCTATCCATCAGGTGCAAGATCATTCAATAGACGAAGTTTACATCACTTAGGCAATGGTCAAAATCCATACGAGCAAGCAATTTCGATTATTGGAAGGACATTATCCACATTTGATGAAGACAACTTAATTCCCTGTTTTGGATTTGGAGATGGTGATTTCAACTGAAGTATTTTTGTTCTATTAGTACAGGATTCATGTTTAAACAACAGACATGATATTTCTCACAACTTGTGTTTGCAGCCTCAACACATGACCAAGATGTCTTCAGTTTCTATCCAGATGAGAGATTTTGTAATGGATTTGAGGAAGTGCTTTCGCAATACAGGGAAATTGTTCCTCAACTTCGGCTGGCTGGTATTGCACTCTTCATAGTGTTGAATTTAATGCCTAACATCTTAATTTAACTATTGCTGATGCATTCTCATGAAAGGACCAACATCATTTGCACCGATCATTGAGATGGCGATTACTATAGTTGAGCAAAGCAGTGGCCAGTATCATGTTTTGCTGATAATTGCTGATGGGCAGGTGATTTCTTACAAGATGGACCTGCACTATATTCTTGAATTGCGTGATATCTGATCTGTCAGCTCTGTTATCTCATCTGGAACCTTATGAATGCCACACTAGAATGTCCTCCCAATTCGTTGGGAGCAATACGGCAAAACCAGCAGACCACTTCCTTGTTGTGGCTTGAAATGCTGATTCTCAATTGTGCCATAATGTTGCAGTTTATTTTCTGAAATTTTTGTGGTGACTCATTGGCTTATTAGTTGAACATGAGATGTTCAGATAAAACTTACAATTGATCTATGCTTTGAAAAATTATTAGTCAGCTTGTACCTGACTCGCCGAACTATACGTGTCTTCTAGATTCTTATAACATGATCTCCACTTTATTTCCCACGTCTCATTGAGATTTGTCATGATAGGTTACAAGAAGTGTTGATACACAGCGTGGCCATCTCAGTCCTCAAGAGCAAAAAACAATTGATGCAATTGTCAAAGCAAGGTAAACCAAAAGATGGATACTCTAAGATGATGTAGATAGCAGATCTTCAATAGCTGATTTGTTTGTCTAAAGTTATGTGGTTTGTTAATTGCAGTGAATACCCTTTATCGATAGTTTTAGTCGGAGTTGGGGATGGGCCTTGGGACATGATGAGGGAGTTTGATGATAACATTCCTGCTCGAGCCTTTGATAACTTTCAAGTAAATTATGATTCTACCATGAGATCAACAGTTTATTGTAACACTTTGTTTCGTAGTCAAGTGAACTTGATCAACTGCTTCTCTTTTCTTTTGCCAGTTTGTCAATTTTACTGATATAATGTCGAAGAATGTAATCCAATCCAGAAAGGAGACGGAATTTGCTCTTTCGGCTTTGATGGAAATACCTTCTCAGTATAAAGCAACTATCGAGCTTGGCATATTAGGGTAACTATTACATGGCTTTTATTACTTTTTCCATTGGCGAAAGATCTCATAGATGTCATTTGCTTGCTCATTTTGGTGTGACAGTAGGCAGAAGGGGAATTCTCTCGAGAGGGTTCCCTTACCCCCACCACTTTATGGTGCATCTTCTTTCAACAATAGCTCGAAACCTTCCCACTTAGGCAGCTTTAAACCAAGTACCCCTTCCTATTATGGATATGATGCGCAAGTTAGTGGATATGATAATCCTGTTGCTGGATATGATACACCAGTGGGTGCACCTCCAACTTCAAGTTCTTACGATAATCAGGTGCAAAACGTGCAGTCTAATTCTTGCGGCCAGCAACCAATTTCCACCTTCATTTGCTTATATTCCATTATTGCGTAAACCCTTTCAATTTCTGTTGCTATGACAGGTTTGCCCCATCTGTCTTACTAATAAGAAGAACATGGCCTTTGGTTGTGGACATCAGGTAACAGATATTATGGCCATGTGCAACTTGATTATGATATTGCGTCATAACTCTAGAAATGCATCAACTGACTCTTAGTTTGCAGACTTGTTGCGAATGTGGGGAAGACCTCCAGTCATGCCCTATTTGTCGGAGCCCAATAGACACTCGAATCAGGCTTTATTAATACAAGCTTTGATGCACATCCAAGGCCTCGCTGCAAACATCACATTTGAGCTGGTAAGAGCTTGGATCAATTGTTCTAGTTTTTGAGGCAGCGACTGGTCAGCCACTGAAAGACACCCCTGTAAGACCCCCACTATGGTGAGGCTGAGATGAAGATGTGTAGAACAGAAGCCTGAAATACTATCTTCGTATTGTTTGATAATCAGAAAATGATTTCTAGGTGAGGTTCATTGAAAAGGAAACAGTTGTACCATGGACAGGGTGTTAAGCTATAGCTTTTTGGATGCAGTCCTTGGCCTGAGATGTATGATGATCAAGATATAAGTAGGAGGATGTTGTTTAGAGTGTTGCACAGACAGTGGCCAGGAACTTTTCTTCATCAAATGATCAAGTTCATGCTTTTTTAATTCTTCAAGCATTCGTGTGTTAGTACTAGGCGTGCTGGCTATTGCTTTAGACGATCAGAGGTCAAGATTCTCATAAATTTTTCCAGTTACTTTTTCGTTGTTGTCTTTGACCATATATTTGTTCACTTCAAGAAAATAAGAGTAGAGATATGCCATTGACCCAAAACAAGTATGGAAGCATACTGGGAGGAAGCTAGAGCAGAGAGAGGCGATTGACCCAAAAACAAGAGGGGATGAGCATATGGATGCCAACAGCCTGAAAGGTATATAAAATGATGGTGAATTGAACAAAACCCAATAGAAAGGAATCAGTAATTACAGTGAAAATTAAACAAACTAGAAACATGGGTTGAGAGGAGGTACAACAGGAAAATCAGCCCCTCATTGAGGCTAATGGGAAGAATACCACTGAGGAAACTATAAACACTAAGGCTAAAGAGGAGGTTAAAGAGGAGGAACAAAGGAACAATTCATGAGGACCAATAGAAGAAGTGCCACGAAGAAAAAAATAGGGGTGATAATTGGGTTCGGGCTTGGCCTATTTAAGTTTTAGGTCGGGCTCAAACTTGGGCTACCCAAGCTTAACTCGGCCCGATTTCTTACTATTCTAACCAAAATTGCATTGTTTTGAACCTTTATTTTAAAAAAATCTGGCTGGACTGCTCTGATTGAATTACCTTTGGTCCAGTTGGGTTTGGGCTCAGGTTCCCTATCTCGGGCTCAATTAGGTCTCAATGGTTCAGCCTATTGCTATTCCTAAAAAAAGGCCCTACATTTTCACCTTAATGACTATTTTATTTAGAAAACAAATGGGCTCAATAGGCTTACTAAATAGCAAATGATAGCTAATTATATTAAGGGACTCTTAGAAATCAAAATAAAGGATGTTACAGGAAAGAAACCTGAGTTCTTAAGGAATGATTAGAATGTCCTTACTGACTAGGATTGTCACTACAATGACATAATCATGGTGGTTTATGATACTAAGGAATTGGAGGTGGAGCCTCTAGGGTTGGAGTAGTAGTTGATTCACACCAAATTCAAGATGAAAAACTAGCCAATCAATTATCAATTCACTTTATATATGCTTTTAGTCACAAATTTCAAAGGGACCCCTTATAGAATTCTGAGCAAAATAGGAAACAATATGAAGGATGCTTAGATGATAGTTAAGGACTTCAACTGCATGTCAAATGCAAGTGAAGTTCAAGGAGATACTGCCTACTTAAGGAACCAATATGAGGTGCTAAGGAAATGTGTGAGAGACAAATATTCACATGGACAAATGAATAACAAAGGAAGAGGTTGATTAGGAAGAAACTGGATAGGGTTTTGTTTAATGACCAATGGCTTCGGAGATTCCAAGAAAGTAGGGTTGAGTTCAACAATCAACTCCTTTCAAATCATACCTCAATATTGATCCAGAACATAGCCAATTTACATATTAGAACATATCCCTTCATATTTTAACATAAAGAGGGGTTTGAATATGTCATTGATAAAAGGATTAAAAGCAAACAAACATTTTTGGAACCAAAATGTTCTCTTGCATGAGAAGATTTCAACTTATCAAGGAAGAGTTAAAATAACTAAACAAGGCTATTGGACTTTACACTCAAACTGCCACTGTGTGGAAGCCCAGGAAAAGTTGGAAGCAATCAAAATGGAACTAGACAAATTCCTTTAGGATGAGGAATTAAGAGAAGCTGAAATAAAGGCTCTGGATCATCGTACCAAAAACTAAAAAATGCATTACTCCCTCATGAAATAGAGATCCAAGGCAACTTAGTTGAAAGATGGAGATAGGAACATCAAATTCTTCCACAACTATCCTGGAAAGGAAAAATATAAACAAAATCGCTTTCTTAAAGGCAGAAAATGGTAAAATTCTCACTTTGAAGGAGGACCACACCTGGAGGCTTATAACTACTACTTTAAAACAATTGGCTCATCTTTGGAAGCTAATACCAACTTCGAACATATGGTTAATTTAATCAGAGAACAAATTCCATCAGAGTTGGCTGAGAGCCTATCTAAACCTGTAGAAGTTGATCAAATAGAGAATGCACTCTTCTTCTTACACCTACACAACGCACTAAGCCTTGATGACTATAATGCATATTTCTTTTAAAAAAATTGGGGGAAAACTAAAACCATTCTAACTAAGGCAATCATGGAGTTTCTCAAGAATGGATCCTTATTAAAGGATATTAATAAGATCTATATTGCTCTAGTCTTAAAGGTAAGTACCCCTAATTCTCTTCGTTCTTCTTTCTTTCATCATTTTTCAGCTCCAATAGTGACAATAGAGGTTACAGCTAATGGTGAGAGCTTGAGGATGGAGATGAAGGGCTAAGCTTCAGTGCCGGTTCTATGGGGATGTCAATATCGAGTCACGATTAAGCCATTTTGTCATATTAACATGCAATTTCTATTCGAATTGTTATGTTTTTTATGTTGATTTGATTTGGTTTTGGGATAGATGGACTTAATATGTTATTTTGATTATTCTATTTCTAACCTATTGCTATGACAATGATTGTAATCTGTAATTTTTACTTTTAATGTTTATTAATAGCATCTAATGATCTCGTATTATTAGGAACAACATAACATAGTTTAGATAACCTAAGCGTATGAGATTACTACCTATATTGATCGTTTTCCACTTCATAATAGATTTTCCAAATTAAACCTAGAGATCGTATCCTAGGTTATTTGGTAGTTAGAATTAATAAATGATTGTATCTTGATTGAACACAACCTAATAGAAATATGAGATTAGTAGAGAGTTCTATTAGTTTCAGATCAATAGTCCAAAGAGAGTTGTAAAGACGTTAGGATGCTAAAATATGTGAAGGATCACAATACGCAGTGGAAATAAAATTGCAAGTACATATTTATCTATTGCATTTAAGAATCATACCTATAATCAGAACAGGCATAAATAAATACCTATAATTCGTGAGGATTAACCGATACTGAACTTCGAAACTATGAAGTGTCTATATGCTCCACACTGAGAAATATGTCCCGCTTTCAACATTTGAGATAGCTATGGGTAAATTTTGAAGAACCCTTTCTTCAAGAACAGAGAAAACAATTTTTTCAAAACTCACTTGTTTATTTTCATATAAAGGTACAGAAAAATGAAAAATGAAAGAGTATTTTTTCCCTATTTTTAAACCTTCTTTGTAAGACATTTTTGTACAAGGAAAAACAAAACTCATTTTATAGAGTATCACGTTTCCTATATTCAGTAAGTTGTTACCGTTGAAGAAGTTGTTAGCATTTCTTTGTTTTTCAAAAAAAATAAGAAACAGCTACTCACAACTACAACGTTTTGTTTTGAATTGGTTTTAAATGTTGAAACCAAAAACACAATCACCAAGTCCAAAACACCAACTCCCTTTATCTTTTTTAAACAAACAAATAATAAATTTATTGTTATTTATAAAATGAAATAAAATAAAACTATTTTATTTTATTCATTTATTCTATACAAGAGAATTTTAATATTAATTATATTTTCTGTGCTAGCAAAAAAATAATAATATGCCATATAGATTATTTAATAAATTATCTCATAATAAATTAAATAATCATAAACAGGAAATATTATACTCATAAGTGTGTGACCACATAGGTCCATCACTAAGTCGGTAGTGATTAATCTAATTGATTACTAATCAAAGTTGGCGTCTAGCAACACTCCTCAACGACCGGATAGTGTGCAGTAGCAACCTTACAAAGATAGAACCTTAGTTTAAGGATAATGTATTATTACCTTCCATCATTACAACTCCGGATTATCCTAAGGTATAGTTTAACTGTCAAACCTTATTAGATAACCAATTATGTTACAAGTCAATCATTAATGATTGGTGGATGACTTAAAAAATTCCTTTTCTTCACTCATTCAGTTGCCCTAGCCAAGGTCTTGAAACAACCATTAAGATCAATGACAATATAGAGTTCAAACTCATTACCTAGAGTCGATGGATCCCATCTTGACTCACCACTAATTAGATAGGTAATTAATTGTATTCAATGATCATTCAACTAGTATTTTTATACACTGGGAGTTCGACGTCAAAACATAATAAGTGACCTATTGATTACTATGATGATCTCAGGTCAAAGTAAAAATATACATTTAAATCCTTATGAGAATATCCCACTTGATAGTTCATAGGTAATATTAACCATTGGGAATTCTCAGCTTGGTCAGTTCAATGATCATATCTCTATATGCATCATCTATATATGTAACTTAGTAAATGGGATCTACTAATATCTATCCAATGGATACTATTACATATATATTGATCGAACCGGATCATTAAAGTCCTTATTTGATGATCCTATGATCAAGGACATTTTTAGATTAAATCCTAAAGACTTGTCTCTCATTATCATAATCTCCATTACGATGGCAAGTATATAAATTTAATTAAGGACTTATCATATTAGAATAAAAGCAATAAATGTAATATGATAATAAAATCATTTTCCATGTTATTAATCAAAATTAATAATCACAAAACTAAAGTGTTCAATATATTATATAACGATTGGGTCATGGGCATAATTCTAACAATATGTTTGATCGTGTTTAGGCTGAGATTGAAACTAGAACCAGACCTTAGCCATATTCGACACTTTAATCATTTCTATCTACTTTTTGATAGTTTAATTTGATTTTATTTTCTTAATTGATTAATATTCAAACCCCCCCCCTTTCTTATATTTTCCTAGCATCAATTAATTTTGTTATAGGAATTAATTGAATATTTCCTGTAGATTTGATCCCAACTCTCCCTAACTATAACATTTAGTGTGCAAAGTCAAGTAAATTTTGTAGCATACTCGACACACGTTGTCACCTAACTGCTATTTGTCTTCTTCACGACTCTTTTTGTTTCTCTTCTCATCTTCCTTTCTTTCTCTGTACCCCTCTCTCCCCAAATGTGTCTATTTGTTTAGATTGAAGAATGAAGAGTGTATGCAATGAAGTACTCGCTGCCACCCCCTATCCTTTCTATTTGTAGCCTCGTCTAGGTTTAGATTTTTATGCCCTCCACCTGTTTATTCCACGTAATAAAATGACAGATTAAACAAAGCATTTTTTAGTGTGTCTGCATATGGGAAGTCACGACTGTGATTTAACTTGTCACAACTATGACTTACCCCTTTAAGTCACGGTCGTGACTTACCATTTTAAGTCTTACCATGTTAAGTCTTAACTTTCACAACCGTGTAAGTGCAAGTTACGTCACGGTCGTGACTTAACTTGCACGCCCATGTAAGAGTACAACCGTGACATGGTCAATATATGCAACTGTACAATATCCATTTTCATGCGCAATTCTTCTTATTTAAGTTCATGCCACAGTCACAAATTAATCCAATTAAGATTCATGCAACATTCACACCGATTTCACTTAGTTCATATCACATTTGAATTAAATCGCAACCAATTTCAACATATGAAAACAAGTAAAATCAAACAAAATTCAACATAATATGTACTTTGTCAGTCTTCTTCCTCTTTGGCAATTTGATGTATGTTTGTTAGTGACTTTTAACTCTAGAGCTACAGTAGTCTTGTATATGTTGGATTTCCTTTGTGTTAACTATCTCAATGTTGTGTAAAATAAGGATTTTATATTTTTAGAACTGTTTGATTATTACAATAATTGAGTTTAATTATTTTGAAATTTCATTTTTATTATGGATATAGAGATTTAACAGTATTTTAGGCATGTTAAGGGCCAGTAAACCTTAACTTTACTGCTCCTTTAGCACCAGTTATGATCTAAGGTTGGGGTCGTGACAAAGTCAATATCAGAGCTCCATTTTAAATGTGAGTTTCTAGGTTCATTATAACTGAGTCAAATTTCTTTTTGAACTATTGCGAAATTAGGATCGTGTTTGTTTAAAATCGTTGTCTTTACATCCATCCTTTTGTAATAATGTTATGACTTGTATTGTATCTAAAGTCTTCCCTATTCTTTGATCATAAGGAGGAAAACAACTTCAGCACATATTCGTGAGGTCGAAGAAGCAGCGGATAGAGAATCAGTTTTTGAAGAGGTTATAGCTCCATCACCACCCAAGCAGGCAAGGTGTAGATGCTGCTACTCTAATAGCAGGTATGTAGCGCCCTCTTACCGTAGGGTACACATCGGGACGCCCGCAGGTCGCTCCGACACGTAACCCACGATAAAAGTGCACTACCGAGCAACCAACTAACATCCACATGGCATCACAATATAAATATCACTAAAATTGAAACCAAATTTACTTTTTCATTTCTTAAACTCAAATCCATAATTACATAATCTTGTCCAAAACATCAGTCTAATCAATATACAAGAAACTGATAAATCCTAACTAGGTCATCCAAAAGATCCCAGCTGACCCACCTCTGTGCCATAGCCTCTCTTGCCGACGATCCACAAGGCAGAGAAGACTCACGATCTGGAGCTAGGAAACCTACTACTGTTGTCCTGAAAAATATAATGCAATGTTGGGTGAGTTTGCGAACTCAGCGAGAAACCATCATCGATGGTCCACCCAACT
>JAOTIZ010000001.1:5631620-5643079 GCA_027123425.1 Erythroxylum panamense
TATGCCTTTTGCCATTGTATGCTTAGTAACCTCTTTACCTTAATAATTATTCTTTTGGTTCTAATCTTGATACTTGTGTTCAAAAAAATCTAATATTTAAGTTAATTGTCTTTATGCTAACAACATTGGAAGTTTAGAATTTGCAATATTTCTCTTATTTTTCTCAATCAATTTTAAAGACTCTTAAATACACCATATCTACCTTTTTCTTCTTAAATGTCTTAAAAAGTTGTTAAAAAAGGTATTATTTTCTTGTTGGTACGGTACGAAATCTATATCACTAATTATCATAGTTATAACTATAATTACCAACCAATATTAAATAAGTATAATTTTTACTATTTAAATAAAACAAAAATAATTTAAAACGAGAGAAGTGACTTTATGTTGTAATGTTCTTATTAATAAATTTCTCATTCTTGTTCTACAAGATGTCTCTCTTATAGTCTTTATCACTGTTAATTATTATTTTGTAAGTTGGTAAATATCAATAGATAATAAATAAAATTACTTCAGAAAATTAAAGAATAAAATGAAGTCAAAATTAGATTGAAATGTGATAAGATACTCAAAATAAAGAATGATAATTTATCTCCAAAATTATTTTTCATATTTTCTCTATAGGAAAAAAATTACTTGAATCAAGTTACATGTAAGATTAAAAATTATGAAATAATTATTTTGTTGATTTTTACCATTATTATAGTTAATATTGTCTAAATTAAGGTAATTTAAATATTATTAATTACGATAATTATTAAATCACTAAAATAATAAAGGCAAAAACGAAAAAATGTTGCTTAAGGTCAACAGTATAAAATTAATATCAAATTGGTTCAGCCGGAATCTGGCCGAACGGTACGTTGCCGTTTGGATCCATCGTTTGACAACCTTCTATGATGTACTTGACGTAGAAAATACCTGCAAAACAAATAAGGCATGCCGGGGGTTGGTCCCCGGGGAGCCACTCCGACGCTCAAGTTAGTTTTCTATGAGAGGGAGGCTGCTGAATGTAGAGATAGAAGCTAGGTTTTTGATTGCGTACCTTTGTTATGGAGAATTATACCTTATATATGCTTTCGCAGCTAGGTTTAGGTCTTCATGGAGAGTTTTCCCATGCTGACGGGCCGCAGGGAGCATGGATCAGGCTTGGGCCTGGTGTAGCAAATAGGAATGGATCGATCTTGGCCCATAGGATCCGGGCCCTGCACGGTCGACCCAACCATAATCAATATTCCAAATCATATTATCATAGTATCCATCTTAATTCTATATATAAATAAAATCGAAACGAAAATGAAATAATGATTTAGAATTGATGACGGAAGGCAACAACGTCAGAAAACCTCCTGATCCGAGAAGCATGTCGAGTTAGCTTCGTCTTCCTCTTCCTTCTTCTTCTTTCTCTCTCTCGGTATTCTCTCTTTGGGGTTTCAAGTGTGACTGATGCAAAAAAACTCCTTTGTGCTCCTCTTAATATTTTTTAAATAGTCTTTTATGTTTTGGGTAAACTTAGGGTCTTTTTAGATTCGAAAGGTCCAAAAAAAATTTCGAAACGTAAAGTTCATAAGTGACTGTGTGTCTTCCCTACGCAAGCCACAATCGTGGCCCATATCTAAGTCTTCTATCACAAACCACGATTGTGGGCTGTTGGTTCGGCCCGAATGTCTTTTGAAACTCCTCTGTTCTTCGATATTAACCCTGAAACACCAGCAAACACATCAAGGTACCTCAAAAAACATAATATTTAAGCTCAAAAGCTTGTAATAACATATAAAACATTTAAAACACAAATAATTAACAAACTAACACAATGTTAACCTAAACACATACTAATGATTAAATTAACGACTAAACACATATCAAACTATGCCCTAAAACACGATATAATTTACACATATCAAGTGTTAAGCCTTTAACGATATCTATAGAATACGTTGAGAGAACTCTACAATTATTACAAACATGATTAAGTAAGGAGTGTTAGCTCCATTAAAGCCTAAGCCTATTTATAATAGGTTTGGACATTTTAGTAATTTAATTAAAATTAAATTCTAATTAGAATTACAAATGATTATAATTAAATAAATATTAGTTATTCCTAAATAAGATCTAATATCTCATATTAAGCCTTATTTATTAAATATCACATATTTAATTATAAAGTTTCTCAAACATTATAATCAAGTCCAACTTAATTAACATATCTTTACTCTCTTTAATTCGTTCTCTATATGTGACTTATTAGATTCCTAAACATATTGGCAATGGATACAAATTTTAACCCCAAATCATATTTAGGATTAAATAAATTAAAATCCTTTAATTTATCTTTAATTATCTAAT
Organism: Erythroxylum panamense; assembly: GCA_027123425.1. NCBI lineage: Eukaryota > Viridiplantae > Streptophyta > Magnoliopsida > Malpighiales > Erythroxylaceae > Erythroxylum > Erythroxylum panamense. The sequence continues at coordinate 5,633,967 of JAOTIZ010000001.1, forward strand.
TAAACAATTTATATTTATATATTAAGATTGACGTCTAGTAATATATCATGACTATCCAAATATTCAGGAATATCAAAGTAGTTTTGATTAACCTTTCGACGCATGTTTTTTTTCCACATAATTCAATCATTTCATCATACAATGTTCTGATTATGCATAAAGCATGGGTTAATGTATACTCTATTTTGACTTCAATCTTATTTGTTCTCCATCATTTGCTATTAATTCAATTAATGAAATTGTAAAAGTTTATAGAATATCATTCTACCTTGTCCAAGGATTTCTCCAGTCAATACTAATTAAGAACAACAGAAAATTCTCCCTACTAACTTTAGGATAATGAATCATATTTTAATCACTCAACCATCTCCATATAGTTTATGTTATATACAATGACTACTAATTGAACTACTTATTATTAGAATAGGTCATAAGTAGTATCAAAATATAGCAATCCCTATACAAGATAGCGTTGTAGACTTCAAGTTAAATGATCATTTTTATAATCGTCACAATGAAAATTTCCATAGACTTATAAGTAATTTTCTAAATGGATTTCTCATATGGGGCTAGTTTAGTGAACTTGTTCTCTAACAAACACCTACACTTTTGTTTAAATATCTCCATACTTTAACTTATAAGGTTGATTACTTCCTTCATAAAGAAAAATATAATGCTTGCTAGTCTTTTACGTTCTATTAATACCTAGTCTTAATAAAACAATGACTAGTAACAATGTAGGGATAATATATAAATGCAATATGAATCTTATAATTATAATCTCATTATAATTTCATTTGCAATGTGTAATTATCCTATGGACTTTATCATATACATCTAAATATGTACAAGATCAAGAATGTCTTTAAATTATTTTGTCACTAAACTATAACCAACTAATTAGCTCTAGGGCATAAACCAACATGAGCAACATGAAGAGGATGACCATTCTTCTTAAAACAATCCTATTTTAGGAGAACAAACTTGTTACATTAGGTACACCTAGGTCGAGTGTGACTATGCTCACCTCTTCAAACTCAGCATTTATCAAACTTGGTAACAAAAACTAAAGAATTTGATTAAGTAACTGGTGAAAGTATAAGAGATATTATAACCTAATCAAATATATTTAAGAGCCCATTGAGTCTCGTAAGGAAGGACTATTGGAGCTAGAGAATTTGATGGAGAATTGAATCAAGTTTAGTTTAAGAGATAATAGAGTAATAACCTTAAAAAATTTCTCCTCGTATTGATTTTTTGCTTATCCACATCAAAAAATGAATGATATAAGGGCATCAAACTCCTATATAAGAGAACAAACTTGCCTAAAAAAACATTCTTTTGGATCTTTATATTTTAAGTTCATCATGGTAAACATCCAAGTATAAAACCTCTAAATATCACTAATGTAGCACTCCTTGGCATCTTCCAAACTTATAACACATATTAAAGAACTTAAACGTAAGTTGTAGCATTGGGTCAACAGACACTACAAAGTTAGGCAACGATCTTTCACCACTTGGGATGATCAACAACCAGAATTTTATGTAATAGCATGGTGAGATAGTCTTCTTTACTGTATCCTCTAAACCAAATCTTAAAAGACAAAACCCATGATAAATAATTAACATAAATACTGAACTTATTAAAGTTAATTACGAATTGTCCAAGCTAAAAAACGTAAAAGTCATAATGAGAAAAGAGGTTACACTAAAGGAGGAAGAATCAAACAACATAACTAATTTTGGATGAAGAAACTAAGGTAAAAGTAAAGGTACCCTATCGATATAGTATGTTAAAGGATAGATCTGCAGAAGCCAACAATGAGAATAGGTTGGAGATGCTAAAGAAGATTAGGAGAGTCACATGTTTTCATGCACTAATGCAAGGAAACTAGGCAAACAATCAATAAAGGTGTATAGGGGCACCTACAAAGGCAAATGATGGAGTGTTCTCCATTACTAATTGATCAGAGTGTCTGAAATTGATCTAAAAAGATGCTATCTAGAAATTTGAGCACTATGGTAGCTACAGTGATACACAACCACTAACAAGAGAGGAAAAATTATTCTAAAAAGTGAGGCACAACATAGTAGTTGTTAGACCCTTAAGTCCTCATAGCATAATTATGCAAGCATTGGCAAGCCTTGACCAATGTTTGACACTCGGGACAACAGCACAAGGAAAAGACTTACAAGTAGCCAAGGAAAACGGGCATTGTTAAGCATTGGCATGCGTTGGTGCACATTGATAGAAATCTTTGATGAGATGCAAGAGTCAGATGTGAACTCAAAAGATAGCTTGCGATGGACCTTGGATTGAAGGCTTGCTAGATTATATATATGATAGAGACATATGAGGGCTCTGAGGGCTTAATATGTGTTGAAATAGATGGATCATGACTAATAGACTTGACATTGGTAAACATTAGACCAGACTAATATGTTATGAAAGGCTTTGGGCTTGGATGACTCAATAATTAATAAATAGAGATGAAAGGAAGATCTTGAATGAAGTGGTGGATAAGATTACATTAGATATATATCAGCCCTAAAAGATAAAGATTATGTGAGGATCATATGAAAATAGTAGAGTTCTTCATGGATATAGATGTATCATTCCTAATTAAATATAATCTCTTATCTTGTTAGTTATGATATAGATAAATCTTGTTAGATAAAGACCCATTTGGATAGGGGTTTCATTCAATGGGTTAGTGTGATTTAATCTAATAAGGATATAGGCGATCTAGTTAGTTCATTTCAATTAGGATTTTGAATTGTAAAGCTATAGGTGCCTATAAATAGCTTATTTGAGCCTTGCTCTTAGAGAATTGAGATAGAGGTGAAGGGAACATATTATGAGAGCATTCCTTTGTATATTTTTTGGAAAGTATTAAAGGTTGGTTTTTACCATAGCTTTTGTGTGTTTATTATTTTTTATGATTATTTAATACTTTCGTAGTATTCATACTCAAGTGTGAGACTTAAACACTTCGAGGGTCATGAGGTATTTGAGAATAAGGTTTTATTAATCAGCGATCATGTGAGGAGGCTGAATCTTGTTTAAACAAACACGAGTGAGATTGCTGTGCAAAGGAGTAGAGACTACTTTGGTATAAGCTTGATGTTTAGGAGAACCTTTGCAATAGTAAACACCATTAGTAAGAGACACAATAGGAAAAGGCTAGCTAAGGTTATTACAGGACCATTTCCACTGTGATTCATGTAAAATCATACCATTAAGAATTTTGGAGTGTGTAGAGGCTATCCTCTCATTGCTTCTATTTATATTAAGTACAACATAATTACATGAGCTAAACTATATGATTGAGTTCAGGCTTAATTATAGTCTTTACATATATTTACAATATAACAATTTCTAGTAAATATTGTTAATTTAACAGCTAAGTTAAGTACATTTAAATATTTGATTATGTTTTAAATTTATAATTCATACAACTTAAACTTTAAAATTTTCATAATATAGTTACTTCTAATTTTATATGACGTTTTATATACAATTAAAATTATGCTTTAAAGACAGTTTTTCTATATTTCAACTTTATTACTGAGGTTGCATTTTGACTAGTTTAAGACAAATCTAAAATTGAAGAAAAGATAATATATTCTTTGTCAACAAAAAAATTATAGTTAAGCTAACTAATTAGCTTAAATTCTAGCTTATTGTACTACATCCAAGCCATGCCACAAAATTGTTAAAAGTTACCATCAAACATTGTAATTCCTTACTTTTAATCGATTACAAGGAATAGATTAGTTGACTTAAATTAAAGAAAAGGTTAACAGTCCCAAATGACAGCGACTCTTTTATTCATTAATATTTATCAAAACATTAGGTAAAAATGAATTATACAACAGAACAGAATACTCATTTTCCAACCCTGATCTCATCGGACCGCAAAGCTCGAAAAAGAAGCAGAAAATGGGTAAGAATGTTGGGTTTTTCACAAGGACTTTGGGGTTTGACGGTGAGCTTGCTAGTCTAGGAAAATCAAGAACCAAGTTCAACTCCCAATTTCTCAATTACTAATTGCGCCACTTATGACCTTTTCATACGTGGATCTTAATAAATCATTTTATTGTTCTTAATTTTGCATTTACGGACTTGGTTTTGGTTAAACACGAGCTTAGATTTCTGTATTTTATAGATTAAACCTTTCCTCTCTTTTTTTTCGTTTTCAGCACCTTTAGGAAGAAAGGCACTTGTACACGTTTTTGCTCAAGACCAAGCTAGTGTGGATAAAGGTTTCTGGTTATAGTTAAGTGTTAATGATAACATACAACAATTTTAGAAAGACTCGGCTTTCGGATCTTCTCACTAGAGAGCTTCTCTTGTTCCTTTTATCTTTTTTAACATAATTTTCCTTTTCTAGTTTGAATAATTGTGTAGGATATAATAACTCTACATTTATTCACATCCATAACATGCCAAAAAGTTGTGATAAGTTAGCATAGACCATAATTTTAATTGATCAACAGAGTAGAATGGTTGACAGCATCTTACCATTTAACTGAAGAATTTATAGAAAGTTGGCAGTTCCAAGCAAACTTTTTTACCAAGAACTCTTCCTTCTGTAACAGGTGCAAATATTAAAGAGATGTAGCACACACCCTACACCTACACAGTTGCTCAACAAATTGGAATCCCACATCTATATACTGACCATAAGAAGAGTACCACACTAATCAAAAGGCTCATGTAAGTTTAAAGGCTTAAATTGAAAAAGCTCGACCAAATGATAAATTCTTTACAATCAACTGAATATTATCCATCTTTCAGCTTAGAGAAGATAGATTTATACCTCTGTGCTAAGCCAAACATGCCAAGAGTACCCCCTGTATGAAGCATCACTACTTGTCCACCCTTTACTCTTTCCTCCTTGCACAGCTGTGTAGCCATTTCCCATGCAGCTAAGGTATATATGGGATCCACTAGAATGCCGGTTTGCTGCGCAATCTTTTGGCAAGCCTCTATTTCTCCTTCCAAAACATTCCCGAATCTGAGATAAATAGTGACCCTTTTAGTTTACTCAGTGAAGGTGTAGCTCAAATAGATAATCCCAGTTGAGAAGAACAAAAGGTTTCTCATCTAGACGAGTTCATGAGGTACGGAAAGCAATTGATCCTTTAACCCTGTCCAGTGCTAAGATATGCTGCTAAGTGCAATTTATTTCGTTAAAACTAAACAATTGGGCCGCTCAGTTTTCACATATTGCATCAACATGTGGATGCATGACAGATTCCTAAAACCTACTTTCTGCTAACCAATCAGTTCTATCGTTACAGAACAAATTCGCCTCTCCAGAAACTCCAAAAGCCAATCCTTCAGTTGAGGACCCATAAGATTTCCCAATTTTGTTATACTTTTGACATGTTATGAATAGTGCAAGAACACTAGCAAGACAGAGAAAACTTAGCAACCATAATCTAATGCATCACTCTTCCATACTTGATAAGGGTGGAATGCTGGATGAAACACAGATTTTACGGGCACTGGCGATGAAGAGATACAGTTCAGAGAATGCTGTCATTGCCAACATGGATCAAAATTTACGTACTTCCTCTTATGGTTGCGTTCTACCCAGTTAACAATTCCACCCTCCACTTCATGCAAAGTATGATCAATCAGATGAAAACCAAGCCATGTCCGGAAATCAGAGATCAAGTATTTCTCTTGTTGGATGTATGCTTTTATTGTATCAGCTAACATGACGGCGGTTACCTCCCATGGAAGCCTGAGAGACAGTCCATTTTTGTACACTGTTAAGATTAGTTGCTATAACAAACTTCAATCCCAAGGGGTGGAACCATTAAATAATTTTAAATCAGTTCAAATAAATAAAAACGACAAAACTAGAACACACCCTAAACAGTGAACTCCCAGCCCCAAACCAATAGCTGTAGTACCAGTTCCAGCATCTACAACCAATTTTATGTATCTTTCTTTTCCAAGAATATGCTCTTGGCTTAAGTACTCCACTAGGCGGATGCAACCTATGCCAAAAACAAAAAGAAAAAAGATTCTTTATCAGTTGTTCATATAAAGCAGTATGATTTAAATGCTGTCTGATCCAACTTTTATCTTAACACAAAATTTTTAAATTGATATGTTTTTCATACGCACTCTAAAATACATCAATAAATATTCATATTAACAGTCCTTGGCACAAGGAATGGAGAATAATTCAGACAACACAGGAGCGCCCAGTTAAATGCTTGATAAGATATGAATTTCAAAATCCACATTGATTCAGAAAACCATCAAGATGTTTGGGTTAACACACCATTGTAACAGCACCATTCACATCAAAATTGAGAAACATAGATCAACTAAGTAAATCATTACCAAAATTTTCAGTGGTAGCCATTTTATGAAACATCTAGATTTCCTATAAAATATTAGTAACTACAAATTTCAGACCAGAAATGGAATTGATATGAAACCTAGATTTGGAATTTATTGAACTCTTTCCCTTGTAAATAATTGCCTATTCCCCCTAATTTTGAACCAACTCCAACAAATTTGACCCTTGACTATCAAGGGAAACTTTTAATCAAGGTATACGAATATGAAGACAGATGCAAAGCTCAAAAACATTGCATAAACCCATTTCCTTTCTACTTACCCAGCAAAGCTACAGCATCTCCTGCTCCTTCATTGACAATTGCAACCCTTCTTGGACAATTATCATCAGTGTCATGTGGACCCATTTGTCCAAAGTTTGAAGGACTAGGTGATTGATTTGAGAAAGAAGCCTCAAGGACATCATTGCAGCTTACCACATGACCATTAAGTCCAGCAACCAAATTAGCATGATTCTTGAGCATATGTTCCCTATGGGCATAGACGGATCTTGGAACATAAGTGACATGTCCATGTATTGTTGAGATTAGGTTATAGCCAGTCATAATTTCAGGTTGCTCCCCTCTGAGAAGTAGATGAGACCTTAAGCCCCTCTCTGCACATGAAACAGCTACTCCAAGCAAGTATTCACGTGGTTCATTTGAGCTAAATGAAAACTTTCTCACTGTTGCAACACCAAAAGATTACCTACCAATGGCAGCTGCATGTGCGCTTTGACAACCTCCACATGTAACCTAAAAAATTGTTGCAGAATGATGTTACCTGAACTTCTAATCCCTCAAGGTGGAAAGGAAAGAATAATGATAATCATTATCTGGCACAACCTCTAAAATAAACAAGATTGAAATTTGGGAAACCATATGCCTTGTATATTGCCCCTTATCTTTTACTCTTTTGGAGCAAGATTATAATCATGAGACAATGAACATTGATGGTTTAATAAAAGGTATTACGAGATGAGGAAATGAAAGGCCAAAAGCGAGGTCCAATAACATCTGGTCACCAAATGGAATGCCTGCACTGCAATTAGCAAGAAAATTTGTCTATCACACAGTTGCATTATCATAGCAATAAGAACTGTAATCTCACCACGTCAGTCACTGATTGATCCACAAGGAGTGGAAGCAGGCCATCTAGTTTTCTTGCCTTGTTTCCATTAACCAAGGGATGCACCAAATCGTCCCTCACAACATAGAAGGAAGGCTCTTGACTATCCTTCTCAGTTACACCATAGCCCAAATAAGGATCGGTGTTGTTTAAGAAGGAAAAGTTAAGTGGAGAAAGCAATATCTGGTTAATTTTGGCATCAGGAGCGTGCAACATCCATTTTCTGCGAAGCAATGTTGATATTAGCCCTTCACTCCTCAGAGCGACTTTGGAAAATTGCTGGAAATGGATAAAAAACGAAAATACAAAACCATTAGCTGTAAGTTTCTTTTACATCCTGAGAACTTTTTCTGGCAGAGATTGCAAGAAAGCAGACAACTTCGATTTAGTGACTATCAAGACAGAACTTATAACTCCCAAGGAATTAAGCAACATGAAACCAAAACCAACAAGTATAGATACTAATTAACTACAAGAAAATATGTATAAAAAAAGAGCTTTCAGAAGTAAGGACCTGACAGTTGCTGGTAAGCTGGTGGAAGGGAAGTCCACCCTCCACGGCGGTGATGGTCACTCTCCCGATCATCAGACTCCGCACTTTCTCTGCCACCCCTCAGAATCCGGCGGCAAAGGCAATATTTGCGCAGACTAGCTAAAATATTTAAGTTATTGTATTGAATCTAAATTGGTTGAATAAAATGTCTTTCAAAGGCAGTCATTGGTCAAAATCATTCATTCGAATAAGCTATTACAACATGCTTTGCAAGGGTTCCAAAGTGGTAGGAAGAAAGGGCAAGGGGAGACTAAACTAGTGGCGCTGGGCTCACTAGAAACAAAAATAAGGGAGAAAAATATTGTTAACTTAAAGATTTTGGGGAGGCATTTAGAACTTTAATATGAAAATTTTAAATTAAAAAATTTCATGTACAGTACAAGATTAAGTTTTTTTTATTATAATTCTTCAAGTTATTATTACCTTTTCTATTCATAATCATATTAATAAATATATATTGTAATTTTAAGTAAAGATCATGTTATTAAAATGAAGATTATAAATATTTAAATTAATTTTAAAAATATCAAATATTAAAATTTAAGTTAAATTTATATTTAAAATATTTTGAGCTTTTTAACTTTTAAATTGAATAGATGGCTCCCTAAATAAATATTATATAACTAGCAGGTTAAGTCTGCGCACATGCACAGTAAAAATGCCCAGTAAATTTATAAGCAGAGAAAGTTTTTACATCATAGTTAAATAATAAATAATATCAAAATGTAATTAAATAAGCATTGGTTAGGAGAAGAAATAAGACGAAATGACTTTCTTTGAGATACGTTTAAAATAGTTTACATGTCTACTACTTACATCTGCAGTATAAAGATACTTTAATCTATAAGTTTTTTAATTTGTCTTTCATAAAATTTTCTAGTCTGGAAGTTTATTTCTTTGAGATCGTTGGTCATCTTTATCATTCGACTAGTTTTATACATCTCGATGTAGAGAAGACCATGTGAAGCATTATGTGCCTTTTTATTCCATGCATGGTATGTTAGATGTGACTTTATTGAAAATGAGAAGTAGAGGGAGTAGAAAGAGTGATCTTGGTATGAGTTGT
>JAOTIZ010000001.1:5723098-5739228 GCA_027123425.1 Erythroxylum panamense
TAAAATATTTATTATTATTTTAAAAACTTTGAAAAAAGGGGGGAAGGAGAGGTGGGAGGGAGGGAGGGAGATTTTTAAAAATTTTAAAAATTTTGCAAAAAAAACCTCCCAAAATTTTAAAATTTTCGATACCAACAAATATTTGGCCAGTATTTTGCATACCGACCGATACTGGCCGGTATCGACCGGTATTTAAAACTATTAGCTAAATTCAAAATTTCGTACCGATTTTGGACCGGTACGGAACGAAACTAAAAACTATGGTAAATTCTATTATGTTCTAAAAATCTAATTGCTAAGGGGAAAGATAAAGCTAAAATAGAAAACAGAGGTACAACATTTATTTGGAATATTTTTAAACGTGGTTGGTTTTCTGATTATCATATTAGGGTAAAATTGCATTTTGAACTTCAACATTTACAAAGATCTAACTGTAACATTCCGAAGTGTTCAAATTAAACCCTAACGTTTTCAAAATATTCAAACATACAACAGAAGATACTTTTAGCAATGAAAAAATTCATCGCTAAAAGTTAAAAAATTGTTGTTAATAATCATTAGCAAAGATTTACAGTCATCGTGAAAATGTCACCAAATCTCCATAGTAGAAAACTATGGGTGATGTTTTTCTGTAATCATTGCCAATGCTTTTTCCCTATGTATTATTTTTGTAGCAAAAAACTATAAGCAATGTTTTATTAAATCAACACCCACAAGTTTTTTCTATGCATAGTTTTCGTATCTAAAGGTTATTAGCTATGTTTTTGCAAACATAGCTAAAACTTTTTGGCTACATTTCCAGAAACGTTGGAAATTAGTTTTTGCTACATTTAAAATTTTTCGTTACATTTTTTAAAATGTAACAAAAAACTTTTAGCTACGTTTTTTAAAACGTAAATTTTTTTTATATACGTTTCGTAAAATGTAGTTAAATTTTTACTAGTTCTTTTTAACTAAGTGTTATACCATGTTAATTATAATTATTTGTTACATTTTAAATCTATATTGTTGTATATAATATTTAAATTTTTTGTTGTTTATTTATTATACAAAAATAATTAAAAATTAGAAGCATTGTATATAAAATTAAAATATTATTAAATTTGATCTTGTATATGATTTTAATTAAAATTTCAAAAATACTTGTATATAAAATAAGAAATACAAAGATTAGTTTAATTTCTCAGACTCGTCTTCATCTTCACTGCTTACATAATCTAGGTTAAGTAATTTTCTTAGATACTTTTCATACTTCGCCAACATTTTTTAAGAGACTTGTTTTCCTCTTAAAGATGTTGAACTATTGTCGGTCTTGATGAGGATGAAGCAGTTGGCTTAGGGCCAAACTCAAGCCCTTTGATTTATCCAAATCATGTACCAAGCACTCTGTTGCAAATGCCATCTATATTTAGCTCATTTTTGTCAGATATTGATGTTTGCAACAACTTCTACATCTTGTTCTAAAATTTAAAAAACAAAATCAATATTCAATTCAAATGCTATTAGTTAGTACTACATAAATAAATAAACTTAAATTTTAAACAAAATTTCTTACTTACATAGTTATTGTATGCTTCTTTAGACATTCACTCTTCATCTTTATTATAACGTGTCAGTTTGTAGAGTGTGATCCTATTATACTCTTCTTAATGTAATTCCTTCTGACTTTGTTTTATGAAAAAAATACAAAACACAATCAATAATATTGTGTTTACTGATATAATTATAACTTGTAAACAAAAAACTTATATATTCATTTCGTAGGACAATAAATGATTTGAAGTCTTGATTACGAGGAGTTTTAATTTTTCTTCTGTTCAACTTAGCTTTCTTACACTTTTCTTAAATAAAGAAAGAAAACAATCATTAAATCATGTAACAAGATTAATAGAAGCAAATGTGAAGACAAAGAAAACAAACCTAAACAATAGGAGAGGCACAATAATTACACAAATTGCTCCAATTTTTTGGAGACATTCGTTTGGGAACATGTCTCCTTGCCTCCTCATCTGAAGAAAAAGATTTTAATATTGATGTAGTCGATAACAACGATCCCGGGTCTTTTGTTTCAACAGTCAGTTCATATAGTTTGAAAAATCAGAGTTTTTGATATTCAGCCTCATGTGTAAACAATAAGTAAAGTGAAATTAATCTTTAAATAAGTAAAAAAATTGCATATAATTAAATAAATAGAAAATTTACTAAAACTTTATCCAAAACATGCTGTACTAAGTTGTCTTCCTTTAACTAATTTGCATTCTTTAGGCAAGACAATTCAGTTTTGGCATTAGCCCCAACTCACTAGATAATTTTACTAATTGAACCATGTTTATAAGATGACCTTGCGAGGTATAAATATGCATAGACAACTTATTGTTCATTGCAACACTTATTCATTGCAACTCGTAATCTTAATTTATACCTCTACCTTTTTTTCTAATGTTGATATTAGAACCTAACAACAAATGAATAATGATAAGAAAATATGTATTAAACATATAAATATATATTTGATCATAAGCCTATTTGTAGGTGTTAAAGATTAACAAACATGTAGATCCCTCTATACTAATTGAGCCAGATGAAGGTGTTATTGACTGGCTTCATTGGTTGATGAAGTTGATTGTTTTTATTGGCTAGGATTTGATTGATCTGGTTGTTGTGGGGTAGGAACACTTTTGATACTTGCCACCGTCTTCCCTTTGTTTACACTAGGTGCCATTATATAGGATATCTATAACTCAAACAATTTGTATTAATATAACTCAAACATCAATAATTCGCATTAACAGAACTCAAACATCAACAATCCATATTAACATAAGTCAAACATCAACAATCCGCATTAACACAACTCAAATATCAATAATACACAAAAAACATAACTTAAACATCAACAATATGTATAAACATAAGTAAAACATCAACAATCTGCAACATAACTTAAACATCAACAATATGTATAAATATAGATTAAACATTAATAATCAACATTAACATAACTCCAATATCAACAATCCGCATAAACATAACTTAAACATCAAAAATTCGCATTAATATAAGTCAAACATCAACAATCTACATTAACATAACTCAAATATCAACAATCCGTATAAACATAACTTAAACATCAACAATCCACATTAACATAAGTCAAACATCAACAATCTGCACTAACATAACTCAAATATCAACAATATGCACAAACATAATTCAAACATCAACAATACATATAAAAATAACTCAAACATCAACAATCCACAATAACATAAGTCAAACATCAACAATCTACACTATCATAACTCAATCATCAACAATACGCACAAACATAGGTCAAACATCAACAATCCGTGTTAACATAACTCAAACATCAATAATATGCATAAACATAACTCAAACATCAACAATCCTCATTAACATAACTAAAAAATCAACAATATGCATTAACATTACTTAAACATCAACAATACTCATTAATATAACTCAAACATCAACAATATAAACAACAATTTTATTACCTTCAATTATCATGATCAAGATTTTGAAAATCATCATTTTTAATTAAATTATGATTTGACTCTTCATCACTATTATATTCGGCCAAAGTATCATCATTTCTATATAATTCATCCTCAATGTAGTCTTCATCTCTTTCTATGACAAGATTGGCTTGTATTTCATCCACTTGTACCATATTGAGATCAATATCTCTCCTATGGAATGATGACGTATCTACATCTTCTATTTGTATGGCTCCATTATTCAAATTCGATTCAATCTCTTGATATACTTCATCACCATCTTCACTCATTCGACCATTTTTTCACAAAAATCAAAGAGATTTTGGTTTTGAAACTTTTGAACAACATTCCAATTGCTACCCAATATGGTGTCATCGAGATAGAATACTTACTTCACGTGACTTGCGATGAAAAAAAGGTCATTATCATACCATGTCTTACTAACATTGATGCTAGTAATATTTCCATTCCCTTTTATGTCACTAAATCATTTTCACTTAAATAGAATAATCTTTTTATCCTTGATATAATGCAACTCTATTATTTTAAAGATGACACCGCAGAAGTTAATAAAATCATCGTCATGACATCCCTCAACAATAACCCCACAATTTTGGCTTTTAAGCCAATTGTCTCGATCTTGTATATGAAATAAAACTCCATTAATAATGCAACTTGTATATTTTCACCACACATATGAGGCCCATATGCCAAAGCGTTTAATGTTGTTATCGTCTCTTGCAATTTACGACTATGTAACCATATCATCTATAGGGCAAAATATAATTAGAAGTTAATCTAAAACAAAAATTGCCATAAGTTCATAATATTTCGTCAATAACTTACTCAAGTCCTAAACCATAATGGGAACTTAATCTTATATCTTTCTTTATCATTAACAATCCATTTGATTCGAATCGAATCTTTGTGCTCTTTATTTTATAAAGTAATAGAGATCAACAAATATAGATGGAATTAAAAAATTTAAATATGAAAATTTGAATAAGAAGTAATATACATACTCCATATATATATAAACTTCCTCACAATTGTTCAAAATATACTAATGGCCAATTTCGAGTTCGTTTTTAGTTAACTCCATATATTTTCTGACACTGATTGGCCTTACTTTTTGGAAGAAAACTAATAAGTCACCATCGTGATCAAAATGAAAGTTACGTTCTTATCTATTAAATCTTGTCTCCACATCATTTAAGTACATTGAATAAAATTTCAAGCATTTAGTACATTGAATAAAATTTCAATCATTCATTTGCTATATAAGCCTGTAATAGACCCTTCAGGTCGAGCTCTATTACATATATAGTACTTAAGAGAGCATTAAAACCTAATCAAAATATAAAACATTAAAAAATGTTACTAATTAATAGCTTTAGAAAAAAGTAAAAGTTAATATAAATACCTTTTAATAGGGAACATCTATTGAAATTGAACCGGTCCATAAATTTTTGCCTCATATGGTAAGTGAATTGCAAATGCACCATAACATCAAAAAAAGATGGGGGATTACTAGTTCAAGCTTCCATAGAATCAAAGCTATGTCTTTTCCCTTTTTTCAAGCTCTTCTACTTCCAGTGTCTTTTAAAAAAATTGCTTAAAAAATTAACCTAAATTTATAGACACATCCTTCGGAAAACACCCAAGTATTATAATAAGAAGTAATCATTGCAAAAGTACATGACAATCATGGCTTTCCAACCCCAATACTTTTTCCTTTTTAACGTTGATACAACGGGCTATATTGGATGCATACCCATCAAGAAACTTGAATGATTTAAAAACTTGAAAAAGGTTTGCTTCTCCATTTTTGATATGTTGTAACAAGAAAGTGGAATGATATATGACCCATCATCTCTTCTTTTCACATGTAAATATTTTCTTATATTCATGTCTTCCAAGTCAATTCTAGCCTTAATTATGTCTTTTGATTTGCAATCAATTCCCATCAAAGTTCCTAAAATATTCTCACAAATGTTTTTTCAATATGAATCACATTAAGATTATGCCTCAATAGCAATTCCCTCTAATATGGAAAATTGACAATTGTGCTTTTTTTATTCCAATTATGATCAACAACACTTCGCTTTCGCTTCTCTTACTTGGGTGTTTGCTAGGTGTAATGTCATTTAAATGTGATATTTGGTAAACCACATCATCACTGGGTAAGTGCAAAGGAGCTTTGCCTAATTCTATTTTTCCATTAAACAATTTGCTTCTTTGCCATCTATGCCTATATTCTAAGTAACGATGATGTCCTCCGTATAACATCTTTTACTTCATATGCTCATTGAATGAGTTTGATGGTTACATATAGGAGATGCCATATATCCTTTAGTACTTCATCTAGACAAATTCCTATAAGTTTTGGAAAATCATTTATGGTCCATAAAACAGCCGCATGCATTATAAATGTTTCACCTTCAACAACATCTTAAATTTCTAATCTAACCTTCTATATATGGTTTAAGCCATCAATTAGTGGTTACATATATACATCGATATTCCTACCAGGAGCAGTAGGTTCTGGAATAACTGAAGAAAATAATATAAAAGACTTCTTCATATACATCTGTGGAGGTAAATTGTATGGCACTAGAATTACCGGTCATGTGTTGTAAGAAGTAATTATATTACCGAATGGATTAAATCCATCTGAGGCTAAACCAAGTTGAACATTATGACAATCCTCTACAAACCATGAAAAATTTACATCAAAGTATTTCCATATCATTGAGTCTACTGGATGAAGCATAATGTTATCATCAATACATTTCTCTTTATGCCACCTCATATCTATGGTTGTTTTTATTAACATAAAAAGCCTTTATAGTTGTGGTTTAATAAGATAGTATCTCTATATTTTATACAGTATCTTTTTCCTTTTCTTATCATCCACTCGTCACCTTGATGTACCATAAATGGGACATTCTTTAAGATCTTTACTATCCTTCCAAAATATAGCACAATCATACTTACAAGTATGTATTGATATATATATCCTAATCTAAGGTCCCTTAACAATGTCTTTGTTTCATAGTAAGATTTAGGCAATTTATGTCCAAGAGGTAATGCATCATTAAGCAAGTCAATTAACATGTCAAAAGATTTTTTTACTCCATTTATTATAGACTTCAAATGCAACAACTTCACAATAAATAATATCTGTGAGAATTTTGAGCACCTTAGATATAATTCTTCTTGAGCAACTTTCAATAACTTCCCAAAATTATCTTTTTAATACTACTAATTATGTTAGGCAAAATGGTTTCATTCGTAGTCTTCATATAATTCCCATAATCCTCTAACATCTCGCTAATCTCATCATCACCATCATCATTAATATCATAATCTTCTACATTATTATTATTACTATCATCAACACCTGTATCAACACTTCTACTACAACTTGCTTCTAAACATTTGCCATAATAAATCCATGGAGTATAGAATTTATCTATACATCATATTAGCAAGTGATTATATACCACATCTTGACTTTGAATGTTCACATTTAAGCAATCTATGTATGGACAACGAATACAAAATTCAACACCCATTTGATCTTTTACAAATTGCATGAAATTCTTTACTCCTTCTAAGTATTTAGTGGACCATTTCTGATGAGACGTGTAATTTTTTTTTCATCTAGCTATACAATTACAGGTAAATTACTGAATTACTAAATGCAATTTAAGTTCTAAATAACATAATGATAAACCAATATAAGTTGATATAATTAGTATGAATTTAGACGAACAATATGGTATATGGCATTGTTAGACCACATGAATCAAGAAACGGTCTTTTCGCTGTGACTCCTAGGCTCGTGGAATATTTCACTAATAAGGCTCATCGGAGCTGCATCATGGGTTTCTAACCTATATATCATCCTAGGGTTTTATTATAACTTGCATCATCCATAATTATAAGTGAATTTCTTATGTTAATAGCTTTCGATTAATCAATACAAGTTCAAATACAAAACTAAGGCTCTCCTTCCATTCACATGAAACCTAAACATCAATTCTTCTCTATTAAAGCAAAACATAAAAATTAAACAAAAGTTTGATGAATGGACGGATTGACAATCAGAGACGACAAACGATGAATGATGAAGCTCTAAATAACACAATGATAACTCATTAGAAGATGAAAAATGAATTTATAAATGAAAAAAATAAATTTATAATCATCGAAATGAAAAAAAAGACTAATGTCCTTTGTTTTTCTTTATATAATAGAAAATTTATAGTCAATATTTTTTGGATGTAAAATGGTGTAAAAACTTGCTAACAGAGAATTTATAAGCAAGTATACGAAGAATATACTTTGTTGTACATTTGTAAGCTATGATAGCAAATAAAAGTTTAAAGAGGTTGTGATCCAAATATCAAACAATCTTTTGAGATATTATAAGTTTATCCTGCAAAAGTTGTCACTTCTTTAAACTTACACACGTAAACTAGTTGTTCAGTGAAACATTTGGATGATACTGATGCGACAAATGGATGTTAATCAAGATGAATAGTCTTCTTTATAATGTTCCCCTATATATTTTTATCTTTTACCTTTAAATAATTGTAGGATAAGTCATTAGATTGCACATGTAAAACGTATTTCATGGCATGGATGAAGAGGTTGGGTAAATATTTTGTGTCTACTTTTTTCTTTTATGTTTGGTTATCTTAGTAGAGTAAAACTATCACTTCTTCCCTCTTTTTTCTATTCCTCTATTTAGAAGTTAGTTACCTAACATTCATAGTTTTGTCCCATATTGTTCCATCACATTTTTGTTTCAAGACTGACAGTTTTTTGAATCTCGTAATAAGCATAGGGTTATAATCTACTTTTACTTGAAAGTTAATGAATTGATTGTAAAATTGGAGTTGGTTCGAATCAATTAACCCATTAGAAGAAATAAATAACCTTAAACAAAAAGGCTAAAGAACCTTAAAAACCAAAAGGCCTATCCCATAAATTAACATTAAATGTTCATCTAAGTTGATCATAGAATTAGTATGCTTGAATGAGACTTTCAAAGTTAAGGTAACAAAGAAAGTTTATGAAGATCAACTTAAGATATACAAGAGTGAGTCAAAGGAATTTATGGAAAGGAAGCTAGAGAAAAAATATGGAGTAATTTAAGTCTCTTAGGTTAGGTAAAAATAAGAGAAATATGAAAGGAAAGGAGTAAGTTTAGTAGTGAGAGTGTGGGATGCAGGAGTTGCATTTTTTACTAAGCGCCAAATGTTTTTTCATGTTATAGATGAAGGTAATGATTCAAGGACAAATCATTTTGAGGAAAGGGTAAATGATGAGACCCAATTAGCATCGTGAGATACAAACTTCTACACAGAGAAGGCATAAAAAGGGGCTTAGATGGATTATGAAAGGTTTAGGACAAGAACCAGAAGTTAGAAATATGTCATTAAAAAATGTAAGTAGCATCGGACTTAGAAGTAAACTGGTTATAATATTTAAACCATGTTTACAGAGTAGTGTTTTAGAGGAAAATCAGTTTCAGAGTTTAACTTATAGCCAATGTTAGACTTGTTTTGTAGATATAATATAGTTATAAAGTAAAATCAACGTCATATATATCTAAGATAGGCACTAAACATATATACTAAATAGTTAGGTTTTGTTAATTAAAAGATGCTCCATTCTTTTATTACTTATATAACGAGTTTATTTAATTTTTAAATTCGATCTTTGTGTTTAATTAGAGATTGATTGTCTTTCAATGTTATAGTTAGATATATCTAGGTTGTTATTTCCTTTTAGGACTTTAGCTTTTAAGGTTTTGATGTTACTAGGGGTTTTGACCTATATAAGTCTATGTATTGAATGAAAAGAAGAGAGCTTTTTTTAGATTCAACTAATTAACTTAGAGAGGCATTTCTTCATCTTATTTTTGGAGATAATCTTGGATTGAATTATATATTAACTATGTTCTTATTTAGGTTATTAGTAGCGATCAAAACTAGAATCTCCTAACAATTTCTTTTCTAAAGTTTGTTGATGATATATTCTTTTGATTATTTTATGTTCAATTTTGTGGATTAACTTGTTTTTGATGGAATGATCCTAGGTCGTGTCATATTGTCACATAAACTTTTTAGTTATATTAGTAAGGGTCATATCAATTATAACTAAGTAATTTGTAACCATTATAGTGAAAGTTAATATAATTGAAGCTTAGGAAATTATTGAAAACATGAGAAGAGTAAACATCAACAAAATATGAATTCAACTTTTTTTTAAGTCCAACAAGACAAGATTTAATGTATCAAAATTGAATTTCAAACAAACAAAAATTTTAATTTGCAATAGGTGGAATTCCTAACTCAATTAACCATTATTCCTAGTTACCTTGAATAATTACATTTAGTTAAATCTAAGATCCATGGAAGTACTTAAACTAATTTTAAAATATGCTAACTACTTTAAATAAAAGAAATAAAATTTTTAAATGAATATAAAAAGTTTCTAAGAATATAGAATAATATTGAAAAAAAATTAAAGATCAAATAGCAACTATATTTGCTAAATAATTAGTGAAATAAAATCGAAAGAATGTAAAAGATAATTTTTATTAATAAAGAAAATGAGAGAGTAATTATTAAGAATGAATGTTATAAATAACATTAGCTCTTAGTCTAAAATATCCCCAAGAGAACTTTCATCGAATACTTTATAGGCTTCACAAATTCATCTCTAACTAATAACAAAACCGTTTGACTTTTTCCATTATTCACCAGCATTAACACATTCAAACAAACAATAACCCATTAAAAATTGAAATAAACGTAGACAACTCAATCCACATTAATAATACTTATGAACATAAAGCGTCTTAACAACAACAATAAAACAGGGAAAAAAATAAACCTAAGAGCAAAGAACGGAAGAAGGAAGATGGAAGATGGTGGAAGACCAAATGAAGAAGATGAATGACAAAGATGGAAGAAGAAAATGATAGAAAATAAAGGAAGAAGACGGAAACAAAAGGGGAGGGTTTCGGTTTTGTCATTTAAATTGAAACAAAAATGAAGTCATTTGTTGTTACAACAAATGACGTCATTTTCTTTCTATTTTAAATGAAAAAAATTGAAGCCAACAAACAAAAAAAGACATCATTTTGGTTCCATTTTAAATGAAAAAACCGAACAACAAATGATGTCGTCTTTGTTTCATATGAAAGAAAAAACTAAAGCCACACACGATGTCATTTATGTTTTGTTTTTTTACTTGTTACAACATTTGGTGACAATTTTAAAAAATGTTGCCAAATGTTTAACAATTGGGGACAATTTTCAGTAATCATCATAAATGTAGACAACTTTTTAGTGACGAGCTCATGGAATCGTCGTTAAATGGACATTTGGCGAAGATGCTTTTCATATATATAGATTTTTATATTTAGCAATAATATATCATTTTAAAAAAATAGTATAGAATTTATATATAATAAATAGAGTTTTGTGGCACTACATAAAGTTATAAAATCATATATTTTAGAACATATTAACAAAAGTATCAATTAATGTAATATAAATTAATTTTGTGTTTTTAGTTTTATAAATTGGAAGAAATGACATTATTGTTAACTAAACATGTTTTTAGAATTACAATCATTGTAAATATTATTAAATTTGATTTTTAAGAATATTATATTAGTATGTAATATTGATTTCCATTTTTTACTATATTGCAATTATTTTTTAATTATATTGCAATAAATATAATTATATATGGTAATTAATATTACATTATATGAATGTATAGATAATAATTGTAGCTAGTATAATGATTTATGAATGTATAGATAATAGATAAATTTTCTCGTATCTTACTTATGTAATATATTACTCTATTTAAGTGTAATTCTCAAGTTAGTATACATAAATTTAACACTGTTATATAAAATATATATATTCTATATATGTTATACACAAATTTGGTGACGGTTTTCTAAATTGTCGCCAAATGGTAAATTTCATCGGAATTAATAAAACACGACGTCGTTTTCTACTAGGTTATTAACACCAAAACAAAGCTCTCTTTGTTTTTGTGCTAGCCAATATATTTCCTCTTGGTTCACCATCAAAGAAGCATCATCTTCTCTATTGTGGCCATTTCTTGTGTTGGTACTATTCTTCTTTTCTATTTTTAAGAAACCTCCTTATGTTGTGCTCTTTTTTCTGCTACTTTATGGAGTTTATATGGGTTTTGTGTTTTGGTTATGGTGTATGGGTTTTTGTTTTTGTTTGTGTTTGAAAGATGGTGAATTGTGTTTATATGTTTGTTGTGTATGGGTTGACATTTTTTTGCCACTTTCCATACTTCTTTGAGGAAAGCCTGATAATGAAAGGTCTATCATAGTATTTAATTTTTTGCAAGAGATGTTTATGTACTTTATTATGTTTTCAACATTTAGTTGGTTGTCTTCTTCTATGTTCCTCCTCCTCCTCTATCTCTCTTTACATTCTCCAGGTAAGCTTCTTCTTCTCTTATATTTTCCATAAGTTTGTTATTATGTCATGTATTACGTGTTCAATATACAAAAGCTTTTCTTGAATATTTGTTGATATGATCAAGTTTATCGAGCATAAAAGAATTGGTTCAAGTTTAACGTTAGACCTACATTTTGCTGCTTTTAATCATAATAAATAACAAGTTACTGGGGAGAAGGATGTTTTCAGCATCACATACAAGGAATGTCGTTTTCTTTTTGTTGCTAGGACTTGTACGGTAAAGTTTTATTTAATTTTGGATCAATTCATTCCTCCCCTAAGAATTTATGAGATTTGATTGTCAAAAAAATTTAAATAAACATAATGAATTTAAAGTTAAATTGACTTTTTAGAATAAAACTTTTAACATTAATTCATCATGTCAATATGGCGACTAGCTTTGGACAGCAAAAATAAGATTTGATAGGAAGAATGTGGCAAAATTCCCCCTAATGAAAAACATATCAATTCATAACAAATCTCCTCATCAAAGTCTAATCATACCTACCTTCTATGACCGATCTTCTTCTTCTTCAAGGTTTTTAGTATCATTTGAATTACCTCTCTTTCTTTATTATATGTATCTTATTTTCTATTAGGAATTTATTAGATGAGCGTTTGATTATATATACTATGTGTTGTGTAAAACTTCGTAAAATCTTCAAGAGAACATAGATGAAAATAAAGGCGATGACAATGTCCCAAAGGTCGATACGTAATTAGGGAAATCAATTTTTTTGGAATAGTCATCGATTTTAAAAACTATGTCTGTTCAATCAAGTATGCATGTCTTCAAATTTGTGTTTCGTATACTGTTTGACTTAATTAGCTATTTAAGTTCTATAACTTTTTGTTTCTTAGGTGAAACATATCGTGTAGGTTGTTCATCTAATTCACTGATCTATACTGCATCTGAGAATTCTTTCACTGTATCTTCTGCTAATTTAGTTAAAGCCAATAAGTTGTTAGAAGAGGGTGTCAATAAACCAACATTTGGGGAAGATCTTTAACTATTTCAATTAATGCCTTTGCACGTGCAAGGACTCTTCTTAGAAATCCAGACATAAGGAACTCTTTTACCTTTTATGCCGAGTCTTATGTCACTTGGAATCCAGAAAAATATTTATTTCGTTTCCTTCTCGATGGAATATGCGTGAAATTTTTTATTATTTTGTCTGTAAGAATTGTTAAACTTCTAATTAAAACCTTATACTACTTACCATATATCATTATATTATATTGCTTACCATATTTCAATATCTATATGTATTATTATTTTATTGTTAATAAATATTAATGATTAAGAATTGTATTCAACTTAAATTTATTATATTATGATCTTATTAATATTAAAATTTTATTTATTTTTATCTTTTTATATCAAAAATATTTACTTTTTAAAATTTAAATTACCCTACCATGTGTTTTTTAACAATATATTTAAAACTTTGAAAACATTTTACAATTTTTAGATGCTCCACTATATTTTTATGTAATATTTGTATGAATAAAGGTGTAGTACCATGTACAATAGGTGTCATTAAAGAATCATTTGTGTATAAATCCATATATTTAAACAAATTTATAGAGTTTGAATGCATTAACTATTTAAGAAAATTTATAAAGAAGGCACAAATGAAAAAATATGAAAAATCTTATAAATGTCAATTATAATTAAGCATACGATTATTAAGCACAATTATCTTTTTACTTTATTAATTTTAATATTAGTACCACACATAAAAATTCCTCAAAATTTTCCTAAGAAATCTATAAGATTTAAAATCTTTAATATCAACTTTTGGCTACGATTTTTAAATTTGTCACCAAACGTCTAACTTTTAACGACAATTAAGGGAATTGTTGCCAAACGCTTCACATTTAGCAACAAAATTGTTAAACCATTGTAAAATCTCTCACCTCGTTGTAAAAAGATAGTCATTTAGCAGCGATTCGGTAAAATTTCACGAGATAAAAAATTATAGCTAAAGGACAGCTTTGTTGTTGTGAAAATAAACCCTAAGTGGATGACAAATTTAAGGGTATTTAACTTCCTATTAGTTAAATGTCATGTCAATATTGACATGATATTATTTTGTTTGTTTAAATAAAAAGCGAGTTTCACTACCACGTGCCAAGCAAGACTCATTGTTTAAAAATATAAAAAAAATATTATGTCAAAATTGAGATGACATTTAACTAATAAAGAGCTAATTCTGTCAAATTTATGTCCATTTAAGTATGCTCTAAACATTTTTAAAATGTTAGGATTTAATTTGAACATTTCAAAATACTAGGATTCAATTTATATTTTGTTGTAAATGTAGAAGTTAAATACACTTTTGGTCTAGTATATTGTATGGTCTGTAACTTCTTTCCCATTATCTATTGTAAGGCATTACTTAATAAGTTGAGGATTTTTCAACCCTCTAGAATTTTGAACATTTTGATGATACAAGTTCCCAAGTCTTTAACATTAAGTCAATGACTCAATATACATTGCAATTCTAATCCAAAATATGAAACACTAATAGGGTGTTTGTTTGACTAGAATCATCATTCCATTCCTAATCTATTCTTGATAATATGTTATTTCCTTGTTTGTTTGAAGAAAACATACAGAATATATAATCTAAGGGTTTACTTATTCCTTGAGTTTGGGGAATAAGTAAACTCATCCTCCCTCCTATCTTTATCTATTCTAAGTGGATTGGAAACAAAAGTGAGGACTTTTTGGACAAAAATATCCTTAAATAATAATAATAATAATAATAACAACAACAACGACAACAACAACAACAACAACAACAACAACAACAACAACGACAACGACAACAACAACAACGACAACAACAACAACAACAACGACAGCAACAACAACAACAATAATATATAGTTAGTGGGGATTAGTAGATATTTTGATTTTTTTTTTTAGTTATTCCTCTGTCATTCTAAATTTATATTTTCAAACTAAACGTTGGTATTACAATGTCATTAAAAATTCTTATGAATAAACTAAACTAAATAATATATATTCTATTATATTCTTCATCTATTCTACCCCTAAAGAATTACTATTTCATTTCTTATGTATTCTTGCAGATGAATCAATCAGTCTATAATAGGGTAGGAAAATTATTGAGAAGAAATCTTGCTTCTATCGCAACCTTGAGAGAGACCAAATTAGGGGCGACCCGCCTGTCGATCCATCTGGTCTGTGGGGGGTCCTTTGGCAGTGGAATGGTCCTCAGCGAGTGCGCTCCTTCTTATGGCTCCTTGCGAAGGATCGTTTGCTTAGCAACCAGTAGCGGGTGAGACGGCACCTTACCGCCAACGGCACCTGCCTACATTGCTCACACGAAGAATCCTCTCTTCATGTGGTTCGGGACTGTCCACTGGCGCGTCGAGTATGGGCCACATTCCAGACGGACATCGTCACCTCGCCTTCCTTTGCTCTTCCCGCCAGAGGCTAGCTACATGCCAACCTCCTCCAGCACCGTCGAGTGCAGGGCCGGGACTGGCCGCTCCTTTTTGGGTTGACCTGCTGGTTCCTATGGACATGGAGGAACAAGGCTCTTTTTGTTTCTGATTTTGTCCGACCTCCTTCACCTTCTTTTACTATCTTGTCTTTTGCAGATCAGGTTCAGCAGGCCTTGGGGGTCCGCCGTCTGGGCGGTACCGGATTCCACCCTCGACAGGAGCACCAGATTGGTTGAAGACGGCCCCAGGACGGTTGGGTCAAGTTGAACACCGATGGGGCTAGCAATAGCACACAGTTCACGGCTTCCGCTGGAGGACTCCTTCGCAACGGTGAAGGTATTTGGCTTGGTGGGTTCTCTCAATTCATAGGCTGGTGCTCCTCACAGGGAGCGGAGCTCTGGACAGTTTACACAGGCCTCACCATGACCTGGCGTTTGAGCTATCGTCGTATTGAGTTGGAAGTGGACTCGATGGGGGTGCATCAGCTTCTTTCTTCTGTGTCGTCCCGCTCTCAATCCGACAACCCTCTCCTCATGGGTATCCTCGAGCTTCTCATCAGAAACTGGACTGTTGTTCATCGGCATGTGTACCG
>JAOTIZ010000001.1:5746934-5763739 GCA_027123425.1 Erythroxylum panamense
CCATTGTGGTAGGAAGGCAGCGGGTATAACACACGCAACGATTAGTTAATAAATCTTTCCCCACTTGAATGAATCTATTAGGAGTAATAACGAGCAAATATTGGTAACAAACTAAATGATCACAAGTTGCCCCAATAATGCACAAATCAAAAATCAATCACAAAACATAATAATTATTTAACGTGGCAAAAATTCTTTCGGTGTGAAGGATAAAACCACAGGACCTCTCTTGGTCCAAGCAAATAAAATCCATTATCACAAATATTGTCTTACAGAGATCAACAGCCACAAAATCTAGAAATCAAAAGCTCAATCTCATATAACCACAAATTAAAGTAGAGAACTACACTAAGAGATCAATCACAACAAAGGCTTCTGTTCTAAAAAATTTTGGAAAGGTTCCAGTTGTCCAAATCTAATATTCACCGTTCAAAAAAAAGAAAAATGAGTAAGGAACATGCTCATCAAAATTCAGCTTGATCAGACAAAGAATGACAGACCAAAATCAAAATATGGTGAAGCTCGTCAGTTCTGGAAACATCTTGAGACCAGTTCAATTTTGGATCCAAAAACTTAACCTCCATGCTTCAAAACCAAATCTCCACCGTTCAGAATGAAGAACAATATGTCTTGAAACTGTAAACAAAAAATGAGACCAATCCAACGGTAAACGACTTCCTAGTCACCGGAAATGTAAAACGGGTTGGGCGAAAAAATCTCTCTTCTCTCTTCTCTCACTCTCTTGGCAGCTGCTGAAAATTTTTTTGGTTTTAATGACAATACAAAAATTAACCCTAATGGGTTAAAAGGAAATGAGATTTAATAAATTTATGGGTTTTACCACATAGGAGGGAACCCAAACCCAACATTCAGCACACCAATGCTCCAACCATTTCCACATTAGAACCCAACAGTGACCAGACATGTGTTGGGTGTCACTATATACAATAGTTGTTAATTTGCACCATTGTGCGAAATATAGGATAAAAGAATTATAGTTAAATAGAATTGTAATCACAAAATATTTAATATTAAAAATGTATAATAATAATAATGAAGAAGATTTATTATGATTGTATAATAATTGTTAACTGTAAAATTTCTTAACCTAGCTTTAATTGATAATATTATGAATATATACTATTATTAGTTTAATATATATATAATAAATTATTAGTTTATACTACATTTAATTATTAGCTGAGTTTAATCGCCATGTAAATTACATTTGACGGCTAATGTTTATTATCCATGTGTTTCGTTATTATTTACTTGATTTTATAATATTAGCCAAAAATATCTCGTTAATAATAATAATAATAATATAGATTATTATATAAACTAGTTTTCTACACAGTATTGTTAAGATAATTATAATTTAAAAAAATTATTAGGTCAAGGTACTTGAACTTAAATTTAGCTTGAAGTTCGAAAACTTTAAAAAGAGAAGATTTACAAGAACCAGCCGGACATTAGACGGAACCACACTAGCCCAACTGTCCAAGAAACCCAATTACAACAAATCTACCCGGTCCAGTTGTTAATACATGAGGCCACGACTTAACGGGCCAGTAAACCTATGGATATAGGCGATTTGGTGTTTTGTTAAATTTACCTCGTTCCCAGACAGCCTAAAAGGTCACAGAGAAGTTATTACCGAAGCTTGACAAATGCATGAACCATTAACAGCTTAAAAGGTCTAAATCTTAATTCCCACTTTCTGGTGATCCAACCACGGATTTATCAGATTGGGACCTCACTACCTAAGGCTTAAATCTGGAGTTGTCTTTCTGTTTCCTATGTACAGAATAAACAAAAGAAATCTAAACGCCAAATTGAGTGGAGGATTTTCAGTTATTTTGTGCATGTTGTGTGAGATTTGAGTGGTAAAAGACCACTGCCATTCTAACTTAGATCAATGTCAACCCTTTCTGGATTGCCTCTCTCGGTCTGGTTGTTAAAGAGTTCTATGCCAAGCTGTCCCTTGTCTCCAGCACCAAATGCATATAGTTTTCCTGATTCAGTAAGAGCAAGTGTATGTGCATTCCAGTATAAGGAGTTGGTGAGGCTGATCTGCACCACTCTCTCGTTGACTTCTGTCAGGGATGTTACCAACTCTGGGCTTAAAACATTGGCTTGTCTGTTTTCCTGAGAAATGAAGAAAGACGTTATTTGATCTTCTGAGCCATCGTTGCCAGGCAAAGCAAACAGTCACACTTCTCAGGACTGACACTAAAACCTTAAAAAAGTACAATAGTAACTCCTGTGCATATAGACCTCTCCTGTCAGAGTAACCATAACGACAGGACATAAGTACTTGTCAATGGTGACATAACAACCATAAAGTTGACCAACAAATTCTCACGTGATGGAATAATGAGGCAGAGATCTCGAAATGGATACTGGCTAAAATCTCAGTAGAACATTTGTGAAAAAGAGCTAGAAAAAAGTGGTATTACTAACAAATAAAGGGACAGCCAACTGAACAGAGAAATGTGGGAGACTTTTCAATGAACTTCTTAAATTTTCATTCTATTAGAGTTAAACTACTTGGCTTAAGCCAAAAGTGGTTTACTTTCAGGGAAAATTAACAGATTAAAGCAGAAAACTAGGAATCACAGTCAGACCTGTCCATCAGCAATAGCTGCTGCTGCTGCAGCAGTGTTATGTCCAAGACTGGCTGACTCGCCACAACCAAATGAATATACATCACCATCCTCAGAAACCACAAAGGTAGTGTAATCTCCTGTAGCAACATGAACTGCTTTAACTTTATTCAACGCTTCTACCACCTTGGGAACTGACTCACATTCTTCATTTCCATGGCCCAAACATCCATAGCGGCCCCATCCCCAAGTGCATACCCGTCCATCTTCCCCTACCACGGCAGCATGCCAAGCACCAGCAGCAACTACCACTGGCTGAAGATTCAATGCCTGAAATTGTTCAATCAATCGAGGATACTTCTCGTCAGTTCTTGATCCATGCCCAAGCTTCCCACCCAAGCCACATCCAACAGAGTATACAGACCTGCTACAAATCAATAGGGATTGCAACTAGCTGAATAACTTGATGGAGTCAATTCATTCACATGAAAATATGTGGCAGTACTTGGATGTTACGGATATGAAATAATTGCTGCAACCAATGAAAAAAAGAAATTACAGAAAGCTATTTGCAACAAGTTCCAATCTTACCAATTTTTGAAATCTCAACCAAGTTAAAACAGCCATTCATTTCCTTTTGTTTTGAAAATTTTCAATTTTTCTCATTTATATATCATCTTCACTACTGTCTTAAGTTCAAAATTGAAGCAACTCACATGCCAATTGGTTGACAAGCCAGGGCTAGTAGGTAGCAGTATCCAGCTGCAATTTGTACTACTGGTATATTTTCAAGTGCACCCAACAGAGGACGAGGTTCCACATCATTTGGCTCAGTCGAGTGACCAAGTTTGCCTTTGTTGCCCCAAGAAAATGTGTAAACCATGCCTTCCCTGGATAAGACAGCAGTAAAGAAATTTCCTATTGCAGCTTGCACCACAAATATGTTTTTTAATGACGCAACTAACTGTGGCGTTGTAACCATTTTACTTCCTTGAACTCCATATTCAGCCTCGCCAAATGAATCCTTTCCACAGGCATACACCTGCCCAGCATCACTAATCAGCATTGTCCTTCCAGGGCCAGTAGCTGCTTGTATAATTCGAATGCCTTGCAGTGATCTGCATTATAGTGAAGTCCCATTAACTTCTTCCAGACAAGTATCTCCCTTTGCTTTTCCTGCAATGTACAATTTCTGGTCTAAGTAGTGATCATAGAATTAGCAACCTGATTTGGAGAGGACGCCATTCCTCTTCAGTTGAGCTACGGCCAAGCTGTCCTGAACTATTATGGCCAAAAGAATAAGCTACTCCGTTTGATGTAACGGCAATGCTATGACCAGGTCCTGCTATTGCTTGAGATTTCTCCCTCCTGCAACATGTTTCTCCAGCCAGCAAGAATCTGAGTACCAGTTTCCATGAGCCCCCGCACCTTTCTTTCAAATCTTGACGTTCTTCTGGTGTCATTGGCTTAAATATAGCCCTTTTATGGCACATATCTAGAGCAGCAAGCTCTGATATGGACAATGTAAAGTCGGGGGAAAAGTTAGCAGGCTGGCGAAAGAAGGAACATGTTGCCTGCAACATAGACAAATCAAATCAGCAGCACTATCAATTCCAAGAGTAACATAGAGCTTCATCGTCAAGCAGTAAAGCAAATGTGCACTTGCCTCTAGTTTTGCAAGATCTTGAGGATCCAAATTGCAAGCAGTGAGGACATGAAGGACAATAGATGGATTAGCAGCCAAAGGGAATTCTCCAGGGATTGACTCCCCGAAACAATGACGTTGATTTCGTTCAATAGATTGGACAACAATGGCAGTAATGGGCTGGTCAGCTATGTTATGGCATTGTAAAGAAGGCGCTTCACTAGTTGTGGCATCCATGGGCACTGCCCAATGATTGCAGTGCCCTAAATTGGCAGAGAAGAGATCTAAACAGTTAACAAGTCATAAAGACAACATAGCAAAGTTACCACATTTAGTCCCGCCAATAAAGAATACAAGAACAATAGACTGAATGCTACTTACCAGTTTAATACAGGAAGGAGAATCTATGATGAAATAGTATCTACCTTGACTATGCTATCTCTCAGTCAGCAAATCTCAATCTCGAAACCTATACAGAAAAATTATCATCATAAGAACTCCTATTTGACAGAAAATCATAAATTACCAACTTATCTTAGCGATAGTAAATCGTTGTAAACGGTATCAACTAGCATACAGAAGTGAGACCAACTCTAACACAGGCACATAAGACTTAGATTGAACAAGCAATAATAAAGGCAAAACAGGTAAGCTCAAGTGAAAATGGATCATCCATTATCAGAGCTCGCCAAGGAAATGCAAGATCATTTAACTAAATAAGACCAAAAATGGAAAGACCATTGTGCACGGAACTGATAACCAGTGACAAATTCAAACACACCAAATAAGGAAACTTTGAGCAGAAGAATCCCAACCTCCTGGAGAGCATATTCCACACCCAAAAGTAAGCAAGAAAGCAAAGAATTGTGATTATAAAAAAGAGACACTCCTGTTTACGTAAACTTGTTTCGGCACACGAAAACTCGTGTTGACCCAATCGAAATGGAAACAACACAAGCAAAATCAACGTCCACCATTGAAAACGCAGAAAGAGGGCATGATTCCTTTTACCCACACTTCAGTAGCCAAAAACTTATGGGGTCATTGTCATTCACAACCAGATCAAAAAGAAACGATCATCAGACAACAGAATTCACATATACACACGACAAAGGCAACAGGAGGAAGCAAAGGAGTATCTATTGAAAAACAGAACATCAAAACTACATGCTTTAACAACTTTATCATCTGTACATTATGATCATCGCGGATCGTGACATAGTGCCTAAGAAATGGAGATTGCGTATCATGAGGCCCCCTGATTGCTGAAAACCCATCTGCATCTCTCAACAAACTAAGAGGAATATACGGCTTCCACTGCAGAAATTTTATCAAATTTAACAACTTTTGATCAGAAACGGATGTTCTTTTCTGTGAAATATACGCCTTTAAGAAAGAGGAAAGAAAAAAGAGAATCGAGATGGGTATGCTAATCAGAGAAGGGAATTGCAGACGCAATGGAAAAAAACACAAAAGATGGAATTTTTATTCGCTGAACAATAGTGATTGTGCATTAGAGAGAGAGAGCTGACGAGAGGCTTCTCTTTACCTGTAAATCTATCACGTTTTTTAAAGGGGATGAGGTT
The DNA here is from genome assembly GCA_027123425.1 of Erythroxylum panamense. Classification (NCBI taxonomy): domain Eukaryota; kingdom Viridiplantae; phylum Streptophyta; class Magnoliopsida; order Malpighiales; family Erythroxylaceae; genus Erythroxylum; species Erythroxylum panamense. Next base: position 5,752,772 of record JAOTIZ010000001.1, read on the forward strand.
AGTTTTACGAATACATTATACACCAGGAAGGAAGGAAGGGTAATTGTTACACGGCATCTTGTCTCCCTGTACACTTAACTACGGGGACTCTTATCTTTTTACCATATTCTATGGTTTAGCGTTAACTAAGGGTGATGTTGGTAATGGCTTTCATGAACACGATGATCATTTGGACATTGGAACTTGGGAAAGATTTCTCGAATCTCCATTCTACTTTTCAACTATTTCTTTTAAATTTCGAATTTTTAATTTTTAATCTTAGTTGATATCCATGTTGAAAGATGTGATGATGAAATATTTGAGTTGAATGGACTAAAGATTATGAAACGAACATGAGGGACATACGAGAGACGCCTTGTGAAGTTGTAAGTTTACTGAGTTTGTTGGCAATGTATCTGCTACTTATCTGACATAGTACAGGAGCTGGAACTAAAAACATGCTGCTATTGATGGTGATGCGCGCAAAGTAGTCAAACAAGGGCTGCATCTTTTTTTTTTTTTTCCACTGATTGATTTACAAATTCACAACCACACATGCTTTCGCTATAATTGGCTCTTCATGTAAAGTCCAAGAATAAAGTGGAGTGCATATCCCGTCGCTCAAAGGGTACAAATGACAAGGAAAAAGTTTGATGTAAAATAAAACTTAATAAAAATAATATTACTAATAATTGATTACGTACAATATACTATCGATCATCAACCTATACCTACTCATTTAATACATCATCACCCAGATATAATCTTGCTCTTGCCAGGATCTGAAATTTTTTGATAGCACACACCTTTATTTTTACTGTTTCTATTGGTTGAATCCACGTCGCTTTCACCCAAATATAGCAAATCGATAACTTGTTCCTTTCCAAAAACTTCCAGTCTTGCTAATGGATCATGTCGAGTTCCACAAAATCCTTTTTATATTTATTATGTTATTCCATTTCGTTTTGAGACGGCTACACGATCCCACTAAAGTATTTCTTCCACATGCAGCCACTTGCACATCAAGACCTTTTTTGTTTATGTTCATAAACAGTTCCTTGGAATTTACCTAAACAGAAAGAAAAAGAATAGGATATGATGAAGATGAAGAGATAAATTGCACCTTGAGGTCCCGCTCCATTCCATGCATTTTTTAACTAGACACACTTGATTAACAAAAGAAGGGTCTGTTCCTGTTAGACTCCACTTTCCCTGTAGGCATCCCATGAGGATGACCCGTATTTATACAGTACCTCCTGTCGTAATTGAGGACAAGGTAACCATTCCTACTGCTGCAACAACTACTAAAGCAATCCCATTATTATTCAGAACAAGCCATCATAACCAACATGGACATGGGCTATGAAAAAGGACACATGAACACATGCGCTTGAAGTCGATTCATATTTCAGATCGTCTCGGAAGTTTTACGTGATTTGTCCGAGTATGCAACTGCCAGCCAGGACCTGCTGCTTAGTTCGGACACCAAATTAGACATGCTACGATTTGGTCAAGTTAAAGATGGGCATTCATGATGAGTTAAGCTTTTGGAGGCCAAAAGTCGGATCAGGATTTGGTAATCCATTCTTCTTTTTTTTCCCCTCCTTGTCGTGCCATTGACACTCGAGCGGTCGAGCCTCTAAAATAAGTGCAAGAATGGAAAAATGCGTCCACGCCAAGCCATTCTAACTCATGTCCAACTTGGCATATCGTGTTATACTCCACGTTTATTTTTCCCTTGGACAGCTGCGATAGCCTGTATGAGCACAGGTGTCTTTTGATTTAACTAAATTTAATTAAAAAAATATATTAATTCCAATCTAATTTAAATATAGATAGTCATAATTTTAGAAACAATTTTTCTAAAATATAAATTAAAAAATTAATCTAATTATTAATCCCGGTCATATTTAAAAAAATAATTGATTTAACTTTAACATCAATTTAAAACTCTTTTAAATGCTAATTAAAATAAAGTTATTCTTAATAGGAGTTGGAGTGGCTTATTCTAGTTCTAATCTTATTTATATTTAGATTACATTAATCCATGCTATTGAGCAGACTAAAAAACAACTTTGTAATACTCCATTATCGTAACCAAATATCCTTATTCCAACCTAAAATAGCCTAATCTCATATACAAACACCCTCCTTCTTTATCTTTCCAGAAACCCTAGCCACCAAAACACAGTTTGCCACCGCTAAAGCCTCAAACTCTAATAGGTTGACTAGGTTGTTGAAGAACTTAAAGGATGTGATTACGACTATTGGTGTAACTGACAAAGAAACTTCAATGGGTGTATAGTCATAGCAAAGTCGAGAGTTGAAATGACCTTGAACAAAACCAGCGAAATTGGCTTATTTCTTGCATATCCCAATTGAAGTATTTTGAAATGAATTGAAGAATGAACATTTTCTTTTGACCAAACATAGGTTAACTGGAAAATCATCAACAAATACTTCTATAAACTATTCTATCTTTCCATAGAAATGTATCTTCTCAAGAAGGAATTGAGAAAATATTAACGTCGAAAATCAATTTTACAGTATATACACTTATGACCTCCCCTCCTCCTAACAACATTTTCTTTTAGGCCTTTCAATCAAGATGTTATTTGTAACAAGTAGTTTTGTTGGTTGGTTAATTGGTCACATTTTATTCATGAAATGGGTTAGATTTATATTAGTTTGGATAATTTTTGACGTTACAAATGAATATTTGTGAATAATGTAGATATCATTTGAAAATGAGTAGTTTCGATAAAATTAAACTTTTGATTAATCCAAGAACTTGGGACTCCAAAAAAAATTTTGTTGATATTTCTGATTAAATCTTCTTGTTCCTAATTAATTATTGTATAGAAAGAAATAAATATTTCTTTCTTCCACCTTCCCTAGAAAAGTTTGTGGAGAAAGACCTCTTAGAAATAAGAGACATAGAGCTAAAGAGAGAGTCAAAAAAAGGATATTTCGTGTATAATCCTGCATAATCTTGAACCTCCACTTAGTTTCACCCAAGTTTCATTCTGGTCATGGATAGATCACCCAGTTTCGAGTTCATAAGTAGTAACAATTACCAATGCTTGTTATTTTGTACAGAAGCAAAATATTCAAATTCTTACTTTTTTTATACACTTCTTTTTTTCTATACATTTAAGCGATTCAGATTTTTTCCTATTTTAGTAAAATTTTGTCAATAAATGGCATATCTAACGGAACGTTATTGGATTAAATGAAAAAGGCATTGTTGAGAAAAAGATGAAGAAAATAGCACTAAAAGATCTTAATCTCAAATATGGTGAAATTGGTAGATGCTACGGACTTAATTGGATTGAATAAAATGTGATCAATTAACCAACCAACAAAACTACTTATTACAAATAACATCTTATTGTTACATCGAAACATATAAATATTGACTAATCTGACTAACATGGTTCATCAAAAAAAATTATAATCGAATTTCTGTTTTCTAGAGAAAATCCAAAGTATGTTGAAAGGGCGAAAATAAAATATTACCGGATAGACAATCTTAGTTATATAATTATATAAGATTATATTCCCTAAGGAGGTTCTAACCCCTTAAAACGCTCTTTAATGAAACTTTAGCTTTAGCCGGTCGTGACCAAGAAACTGACACCTTTCCATACTTTGTATCTAGCGTACTTCACTTAATTTCCTCCGCAGTATTGAGTTTTAGCGGTATTTATTATGTACTTTTGGGACCCAAAACTAAAAATCAAATGTTGAAATAATTTAACTCCCTTTGAGATGTGAAAAACTCTAGTTTTTTATTATTTTAAATTTATTTTTATTTTGAAATCTTGTCGTGTATTTCTATGAAATGAAAGGAATATTCAAGTCGAAAAAAACTCGAAACTAAGAGGAATGTATAAACCAATGCTTCCATAGATTCGATTGTAGTTTACAATTATAACTTCCTCATCTGTTTACCAAGGATTGCTTCCTCGAAAAAATGACGCCGGGTTATCAAGAATACGCAAGAAAAGCACTTCGAATTGTTGATTCATCACCAGAGATGGCTTAGAACCAATAGTTGATTATCTAATGTATTTTTTAATAGACTCCCAATAGATAAGATAAAATCAAAATAGTTGGGGAAATAATCTACACGAATTGGATTTTTTGAGAAACATATCGAGAGATAATTAGATTTGGTTAGATAAAGTCTGGCATTCCCTCACACTTAGCGGCAATGAGTTTTTATTTGAAGAAAAAAAGGAAAACTATTATCATTTTTAAAAAAGTTGATAAACTGAGTGGATATGTAAAAGAGATTCTTTCTTTGCCATCACTTTGACATGTATAAAAAAATATTGTGACATCTCTTTTAGTGGTGAAATGGCAGATATGCGAAACTCAAAATCTTATGCTAAAGAGCGTAGAGGTTTGAATCCTCTTCAAGGCATAATATTGAAAATGCTCATTGAATGAGCAATTCAATAAGAGATTTCAGATCGAATTGATATTAGGTCCTGGATATGTAACTTTTCAAGATATCATCTTATCGCGTTCTGTGGAAATTATTAGGGTGGCTACTTCTAGGCACATCTCCTGGCTGTCTCTGCACCCCTACCTCCTTTATCACTAAACGGTCATTTATGGAGGGCATCACTTTTATGCATCACTCCTTATAATATGAATTTTGTTTTTGTTTTGAAAAACATAACCAAAAATCAAGAAAGAAAAATAAAAAGCAAAGAAAACAAAAGTGAAACTAAACTAACACCTAACAAGGCTAGACCCATACGATTTGTAAAATAAGGTGAAATAACATGCCAGTTGAGGCAGTTTTATAAACAACTGAACTGATAAGATAACCAATTTCTTACTAACCTTTGTTGCTTCAGTTTCTAAATTATTGGTTTGCATTAGAGGGAATAAAAGAAAAGTTTGAAGAATTCAGAAATTTGTCAAAGCATTAACAAATTGATTAATTTGAAAGTTAAAAACAGCGAGGCCTGATCCTAACAGCTGCCCCTGATGATATAATGTAACTTTCAAACTACAAAGCACGGAAGACCAACAAAGATAAAAGAAGAATCTGAAAGCAATCATCAAATGACAACAAACTGCTTGTACTGACTGACCTCCCTGGCTAAAATAGCAGAACATAGCACTGTCATTCCTTCTTCCTAGCATCTTTAAGCTGTCCTCTCTTTCGGATTGCAAGGGAATATCGCAGTCTCCCTTCGTCAATAAGGCAGTCCGGCAACAAGTACAATAGACACAATAGCAGAGAATGGGGCCAGTAAGGTGTGCAACGAGGTTCATATCCGATCCAACGCAAAGCAGCCCGGGCATAACCATCTGTTGATGGCACAAAAAAGGAAGATCTCCTTATTGATGCCATCTTTGTTGCCACATACAATGGAACCTGCATCCAGAAAAATTTTGGTCAATGAATTTGAAAAGCATATAAAGCAGGAAAAGGATTAGGTCCAATCAACTCAAAGCATGTAAGTTCACTGTTTGCACAAAGTCATTTGTACTGTGTTTAATTGTGATGGATGATCCTATCATCTTCACCTAAACGATCTCAAAAAGTATTTATAATATAGCAATGCTTCCAAATCATATTCCAGGAAAAAAAATTAAAGAAAAGAATATCAGTATACACCAGAACAATAGGATGCAAGGAATAACGCGCATCACGATAAGAAACAAGAAGAGTTGAAGTGAAAAGCAGCAAACAATTCTAGCTTTTCACAGAAAGGTTGTGCATTTCATCCATTTGAAGGCTAAATAAGGGCAATAGATTGCATATAGTAATGCATTACTTTGCAAAAGATACTGACTCATTGGTAAAACGAAGCCTAAACAACTAAGGCAACAAGTTAAGATGTGCATAAGCATAAAGCATTAGATAACGACAATACTCCCAAGCAATCATTTCAACATAAATGAGAAATATTAGGCATGGAGGACACGAATAAGGAATACATGAGGAATGTAAGAGCATGCAATTATAGATTGAAGAATAGATTCAAGTATTGCAGACAGAAATTATCATCTCTTAGAAAGGAACAGAAGTGAATTCTATCCCAAATAATGACAAGCAATTTAGGTTCCCGCAAAAATCAGATTTTCCAAGTAACCGAGAGCATAGGCTTTGGGTTACCACAGACCAAGTTTAACTTTTGCTCAGGTATTAACCAATAGATTGTGACTATGGTATGCAGGGAGATCTCCTGACTCAAATTGGCAAAGACCAGAAGACGTCAGACCTCACTAAAATAACTCAATCCATGTCTAGCAATTAAAGTTCTTAGCAACTCAACAGCAGAAAAAGAATGGCGGAGTTAAACTTGCAAATTTGTTTATACATGTTTTAGCAGAAAGATCAATACTAGGCAGAACACCACAAAGAGAAATCGAGCTACGATCCAAAGGTCATGCATTTTCGATCCAAATCTCTCTCTTGTTCTTTTGGTCAAACAAAATCTCTAGTTAAGATTTATCAATGAGTAAAACAAAATAGTTCAAATGCAGATATATTACCTGACACTGAACGTCGATTCCATTCTTCTTGTATTCCACGTGCAGAGACCTAGAGAACTGATCTACGTACCTGGAGAGCAAGAGCAAAGGAATTCTTTAGCCACTAAAATTAACACAAACTACACCCATGGAAACAGCTCAAACTCTACTAAATCTCATCCTAATGTAGAAATATCTAAAAACTTACGCTTTGGTGGCAGCATAAACCGCATAAAGAGGATCGGAAGGAATGACAATTGCAGCACCAGAACCAATATTCACAATAGCACCTTTCTTCCTTTGCAACATCCCAGGCAAAACAGCTTTTGTAACTTTTGATGTGCCTTCAACGTTCACTTTAATCAAATTCTTTAACAACTCCTCTTCCACTTCATGAAAGAATCTGGCGTACGGATACGATAGTCCAACGTTGTTAATCAACACACCAACATCCAACCCTTCAATAGTCTCCTCCATTCCTTTAATACCCTCGTCAATATCGCCACTAAAATCAACAACAACGGTCTTGATTTGTATCTTGCCATATTTCGAATGAATGGAATCCGAAACATCTTTGAGTTTATCAGGATTTCTACCCACCAACACAAGATTGAGACCTTTTCGCGCCAATTGAAAAGCAAAACCCTTGCCAATACCGTCGGTTGATCCAGTTACCAGAGCCCAAGAACCATATTTCTTTAGATTCTTGCCAGGTCTCAGGAAACTGACGTATACCCACTGGAGAATAACAAGAACAAACTTCAAAAGTGAGACAGAACCCAATGCAAATACCACAAGAAGCCACAAAGGCTGACTCTTTAACGTATGAATAAAACAGGGCTCCATTATAACAAGCTCGAGCCTTTCTGAATCAGGGAGCAGGACAGATCTGAGAACTGGTTTTGCTTATGGAAGCTAAATATAGAGACCCGGTCTCATGGGTGAGATTGGATTGAGTAGACGGAAATTCCAAGGAAATTAAAAAACAAGGCAGGTGCAATAGAGTAGCAGAAGGAGATGGATTTACAAAAAGCAGATGTGTACGTACAATTTATGGGAATTGATGCAGGGCAGCGGAAGACAGGAGAGAGATAGCTGCAGGGAGGTGAAGTAGATGAGCTGAAAACCACCGCATTTAACTACTAAATGATGACAGCCATAACCAACACCCTGGTATACCACGACTCAGCACATCCTTTCTGATTTAAAATATGTTCAGGACTTTAGGGGATTAAATGATGCCTATTCGATGATTTTTTTAAAAGTAAACTGTATTACAACTTGTCAAAAATGTTACAACGATGATAACTAGTGTACAAGATTTTATATAGACATTAACATTCAATTAGGGCCAGAAAACACTTTAGTTAAAACACACAACCAGAAGAGCACCTTCAGTGTTAATGACTTGCTGTCGAAGCAGCTCCCTAGATTGTCCAAGCAGTTGACATTTCCTATCCGCACCTCAGCTCCCTGTCCCTCTCCTTCCGGAAGGTATACAACGTTGAGCCAAAGGTCAACAACATGATTATTCTATCCCCAATCCATTGACTATTAAATGTCTTGCTCCAACTAATAAAGCACTTTCACTTCATTGAGTCTCACCTGACATCTAAATATATCTTGTTGTATCTCTTTGGAACTCAAATTTAAAGTATGTATGATCCTGTGTTTTATGGTGTGCTTTATAAAGGCAATATTTGTTCACCATATTCGGAGTTTGTATAGGGTTGTTAATCTCTCATGAAACATTGACCACAGGTGGAATTAGACCTTGGGAGGAAGATTCTTGTCCCAAATTAATTTACTCTAGATTATCTTTTCCTCCTTTAGAGGTAAGCAAGCTCTGAATGAATTATTTGTGAAAACATCTTATTTATGCTTTATCCATTTGTAGGTGTCTTCCCTTAGGTTATTGGACTATAATTAGGCAGAATATACAACTCCAGGGGCACATTGTTTCATTAATTCCCTCTAATCAATTTCACTCACTTGAGCTTCTTTCGAGACGTTGATTATTATAGATTGGTGTAATTGGGATTCATTCAATGTTCCAATCTTGCTCTAATTGTCACATAAAAGAAAAGTTTTCTGAACATTTCCCATCACATAGACTATAAATTTCAAAATTGATTGCCTTAGCTTTAAGAGTTGGGTAAAGAAGTATGAATGACTTGGATCAACTTGTAGCTCCCAAAAGATTCTTTCTCTCAAGTAACAGGAGTGTATCCACTCCATCCATAGTGATTCTCTATGCTTTAATACCCTCCAGATTCTTTTCCCCATAAAGATTTTATTGCTTAAGGAGATTGGTAGCACTTCTACTCCTCCTGTTTCTTTTGTTTTACAAACTTCTTTCCAAGATATATAAAAAGGGGATGTTTAATCTTCTTATTAGTAATAGTTGCAAGCCAAGGTCAAATATGATACGCACTTATTAAGATAATTATGAAACTTTTTTATTTATTAATAGATAATCCTAAAAGAGATTTAAAAGTATAGCAGAACATCATAAGATTGTAGATTGGCCTATCATACACTTTAGAGAGCACTAATAAATCATCTACAAATATAAGATCAGAAATTGGAAAGAAAGGTCCTAAGAAATTTTGTGGTTTGTCAACCTAGAAAGGACCTTCATACATAACACAAATAGGTAAGGAAATAAAAGGTCCTTTTATACTATTCCTTTTCTCCCATGGAATAGCTTAGAAGGCTATCCATTAACTAGAACAGAAAACTATAACATGGTGACACACATTAGCACGCCATTTCTGAAATTATCAAAGAAGTTAAACACTTCAAGGTCTTGCTTAATGAAGAGCCACATGCTTTATGCAAGTCTATTTTGATTACACATATTCTTGGTCAGTTCGTTTTGAAATAACCTTTAAACAGTTCCTGAATGAGTAGGATGTTATCCTCTATATGTCTCCCTTGCAAGAAAGCACCTCATACTAGATTGATAATGGAGCTTAGTGCTTTCTTCGTCCTCTTAGCTAACAACTTCATAATAATTTTATAAAGAAAATTGTGCAAGATATTAGTCTGTAATCCTAAAGGATCCTTGTTTTTGGATCTTATGGATAAGACAAATGAAAATTTCATTGATTTCTTGAGCATTTTACTTGATTCAAAAGCTTCTTAATCTGCTTCAGTCACCAAGTCCTTGATTAGACACCAAACTTTCTAAAAGAGCATCCCATCCAATCCATCAAGTCTGATGGTTTTATAGGGCTCCATTTCAAGCATCACTTGCTTAATTTCAGTTGGTCCAAAAGGTTTGCTCAGGAATATTTGGATCATTTTAGTTGAGAGTTCATTAGTAATAAAGGATCCTAGCACTTGATTAATGAAAGTACTGTCTGAATTTGTGCCCAATGATTGTATAAAGAGTAAGTTGATTCCTTGAGATCATCTTTTATAATGATTTTCTTTCCCTTCCAATTGTATAGAGAGTTGATTTTATTGATGTTTATCCTGGCTAGGATGAAATTGTGAAAGAATTTCAAATTCTTGTCTCCTTCCTTCATCCAAAAAATTTTAGCTCTTTATCTTAATAGGGAATTGTGATTAGATAAGACTTTTTTAATAATCATGGATTGCTCTATTTTCTTGTTCCATCCACTATTCATCCCCAAGGTGTTTATGGACTTCATCTTGAATGTTTACTAAGATTCCTTTAGCTTGCTTGACTTACAACATTGTATTTGATCCACATTCATTCTTTAGTTTCTTCAATTCCTTTTTGATCCTTACGAACTTCTCCACACAAATAATGTAGTCGTGCCCTTCAACTTTCCTAGCCAAATCTCTCTTGATTGCATCCATGAATCCTTCTTATTCCAGCAAGAAATTATTAAAACTAAAAGGAAATTTCCTTATACAAGTTTAAGGAAATTTTTCATGAGTATTAGGGAATGGTTAGAGATTTAAGAGCTTATAGAGACTACTTTGCTCTCAAGGTATGAGCTTAGCCATTTTCCATTAACTAAATCCCTATCAATTATCTTTTAAATGAACTAATTGGAGGCTTGTTTTTTTTTTTTACTCTTGGTGAAAAAACATCCTTTAGAAATCAAATATGTGACAACTATATAATCTTTAAGATCTATTGTGTGGTTCTTTAAACACACTTTACCCTTAGCTTCTTGCATGTATAAGGTGCTATTAAAGTGACCTAACACCAGCCAAGGTTCTTATATGGTAGATTTGATACCTATTCAATGATTCTGTAACATCATTCTTTAAAAATTGAAAATTGATCCATAAATGGAAGTAACTATAAAGTGCATGTAGTTTCTCAAGAATTTAATTCTTACATGGTTGTGTTAGTCACTAGAGCGTTTTACTTCTGTTGGATCGCGTACGGTCTGAGTATTCACAATACACTGCGGAAAAACCATACAATAACATGATGTATAATCGAAAATACCAAGGATGTACGAAAATACCTTATTTTCGTGGATAGGTTGCTTCTTTTTCGGA
>JAOTIZ010000001.1:5765376-5778360 GCA_027123425.1 Erythroxylum panamense
ACATTGGATGACTGTACCAGATGATTATTTTGGATTGTTAATTTACTGATTTCTGTTATATTGTGATTTAGTTACTGCGATGCTATATGGATTATTAGCGAAATTTTCTGGTGGTGCACCTTATCGTGGGATACGTGTCGGAGCGACTTTCGGACGTCCCGATATGTACCCTACGGTGAGGGGGCGCTACATAGCATGGTAAACTAGATATTAGCACCTTCCTTTAAAACTTGGATATTTGAAGCTACTATACTGTTACCATCTTCAATTGTTAGTGGGGGGTAATGAATAGTTTTAACTTTCGTTTCTCTTACCACTTATTTCTAAATAATAGAAGCGTTAACCAAAGGAGGGGCTTTTCCTTTCAGAGGAGGTTTTTTCATAGGTTTTGGTCCAGTATTCAAGTTAGACAAACTACCAGGAGACAAAGGTAGGAATGAAAACATACATTGGTTAATTTCCAAAGCTTTTATTGCCATTACCTTGGAAAGAATGAAACTTCTTAAGTTAGAGGAACTTTTTAAAAGTTGGTTTCTAGAAAAAGGAAACAAACAACAGGTAAGAAGCCTAATTATAGAAAAAATAATAATAAAAGACCCTTTACGGAGGATGGATGGGAGTAGGAAGCAGATTGAGTGGTAAAATTGAGGGCGAAAGAGGAGTTGAATAGTACTAAGATGTAATTGTAAGCAAAAGCAGTTTGAAAAGAAAGATACTCGATGAAAAGAAACTTCGAGACATTGGATTGGATAAGCATGGATTATGGTAAGGATCAGCCATCGATTGGAGTAGGGTTTTTAGAAAGTTGTACAAGATAAAAATCAATTTTATTAATGATTGTTTAATAGTTAGTATTATTAAATAATAATAATATATTTTATTTATATTTGTGATTATTAATTACTGCTAGTAAGTTAAAATATGGGAGAGGTTAGGGTGTTTATTGTTTCTAGTAATTCAAAATAATAAATTAGTTTTTATGATAAAAAGGCATTACTTTACTGTATAATTTCATGAATTCCACTAAAATTTCATATAGTGTAAAAATATTACGATAATAATCAATAACTTCACCTTAAACCCAAAGAGCTTTCTCAAACCTAACTTTTCCATCCAATTCATTGATGCTCCTCCTCCTCCTTATTTATTATCTATACACAAAATCAATGTCTGTGTTCTTAAAGACCCAAATTGTTCTAAATTTACAATAGGAGATAATAGTAGTCAATTGGCTTTTAAAGTGTCCTAGTGTTTTAAGTGTGCTTAAAATGTGCAATTGTGGGTTAGTTTGGGGTTTTCAATGTGTATGATAGTTTATTGGTGTGATAGTTTTCATAGAGGGTGTAATATGATTGGAAGCCAATCCTTAATTTATTGGAGAATGATTGAATTTAACGAGTTTAGAAGGAAGAACCCAAACCCAAATTTAGTGTAGGTGTTTCAAGATGAAATTCCCCAAAAGATTGAAGCCCTATGTGACATGTTATGGAGCATTTAAAGGTTAACTAACACTTTTAAGGCTAGCTCAAATCAGAAAAGTGAATAGCTTAAAGCTTGTTGAGTTTGTGATTGGGAAATTGGTTTAGTGAAAGGTGGTTTTAGGATTTGTGAAATCTTTTTTTTGGATTAGTGATAATAAAGATTTTATAGTTTCTTTGCCTTGCTTTCAACTTTTTCCCTTTTTGGTATTTGTTTTTCTTTGGAACTTAATTGATTTTAGTCCTTATGGACCTTTATTATGTAGGTTGATTGGTTACTTTAATACCCATGAAAGAATTTGTAGACAGAAAAAGATGATGTGTGACAATATAGGTGGTAAACTACTTACTAGTCTAGAGTTTAGATAGTTAATTCTTCTTCAAATGATGTAAGGTAGAAAATAGAAGACTCTAGTGTATGAAAAAGCAAGTATTTTGTAAATTAATATGCTCTAGTTTTGCATTTTTTAAATATCATTCTTCTTTAATGCCAAGGGCACATCGTAGAAAAAGAACATTGAAATTTGTTGAGTTTTAGAATTTAAATATTTGTTATGAGATGATGCATCACTTTCACAATGAAACATCTTCAATTTGTTATTCCATATCCTTGTATATCTAATCTTTTACTCACGAACATATAATGACATTACAATAAGGACAAATACCTTATAAGGTTTCATAAATAAAATATTTCAGAGGTTATTGTTAGTTTCCAACATCTTTTTTATATAGAGAGACGACAACTTAAATGCACGAGCGCTAATACTTGTGGAAGCACATTTATACACCCAAACGATCAGTAAAGCGGCCACGAAATAGCTGACCAGTAAATAATCCTTCAAATGTGTCTTAAAATGTGTGTGCCAATTCTATCTCATTTAATTCTAACTATTTATTTATATAAGTCTTATATAAATAAATGGCTAAGATTGAATGAGACAGAATTGATACACACATTTTAAGACAGAAGATTTCAAGCTGTAAAGCAGCCACGAAATAGCTGACCAGTAAATAATCCTTCAAGAACGAGTACAATCAATTAATGCTACCCTCCAACCTCATTTATTTAATGCGATCAAATACCGGACAATCAGTTAATGCTACCCCCCAACTTCATATATTTAATGCGATCAAATACCGGATCCATATGCCTGTGTTGTTGCTACATCCTCCTCTTTCTTGAGTTGTCCCTTTTCAGTCCCCTCTCGCGCATCCCATTGAAGTAGCGAAAAACGCACCAATTCAAGAGTGAATCAGGCAAAGCGCTTAGGATTAGCCATTGCACCGTATGAGACCAAACTGGAGAACATAGATGTTCATACCCAATCCATCTTATGCTTGCTTTAGCATACGTCTCCGGTGATGGGACTAAGAAAGTAGATTTCTTCATCTTGCTCATTTTTGTCGACACCAACAATGGGATCTAATTAAAATCATGACAAACACTCTCAGATCATATATATATATATAGATAGATAGATTTGGTCCAAGGATATACGATTTTCTGTCTACCTGGCACTGAACATCAATTCCAAGATGCTTGTATTCCACATTCAGGCATTTTGACAACATGGCGAGGTATCTGTGAACCATCCAGGTAGCCAGTGAATTATGTTTTATAAAAGCAACCTTATGCATATGATGGAGAGCACATAACCAATGGATATTGTCAAAGAACTAATAAGACCAAGTCAAAAAATTTCAAACTAAGCATTTCCTTTGCACAAAAAAAGAAACATTTTCCAAAACAAATATAGGAAAGTGGCCTTAGGTTAAGACTAAATAAGAAAGAAAGAAGTAGGTCACAACCATGACCTCAGCTTCTGGTAGTTATCAAATTATATCCCACCCCATCCGGTGAATCTGCTACTCTCCTATTTATCTATGAAAAGATATGTAATGCATCGGATAGACAGACCGTATGCGCGTTTGCTCGATCTTCTGTACCCCAAATCAAAACTAGAATTAATTTGACAAAAAGAAAAGAAAAAGCGAACTTACGCTTTGGTAGCCCCATATATGGTGTACAAAGGGTAGGAAGGAAGCACCACAGATGAACCAGAGCCAATGTTGACAATAGCACCTTTCTTCCTTTTCAACATCCCTGGAAGCACTGCTCTGACGACCCAAGTTGCAGATTCTGCATTCACTTTCATAATACCTTGCATCAACTCTGAATCAAGTTCATGGAAGTACAGTGCATAAGGGTACGCCATTCCTGCATTGTTTATCAGGATCCCCACGTCCAATCCTCTGATACCTTCCTCTATTATCTTGCATATCTCTTCCCCAGCACTCGTTGCAAGGTCGATTACTATGTTCTTGATGTCAACTTTTTCTCCGACTCTCTCTCGTATCTCCTTGACCGTAACTTCAATTTTTGCTGGGTTTCGACCAACTATAACTAGGTTGAGTCCCTTTGCTGCTAACTCCAAAGCCAAGGCCTTCCCAATTCCGTCTGTAGAGCCGGTGATTAGGACCCAAGATCCGTACTTTTTCAGATTCTTTGGTGGCCTGAGGAAAACGACCCAAATCCAGTTGAAGAAAGCATGAACCAGCTTTAAAAGGGAAATGAAGCCAAGAGACGTCGCAGCTATCAAGACAACGTCTTGGAACTCCATTGTAGATGTGTGCCTGACGGAGTCCTCAAGACAGTTTTAAATCATGTTCCTCCAAGATGATAGGTGCCGTCTGCACGTGTCACCGGGCCAGTTTGGTAATTAGTATCAACTCGGCTTGAAGTGGGTTGATTTTCAATAATGCCACTTAAAATAATATCTATTCCTTAAATTATGATTCGGTGAAATTAAGATCAGGGAAATATTACGAAAGCTAAAGGCAAGTGCCGTCTGCACGTGTCACTACCAAGAGGGTACTTGATTTGAGTATGCAAGAAACAATTATTTTACGTAAATCGAGAAGCTGCAAAGTCCCCAATACGATACCATAAATTTTAAAAAATGAAAGAAGGCTAGTCAGTCTCAGTCGGCAATTTATTCAGTTCTTATTTATTATTATTAGCGACTGTTGTTGTTTATTAGGGAAATTTTAAAAGTTGAAAAGGGGGTCGAATACTCTTCTCTCAGTGAGATACAGGAGCTTTTACTCTTCTAATATTTAAGAAAAAGAATCAAATTCCTATAAAATGCTTCATTTTCTTACGTAATCATCGTCATCGTCACATCCAATCTGAAGTTTCGTAATAAAGTAGAATACAAGGAGGTCTAATAGTATGCAGCCTTATCTCTATATAGTAAAGGCTATTTCTGATATACCCATATGTAGATATAACAATAAAAAAGCAATACATGTTAAAGAGTAAATAAGTAAAATTGGCACGCTAAATCATTATATAAATAAAATTACAATAAATATATAACTAAATAAAATATAAAATATAACTCGATTTTTAAAAATATTTTAAAACTAAAATATAACAAAATATATCATCTCTTTATGTTTAGAAAAGCACCAATATCATAATGAAAAGAGAGCAATAAAGTAATAAAGGACTCGAATTTTAATCATACAAAACACGAAAAACTAGAAAAAAAATGAACATGTAGAAACACAAAACGTCTGAAATCATAAGATCATTAAGTATAAAAACTCAATCTTGACATAAACCCAACAATATCAGATGCAAACAGATCAACATAATAAAACTCAGAAAGTATTAAACATTAAATCAAACAAAGAAACTAATATAAAAATACGAAAAACCATAAAGAACAGAAATTTCAGAAAACCCAACAAAACTCAAAATACACAAAAACAGAAAAGACTAATTAATCAAGACCTATACCTAAAAAGAGGAGACTGTGGAGAAGAAATAAAGAGTGAGAACGCTAAGAAAAAGGGAGAGAAACTCAGAGAAACTTACGTGTTGAAATTGATATTAATATCAAAACAATAAAACTGCAACCAACCGTTACTTTACGATCCACCATTTTATAATCAACAACCACAAAGAAAGTTTCTATTTTTTTCACCAAAAGAGGAAAAGAAAAACTAACCTGTTTGTTGTAGATATTGAAGTAGATATTGAAAAGGTACCAGAGTCAAACAACAATCCAAGCACCAAAGTCCTTCCAAAGCTCATTGTGAAAAACTAACATGTGTGTGACTTGTATCTATTTTCATTATAAGTAGCAAAACATGAAAAACTAATGCCTTACCCACATCTTTACCCAAAACCTTAGCATAATACGTTGTTTGTCCTTACTAGTATACGTGTTCAGAAATCCACCCATGTTCTGGATCTCCTCCTCTACCTCTCTCGCAGATCTCGTCTCAGTGTTGCTTCGTCATAGGATTTAAAGACCTAAAAAACAAACACCAAATTCCAAAACCCAAAAACGACTAGACACACAAACATAAAGAACGCACCTCGGAACTAATCCTTAGACAAAATGAGGAACTAATCCTTAGAACTTAATCAAGGAAAACTAGATCATGTAAATAATGAGAGAACAAAATCTCAAGTACATGATAAGAAGATCTCTTGTTCTCCTGAAAAGATGCTCAACTGGCATTACAAGTTGAATATGGAAACTATAGAAATCTTAAGCAAGGCAAAATGCCAGCTCAATTTGATCAAATGGAGGAGCATTCTCAAACACATGCCAAAAAAAAAGGTCATCAACAAGCCACTTTAATTTGGGTAATTTCAAAATACAAGGAAAACAAAAACCTAATACCAAAAATGCAAGTGAGAAAGATGAAGAAAAACAACAAACCACTTGCAACCGAGCACTTGCACATAAAGTCCCAAACTTTTTTCGCCCAAATAACATAAATTTGATAGGTCATTCTATTTAGGCATACTCAAAAACACCCAAGCAGGAAAACAAAAAAACCAGAAAAAAAACAATCATTAGTAACCGACCAAGTAAGGCACTTAAAGTTTCAAACTTTCCTCAAAACTCAAACTTACTACCCGAATTCATCACATGGGTATTTAAGGAATCTTAATTAGTGTCAACAACCCAGATGAATACATTAGAAATCAAGAGAACTTACGTACGAGTGGAGCTTGAACTCTAAAACCTCTTGGAGCCTTTGACGATTGCTGTTTCATCTTTAGCCTCACAGAATCATGGAGAAATTTAGAGCAAAAAAGAAGAAACCTTTTGGAAGACCCAGATCAAGATAGCCAATTGAAAGATTAAAGAGTCAAATATGAGCTATAATAAAATCATCTTAACATGGATTAACCCATGAAATAATTTCAAAATTTGAAACTTGAGAGGTTGATAATTATAAATTTGTTAAATAGAATAAAAAAGAAAAAAAGATGAAAGAACGATGCCAAAAAAGCATTTTTAGTATATTTATTATTTAACATTATGAGGAGGTGAAAGTAAATTAGATATTAGGGTAATGATGACATAATTGGTGTTCGAACAGATGACCTGTTTTTATTAGCTTGTTCCAACCACGTAATTTGAAACCTTTTTTTACATCTAAAATCATGACACAATCAGGGCTTTTTTCACATCTAAAAGTGTAATTTTAAAAAAATTCCGCTAGCTTTAATGGGTTTACAATAACATTTGGTTACCTATTATGCATAATGGACTAAACTCAAAAAGATCAGATAACTAGATATTCACATAAGTCTTTATTGAATGGAGTTGAGTTTTATATATCAAGAGTTCCTTGTGTTGGAAGAGTGAAAGACAATATTGTCATTGTTGTATTGGTATTGGTATCAAATTTGATTTTAGTAAGGTACTGTACTGATATCGATCAATGTCAAATACCAAATTTTAAATTACAACATAGTTCTTCAATATATTGTATTATATATTTTATAATTTTATATCGACCATATCTCTAAAAGTTATAATAATAAATAAAAACATTTTATTTATTTTTATTAATATTATTTTCACATATTTCACTTATAAATAATAACCATAATTAATATAAAGAAAGATCATTTAATCATCATACAAATATAAAATTAAGAACAATACAAAATATTTAAAATATTACAATTTCATCATATAACAAATAATAATTACATCAAAATATTAAATAAAAAATAAATATCCATGACTTTCTAACAATTATAATTTACAACAAGAGTTTGTGCAGAATAGTCAACTAGAAGTGAAATCTGAAAGCAAAAATATTTACAATTATATTACATATATAGAATTTGATATATACATCAAATATAAGTAAAATTAAAAGAAGAAGAGAAACAAAAACCTGAAACTTCATTCAATTGAATACCCGCTCAAATTACATTGATCTTAATTTTCATTTAGTACACAATCTTCATTATTAAGTGAAGTCTCATCATCATTATCATTTAAATTTATTGCATCAAATGACATATCAATACTTTTCTATCCAAGATTATCTTTCAAGTCACTCTCATCTATAAAACCAAGTACCTCAGAAACTTAATTTGCCAAAAAATCGATATTATCAATGAAAATTGGATTTACAAAACTACTTGTTTTTATTAAGAGTCACAGTAAACAATAAAATTAAATTATTAAAAAATTATATCTAACTTAATAATGATAATAACATACCTTTATCAAAGTTTTAAATTGTATGAAAAAAGAACTAAGTCATTTAATCTTTTGTGCTCCAATCTATTTTTTTCTTGAAATAGATGAATTTAAATGCACTTTAATTCCTTTCACACCTTGTTGAACTTACATATTAATTTAGAATTCAAATTGCAATTCTGGAACACCGCATTCAAATTGGTCCTACCAAGCAACTAGAAGATGTCAAAAGTATGATTATAAACAAAATAAAGTGATGATTAATTTTAACAAGTAACAAAACAAAAATCCAAAAAAAATTATACCTAGATTAAATTTGTCTCATTGACGAATAGCAACTGGATTCCTAAAATCACCAGAAACATCTTTATAAATCTCTATTTGTGAGCTTAAGAAATCTTGCATGATCTTATGGGCAACAATTGTTATAATAGTTAATAGCATTCCTCTACTAAATTTGGCTTTCTTTGTAAAACTTTGTCTAAAATAGACATTAGACTTTAAAAATGCCCAAACTGCAAACAATAGAGAGTAAAGTTGTATTTTTCATATCTTATTGATAACTACAAGAAAAGATTTGCACAAAGAAGGCATATTGTCCATTTATATTGGCCTTAATTGCTTCCTTCTCCCTTGTCATGTATAAAAATAACTCATTGTTGCCTTCTCATCACTATCAGCCATACAAAGTACCCTTACCAAAGGCTCACAAACTTAGATGAAAAATTGACATTGGGATCAAAATTTATTATTTTTAAGTATAATTCTAGAAATCTCCTATCCTGCATTAGACCTAACATATTTAGATAGAACTCACTTATCACTCGTTAACATTTGTCTCAACTCTTTCTTCATCTTAATAAAATATTGAAGTGATAAACCAAAAAATTAATACTAGGCTCTTGTCTCCAATTTATCCAACCTTCACATATTATTGAACACTCAAAAGTAGCCTAAGTTATTCTTCTTTCAACTAATTAAATTTTAATTTCATAAAAGAAGATACTCAAGTATACCTCTATATTTATGAATTGAAGGAGCTTTGTATCTTAGATTATAAGAGGTAATAACATCTACTATAGGCTAATAATAATAAGATTGAGAAGTATTGAATGTTATACCTGAATCCTACCACCATCTAACCATTGTCATATCTATATTATGAGTTGCTTCTCTAGATTGTAAGGCATTATGGATTAAAGAGTGAGCTCTAAGAGATGTTTGTGGTACAAAAAGATTCTTCTTCTTATCCTAAAATCAGGTGCAACATTCCCTTCTTGTTGGGTAGGAATACTACCACCTTTAATATTCTTACTATCATCCTGAACACCAACAAAAGAACTTTGATATATGTATATTTGATTATAATTATACTTGATATTTTATAGTTTGTTGTATATTTAGTACTTAATTCGCTCTAAGTTCATTTATAGTTGATGATTGCCTTCATGGATCAAAATGAGCCAAATTTGGATAAAATTGTGGCATAAAATGAAGATTTGAAGCAAATTAGAGATACATAGTCGTGTATGTCGTAGTGTAAGTCTCTATGATCATGTAAAATCATTATTTTAGGGGTTTTGGAGCTACACGATCACTTATACGACTATGTATGTCCCAATATCCTTAGTTTTTATTGTAAAAGGATGTGAACGGAGGCAAATTAGGGAGAGCTGACTTTTTTAGAAACATCTAAAAAGGTGACAATTTTGATCTAGAGACAAGGAAAACAAGAAGTTAACATCAAAAGAGATATGATAGAAGTCTACATCAATCCAAACTTGTAAGAAGATTCAATAGAATATATAGGAATATTTAAAATTATGAACTCTTTGTTTTCTATTAATTTTTTTGCATGTTTATATTTGATTTCATTTTCTGTTATAAGTAACTAAATACTTTTTAGTATCTAGGTGTGATAAATCCTATTTTGTGATACAATATGTCTTAATCTTTTATTTAATGCAATTATTTTGATTGATTTATTGTGATTTGATTATATATTTTGTGCTTATTCCAATATATTTGGAATATTAGTGCATGAATGATTTCATATCTTTGAGATTGAGAAATTATTTGTATGAATTGACCTATCATAATTGAAAGGAGTTGATTACAAACATAAAGATAGGTTGACATAAATCCTCTAGATCATATTCAAACTTAATAGCAAAAGTCATAAATTGATAATGTTATCTTAGGGTTTTTAACTAGAAAGATTCCAATAATTAATAAAATAATTGCATGATAAAAGGTTAATTATTTAATGATTGTTAGGAGGATTCATCACCTAAACTAATCTTTGATATTAATTTTTCTAAGTGATTTCCTTTATCTTTTGCGTTTATTTTGTTTCCAATTTTAATTTATTTGTTTAAGTTTTAGTTTTAATTGAAATCCAAACATTCAATTCACTTGTTAGATAATAGAAGAACGGTAATTACTAATGCTTATTGTTTTCTTGGAATCTACTCATACTTGCCTATGTTAGCTACAGTTACACCATGCACTTTCGGTTAATTAAAATATTGACATAAAGAAAAATATTAATAAAGTTTTTGGTGTCGTTTCCTAGGACACTAATATTAAAAACATGTAGATTTTATTACTCTAGTCATTTTTTTTATTTTATTATGTTTTTTTATATTTTAATTAATTATTTGTGTTTATTTTATTTTATTTTTAGTGTATTTTATTGTAATTATGACTTATTCATTTAATTATCTTTTGAAATCCTCTACTTTGATGATGTGTCTGGGGCTTATTTTAGGGATTAAAGTTTATCGTCATAGCTAGAAATCACAATGAAAGGATGGAGTAATCAGTATTCTCGCAGGAGTTATGATTAGTCTTTACAGTATGTAACATCACCATAATAGAAAGAGTTGTTTCCTCACATGTTTTCGAGATCTTAACTAATGTTCATGTCATGTTGCAACAATTATGGGAGTAATCATTACAATTATGAATGTCAGGAACTGGCCTATATATGGGAGCAACCAATCATGCAAAATTGGCCTTGGAATGTACCCTTATGAGAATACATATAATTTAAAGTGTGGAAACCTTTACACATATGGATGGAATGACTATGCTCCAAGTGAATATATATACACAACAATAAGAGCAATAATACGAAAGCATTACATATAAACTAATATAAGACCTAACCAAGAGTGTAGCTAGTTGATGTGAATTTGAGGTGAGATTTTCTTCACCTAAATATAGTGAGCATAATACATCATATTATTTGAGCTTACTAACGTCTCAGAGTGAAGAAAAGATGAAGGTCAATTTCATAAAGGAAGATACAATTTGTGAAGGCGAGGAGATAACTGCTTTTCTGGGAGAGCTAATGTTTAAGATTGCTTAAGACTCTGATGAGAAACATCAAAGAACAGAGGCTTATATATGTAACTTAGAGGCTCAAATTGACCAACTAGAGCATATGTTATCTAATAAATTGTAGGAGAGTTTGCCTAGTATTATTGAAACAAATCCTAAAGAACATGGAATGGAAATCATCCCTAAGAGTGGATACGAGTTTCCAAAAGAAGAAGACGAAGAAGAATAGACAACCTCTATTCAAGAAGAGGAAGTAGAGAGTGACAAGAGATAAATGAAGAAGAAGAAGAGCCAAAACTTTTGTCCAGGAAGAAGAAGAATAAAAAGAGTGAACATAGGTGGTTGAGGAAAAACTAGCAAAGGAATCAGATAAGAAAACTACCAATGAGTCATTAGTAGTCACCTTAAGTATGGAAAGGTTCCCATTTCCTCCAAAACAAACTGCTTAAGCCAATCATCGATTCAAGGATTTTTGTTATCCCTTATTTTATTAATAGTTTATCATTAAAAAGGACATTATTGTAATTAATTAGTTTTACTAATTTAATACATTATGCCTTTATGATCGTCTTGCATGATTGGTTGATGTAATCATGATAAAAAAGTTAGATTGAGAAAGCTAGAAAGAAATTCCAATTGAAATAAGTAAAAGGCTATTAGAAACAATAACATGAGATAAATCATAACAAGGTTCCCAGTGAATATATGGATATCTTTTAGGGTCTGAATAAAGTATTTAGAATAAAAATTTTAAATAGAAAGCCAATGGATAAGGTAATTTTGATTTCAATCCATATTGAAGAAATAGTATTACCAAAAGGAGAAACTTTTTATTTATTGTGAAATCATCTTTGGTTTGGTGTGTGTGTGTGTGGAGAGAGGGAGAGAGAGAGAGAGAGAGAGATTTGTCATGTGAACTCTAAATTCTTCTTTTAAATGAGTCAGTGAATATATTTTATTGCTCCTAAGAAAAACTCCAAATAATAATGTCAATATTTTTATTATTTTGAGGTCATTATTAATTTTTAAAATAGAGAAAAATTAAAATCATATCTCTAATAAAAATTAAAATTAAAATTTTATAAAGAATTATTTCATATATTTTATTGGATATAACACCTTTGTCCAGTCAAAATAAAATTGTTAAAAAAATTTATGACAATAGTTTTTTAAATAATAAAATATCCACAAACTTTTGTCTTTTTAATATGCACAAACTTTTTAGATCAGGTGTATTTAATTGCCTTTTAATGTGAATGAGATCAATTTTTAGGTAAACGTAATAAATAAATAATTTGGCATATGATTATTCAGCCTCTCAAATTGGAATTATGGAAATGTTGATTTGTATACATTCAAGTCGTCATTTGAACCAAGGGATCTAAGGTTCAAAGGAAAATTAAGTATCACTTTAAGAGGAGAGCATCATTGACTCAACCACTACATAAACAAGACATGAACAATCTTCTCAGTCAAGTGCAAATGAGGGAAGCAATGTTTTACATAATCAACCATATTAATATTTTCGCATATGTTGAGGCCAAAGTTTTTGATGGATATATTGTTTCCATAATGTTGTATGAGTAGATGGATGGATGTTGTTGGTACTTTCTTTTTTGAATAGATGT
>JAOTIZ010000001.1:5781232-5810233 GCA_027123425.1 Erythroxylum panamense
ATAAAATTAGCATGTGAGAGAAATTGCATAGTATTAAATTGTCTTGAAATTGTGATCTGTATAATTAAGATGAGAGATAAATGAAAGGTTAATTTTGAAAGAAAAATTATAAACATGCATAAAAAGTCAAGAATGACACTTATTTTAAATAATTAAAATGTATCTAAAATAACACTTATTATGAATCGGAGGGAGTATTTTTTTTAAAACTCATGAGATGTCTTAAGAGGGTCTCAACTCATAAGAAGGTGCCTTTAAATTATTAATTAGTTAGGAAAGCAAACTCAGTCAAGAGGGTTGGTATGTTGTCATCCTCAAGGAACTGGGCGATTAACCCACTGCTCTTGTCACCGTCAAACTCTGGTATTTTCCGACAAAACTTAACAATCTAAATTAGTCTTATTTTTGTCCTGACATCATTTAAAAGTTTGTTTAAATTGAAACATGTCAAGTGGTACAGATCTGTTTCTTTTTCTTGGAGAAAAGGAATACCTAAACTTGGAAAAAATTTCAAGGCCGAAGAGCACGTTACCATGTTCACAATGGAAATTGGACCCACCTCAGTCCGTAAAATGAAGGAGAGACGCACACACATACCCATTAGGTGTCAGAATTCCATTTCAACTGGAACTATATTAATTTCTTTTCCAATTATTAATTTTCTTTTTTTTTTCCTTTTCTTTAAATTCGTTACACATCTTTTCTAGGTTTCATCATATTTTGTTTATTAAATTTGAGATTCGTTAAAAATTTAATCGCAGAAAATTTTATTAAATTATAGAATCTCGGGAGATGATAGAAAATTTGCAGGTGTGTGTGCGGCTCGTGGGTATGTGGTGTGGGTAACATTTCAAACGAACAGGTCCTAGTCCTAGATAGACGTTGAGCTGAGCTCCTACCAACCAAAGCAAGGCGTCCACTTTCCGAGTTCAAACTCCCATGGCCTTACCTTCGCTCCAGAGAATCACAGACAGACTCCTAAAAGGAAGGTCTTTTTGCCTTTTCAGTATCAAGAACAGTAAGCCACCTCTCGTTGTCTTATTTTCTTGGCTTTCTCTGCGCTGTCTTGATGTATATGGTGAAATGAGGCCCTTTTTCTTTTATGGGTTTTGCTATTCTGAGGCTGTCTTCAAATGGGTAGCGCTTTCTGATACGCTATGCTGACGTTGGGTTTGGATTGGATATATTTCCGTTTTTCAAAGAGGAGGAAACTTTTACTAACCAATCCTAGCTTCCCGAAGATCCGGCGTGGAAAGGTTTCAGTTTGAGTACAGTTAGATTTCTGCTTATGTACTCGCAACTGGTCTCTCTTCTGATTTTTTTTTGCATTATGTGAGGCTTTATTTGTTTAAAATCATTATACGAAATCGGGAAGGTGTCGTTATTCGTTAGCTTTATTATTTATAGCAACTCATCATTTCTGTGAAGATTTTAGGGGTTTTCCCTTCGCCAGTGCGGTTATGGCGTATTGACTTCGGAGAACTTGGTGTTGCTCAATGGGGACGAGTAAAAGTGCTCGTTTCAGTCATAACTCCTTAATTTTATGAATTTTGCTGGCATTTCAATCCCAGCATGCCTAGAGAATATATGATATTTGAGGCTTGGATTCAGGAATGCTTGATTATACTGAATGGATTGAATCTGTTGCCTTGGAGATCTTTATAGTGAAAAGCATAAAGAAGACAAAACTACTGTGGTCGAATTTGGATGGTAGAAATTTGTTTGTTTGTTTTTTTTCCCTTTTAGTGGGAAATAGAGCATAGATGGATCTGTGGGTTTTTGGAGCAGCAGCTGCTACTGCTGGATATGTAGCTAAATACTGCCGTAATATCTCTAGAGGTAAAGATGGTTCATCAAAGTTATCTTCTGGTGCCAACATTTATGGAAAACTGGAAACCAAGCTGTCCTCTTCGGAGATTAGCAAGGGGAAACAAATTATCTGAAAATACTTCAACAAATGAAGGAAATATTTTGGATGGAAGATTTTCGGATGTGAATGAGTTACATAGTATTTCAGAAGCAGAAGTAGTCTCTACAAGCGGCTATGACGGAAATCTGGAAAATGTAGAAAACTATGAGGCCTACCATGTTCTTTCTTTTATGAGCTTACAGTGTGGAATTGTTACACATGCAAAACTTAGAGAAAATGATCCCAGAAATGGGTTGAGTAGCGATGCAGATGCAGTTGAAGAGCTTGGTAATTCCTTTTCAGGTGAAGCACAATTTTCTCATATGTTGAGGAACAGAAGCTCTACTGGAGTGAAGTGTTCATATGACCAACTTGTTAAACCTCGGAATTCCTTTGAAAGTTGCCTTATGTCTCAGATATACAAAGAACATATGAAAATGGAAGAGCATATGGTTAGGTCACTACCACCATCATGTACAAATGTGTGTCCATTACTTATTACCGATGGATTCCGAGTAATTAGCAGAGCCAAAATTGATCCTTTTCATGCGCAAACTGGATCTAATGATACCCAGGCAGATAAGGCAGAAAAAGTGTGTGGGATTTCCCCACTGCCGAAATTAAATACTGTGAAGAAACTAAAATTGAATACTTGGAACCAGTGCGATGAAAGGCTGAGCAGTTCCCAAAAATTTGTCAGAGGGAGTCGTGTACATTCATTAACTGGTATGTCTCTCATCTACATGGTAAAGCCTCATCCAGTTAATAGGTGCTGCTTCAGTGATAGTTTCAAGGCATTAATTTTGGCATGTTTAAGGATTTAGTCTCCTGAATAATTACTTCTCGTAACTAATTTATCATATTTCTTCAAAGTTGAAGCAGTATCTTTACAAGTTTATATGCCATTTACTGTCTTTCACTGCAAGTCAAGGATATTTCATAATCTGTCATCATTGCTTTAATAAATGTCTTATCACAAGCAAGTTAGGTGCTGTATTCACTTCATGGTACATTTTGCTCTCCACCTCTAAGCCCAACCAGTTTTTTTGAAGAAAATATTATGAGGGAAGACTTTTTATGGATTGCTAGTGCTACAACCAATTGAATAATTCCCAATCTATCAGTTACTCTTTCCCGTACTTATGCAACACCTGTATCAGGGATTTCCTACTTCCATCAATAATCTTATCTTTGGATTAGTTATTCATAACAATATCGACCATGGCCATACTCATTAAATTGAGATTACACACATTGGCCATTGATTGGCTTCTGTCCCTATGAATCCTGAATCCTAATTTACAGAAATAGTCAATTTGATTAGCTATACAATGCTTTTGTATGATCATTTGAAGCTTCTTTCCTTTATTTCATTGTAGAATATGATGATTCCTTTCAATATTGACATGTAAAGTCCAAGTAAATACAGCTAGCACTGTAAACTATATTCTGGATTATCATCACCACACAAAGAAATCAAAATTTTATTCCTCATTTGATGCATCTTAAAGAATCTATTTATCATGAATTTTGATTTCATTGTCATGCTAATGTTTGATAGTCATCAGGGTTGCTTGATGGGACAACTTTATTCTGTCTTGGGGTATCTATTGGCTTGATCTCTTCATTCATTGCTAACCGAAGGGAAGTGGGCAAATTGAAGGAATTGTTGAAGCAAACGGAGAACTTGGTTCAAGATCTACAAGAGGACCTTGAAATGAGAGATGCATTGACATTTAAAGAGCTTGTTAATGAGAATCAGAATTCAAAAGACACCAGTGACAATTCTTTTTACATCAATTTACCGAGTCAGCATTTCTCTGTAGGGACTGTGGATAATTCAACTGTGATTCATGGTAAAGAATCATATGATGAGAAATTGGAAGAGAGTTCAGAATCAATGAGGAAAATTGAAGCTGAGCTTGAGGCTGAATTGGAGAGGTTGGGGCTAAATATGAATTCATCTTGTTTGGAGAGAAGACTTTCGGATCTTGTTGAGGTAAGCTCTTCTTTCCCTTTGACACGCTTGTGCTGTGCTGTCGAATAAATGATTGAAAGGCTTAGTTTGCTGTCTAATGTGTTTGCATATGCCGATTACTATTTTACTAATTTTGTGTTTGGTGAATGCTTGTGAAGTTCATATATATTGCTTGGGGACTCTCTTTTAATTGATTTTTGTAGGAGTCGATTGAAGCTTTTGTAGTTTCACCTAACCTTTTGGGCCTTTTTGTTGTAATTTCTTTCTGATCTTATTTCAGTTTTCTCATGACCATTTTTGAGTGCAAATGGATGCATGAAATGTTTATTAATGGTGTTTATCAATTTAAATCATTGCCATAATTTCCTTTTTTCAATAAATAATGTCGGCATTTGGAGATCACTTTCTCACTGCCTTGTTGTGTTATTAATCTTGACGTTACCGTCAACTTCTGGAACATCTTTTATGGCAGTTCTTTAAATATTTTCAACCATTGCCCTTGTATACTCAGTTTACTCTGGGGTTTTGACTGAAAAGCTCACAGCATTATTATAAATTTGACTGAGTAGCAGATTTTGGTGATTGTACAATATAAATACCAGTTAAAGAAAAGAAGTAGCTGAAAGTCATACATGACTGTGGCCTAAATGTCTTGGACCTTGTGGCTAAATTTACTAACCAAGCAACTGTACTTTTGATAAATTGTTGACAAGAATGAAAATGTGGAAGTGAATATAATTTAAAAAAAAAAGAAAGATGATAGGCCTTTTTGCGAAGCTGTATGTAATCATCCACCGTGTCTGTGCTTTTCGATGATAATTCAGTCATTCTTCATGTACTGCTCCTCCCGCTGATGATGGTCTCATCTATAATTAAGATGTATTTTCTGAAAAGCCATTGTATATATTAGGATGTACATAGTTTGAAATGCCATGAGGAAACTGAGGTGCTTATGTTCTATGTGAAGTGTCTGCTTTTAATGTGTGATGGCTGTTTCTTGAGGAAATTCCATTTCTCAAGTACTGATGGAGATCTACCCTACCATAGCTTGACCCAGATTTTGTGGCTGATTTTGCTCATGGTGAGCTGAGGGCTGACAAGGTCAAAGGCCATGATGTACCTCAAGATGAGATAGATCAAGATGGAACTGATACCTCAACAACACATTCTGCTAATTATGCAGTTTCACCTAGAGAACTGAGCTTGCGCCTACACGAAGTGATTCATTCCAGACTTGAAGAGCGTGTGAAGGAGCTCGAGTCAGCCCTGGAAAGAAGCCATCGGAAGGTGCAACTTATGGAATCAGAAGATAGGAACACATGGGGGAAGTTGTCAAGCAGTGAGATAGGATTTTCATCTGACCAGGAAAGCCCAGTTGCTGAAGGAGATTGGAACTCTAACATAAATCCTCTAGATATGAAAATATCGCTGGAAGCTCTAGATGCTTACAATGAGGCTTGTGATGAGCTCAGAGAGATGGATGAGACTGATGAAGAGTTATCACTACCAGGGGATTATGGAAACAGTTATCAGGTGAGTGTGAACCCATTTCATCAGACCCTGCCAAAGGGTCAGATCAATGGAGCAAATGATTCTTTGTCCTCTCATATGCACTGTCAGGCAAAATGTACACAAGATGAAGAACTTGAAAGTCAACAGAAGACATCCCTAAGGCATCCCTTAAAAATCCAACGGTTTGTTTATTGTGGCGTTAGTGAAGATGATAGCAATGATGAAATGGAGAAGCAGTTGATAAAGAAAATTGTGGAGAAGGCAAGGGCGGGCTCTCCTGTGGTGCTAAATGCACAAAGAGTGTTGTCGACGATGGATGAGAATGAAAAATAAAACGTCAAAAGAGTTTTCTAGTTTAAAGATGTAGAAGCAATTCATGACCAAAGTACGTTTCATGTAACCTCGTTCATCATTTACTTCTTAACATTTTTTGGAATATACATGAAATCATTGACCGAAAATTGTTCCTTCCTGATGGCATATAGAGCAAAATTTGTTGTATAATAAATCGTTGTGGTAAAAGTAAGACTACTACAATAAGTAAATTGGTTTTGATGACCGTTGTGTGTCTAATTCAAAGCCAGTCTTATGACTTATAAGATAGAACTTGACAACCCTCAATAGTCTCATCTGTCGAAGTCTAGGTCCAGAAGGTTTCATTGAACAGACTTATCACCAATTGAACCTGTGCTGAACCTAAAATCCAAAATAAGATAGTTTTTGTTCGTTTCCATGCTTCTCTGGTCAAAAGAGTAAAATGGTAATTTGCTTTACTGTAACAAAAATCATGTTGGTAAGAAAACCTCACTTGAACAACCAACTAAAAGATTCCTAACAATAAAAAAGAGGGGAAGGGATCAAAAACTTGTCAACTATTATTAGATGTGTTTCCTCAAGGAAAGACCGAAACAGTAGAGTTCACAAAGCCAAATTCAACATGATGGCATTGAACTGCTTCCAGCAAAGGAGGGGCGGGTAAATAGAGATAATCTGAACACAAAACACAATCTCCTTAATAAATGTAGAAGCAAGGTCAACAGCTTCCAGCACTCCCTCTCATGCCCGTTTGGGAAAATCATCTGTATCATTATCCTCATCCCTGTAATTTGCTTCCAATGGTTCATCCTTCAAGTTTGATTCCAATGAATCATCTTGGATAAAATCTCCAGCTGCTTCACTTGCATTGCTGCTTCCAACCCCCAAAACCCCATCAATTCCACCTCCAAAACCACACCTGGCAAAATTATCACCACCACAGTCATCGCCAGCAATACCAAAATTGCCAGCTGCAGTGTCAAAGGCTCCAGTACTACCAGGACTAGAATAACCAACATTTTGGCCTGGATTACTGCCATAACTACCAAAGTTCCCCCCACTTTCATTGGAATCAGCACCTGTATTATCACCGTAAGTGCCCCCGCTCCCATATGTTCTGCTGACATTACCATTATTGCCTCCAAACTTCCCACCAGGACTCCCACCAAAATTTCCACTTCCCTCGTAGCCACCTCCACCATAGACACCACTTCCCCCATAACCACCACCTCCACCATATCCCCCACCTCCAAAGCTACCGCGAGATCTATCAGCTGCATAATTCACCCTTATACAGCAATCATGAAGATCCTAATAGAAAGAAGTAAGAACATTAAATGTTATCAGAAAGAAAGCTTCTGTAACTTGCAACTAAACTCAAAGGTAACTCTTAGAGGCCAAAAACCAAAAAAGACAGTATTGCTACATTATCATAAATAAAATGCAAGGTTAAGTTTTTGCTATCCAGTAAATAAACAGTTTGATGCACGTTAGATCGTTATGTGTATAGGAAATTACAAACCACTATAAAAGAACCACAAAGAAATCCAGGATTATTCCAGCCACAACCCAAGACAGTTCAGAATATAAGGAAAATATGCATTCCTAACACCATCATCAGTTTCAAAACCAAAAGATGTTCATTTCTATAAAAATTGCAATGTCATGATTGAAAATCCCACGTTTTTCCTTGTCAAACTTTTGAATGTTGGCAAAAAGTGACACTACCACAACACAAACAAAACTCGAAATGCCATTATTGGAAGCTGATAATCAAATTCTTTTTGCAAGAAATGTTTCAGGCTTGCAGAAACATTATGATGCTGGAAAAGGGGGGCGGGGAGGCGAAACATGGATGAGAGGTAACCTCTACCATGCTAATGCCCCTAGATATAGGGTATCAAATATTTTGCACAAGTCAAAGCATAGTGATTTCCAATTACAAAAAGCTGACACTGA
Organism: Erythroxylum panamense; assembly: GCA_027123425.1. Lineage (NCBI taxonomy): Eukaryota > Viridiplantae > Streptophyta > Magnoliopsida > Malpighiales > Erythroxylaceae > Erythroxylum > Erythroxylum panamense. The sequence goes on from JAOTIZ010000001.1 coordinate 5,788,906, forward strand.
TCTCAACAAAACTATCACACTTGAATCACTTGATTTTTTTCACCATTCTTTTATATTCTTCAATACCAAATATGACATTAATAAATTAGTAGAACTACCTGTTGTGGACGTTTTTATAGGCCAGAAATACAGCCGCAAATTACGTTAATTAGGTTGGAAGTTTTATCTAAATTGCTTAAAAGGTTTTAGGTTTATTATTGGAAACATATTACTAATTTCCTTATTACTCTAGGAAATCATATTAGTTAGGGTTTTCTTATTTCCTTTTCCTATGTGAACACCGCCTATACAAGGGGCTATTTTGTGAATAATGCGGCAAGTCATATTTTATCAAAATAGAGGTTTGGAGTTCTCTCTAACGAGGTCCAAGGTTTCGGTCTCCCTTAGAGCCAAATTTCTTTTCTTCTTTCAAAATAGGCAGAAAGAAAAATTCTAACAAGAACAGGGATATAACAGAGTTGCAAGATTACGCTGTACATCGTCCTGTGACTCGATCTATGACTAAGGGTCCTAACACTACCTGTCCATCCAAGGCCTGGATGGCACTTAAGGCTTCCTCACTGGAGGTGTAAGTAACAACCCCAAATCCCCTAGATCTACCAGATTCACGATCCAAAATAACTCTTTCTACAACATATATCAGCTGTTACTCTATACTTCAAGCGTAAAGAACTATTGAGTCTGAAACTTATTGGAAGTGTTAGCAACTAATTCGCGGTCAACAGGATTTATTATGTTTTAAGTACATGAAAATAATTAAAGAAAGGGGTTACAATTTCACATACCTTCAATAACTTACACCATACTTGCTAAAAGCTTCCCTTAGACTGGAATCATCTGCTCCATATGAAATGCCTGCAACGTAAAGTCAGTAAGCATCAAATTGATGCACAAATGCAGATAAATGTCACCCTTTTCTGCCCTTCCCCACCCTTTTTCCCTGAAGGGTTTCAAATTTTACAAAAGCAGATCAGGGTATTATTGGTGCTGGAAGCTCACCTCCAACAAAAAGCTTTAAAGAAGACATGCATTGGATTGCTTGAAAGAGAGATGGCCTAGACGAAGAAAATCCAGCATTAATCTGCTTGCTAGATGCTACCCTGAGGATATTTCCAATTTCACTGAGAAATGTCATTGCAGTGACCTTCAAACGCCAAATAACAAAATAAAATATACATGAGTAAATACCATGCCATAAGCAATAACAACAAAACAAGTCATCACATCATACAAGACAACAATGTGTTTTATTTTGAATCTTTCAAAGAAAATACTCATGGCAGCTATAACCAAATCACATTGTTAAGGGGAGATAGATTCAGAAAGTTCACAAAGCATCATCGACAACAAAGCCTTATCTAACTAGTTTTCTGAACTCAAAATATCTCTGCTCTGTATTTATGTGGGAGAATGCAGAACTATAACTCCTGAAGTGTCAACAAAAATTTCTCTCCACTAACATTTTAGAAAACTAACGGAAACCAAAATGTGATCGAACATATCAATTTCATTTCAACAGTCCCCTTGGTAGCCTACTATAAGCGAAGCTTAAACAAGAACAACACAAGTAAATGCTTACTATTTAGCGTCCAAAACAAATATTCTCCATAAAGGTGCTTTGTTTCTTACGTTCTGAAACCTTAGTCAACAACCAACAACATACCATTCGAATTAAAACCACACCAACTCATAAGATGATCTCAATGAATAAAGTTTCTACGACACCAAAACAAAGCACAACGTTTTAAGGACGAACCAAACAATAAAAGGCTAACCATATCAAAGCAGTGGGACATCAAAAAAGGATAAATGCAAATCGATTTAATCTTAGTAAATATAAAAGTGGGTAAAGTTAAGATCCACCACCCTATCAGCAACCTAATCCAATCGAAAGAGGGTGAAATGAAGAGGAATAGGAAAAAAAAAATGGAAGGGTAACAAAGGGAAGTCGGACGAATTAGGATTTTCCGAGAATACCTTCGATCTCCCCCTATTTACACTCCCTGCAACGAGTACTAGCTAATGCCCTATTTTGTCTGCACAAGTAGATTTATCTGAACCGGTAAAGGAGATATTTGATCATATGGAATTTACAGAATTACATATTTGTAGTTTACAGTTTTTAGTTAAGTCCCATGATCCCATCACCAATCTCCATTCCCATAAGGATAAAATTTTCATTTCATAATTTTAATTTATTAAACATAGAAATGAGTATAAATGTTTTTAATGCACAGTCACACCACAGAATGTCAACAAGTTCAACGGTTGGGATCTCTCCTCCATAATCATCAAAGGTCAAAGAAACCAAAAGATCTGCTAACAAACTTGAGAAATTATTCATCTAATCAGGAACACAACCATCTTCAAAATTGAAACTTGATCCTAGAACCGAGTAACCAATGGCTCCAAATCAAAGACCCAGAAGCATTCTCGATTCTTTGGGCGAAGAAATAGTAAGGATCGTAACACCGGTTTCAATTTGCATGTTCTCGGTGGTGATTCTGGTCTCGATTCTGAACGGGGGCCTCTCTTCAGCTTCAGGGTCAATAAGCAGCATAGCTACGGCAGCATATTCAGAGACAAACTCAGACTCTTCCTGGGACAAGTTCAAAGGCGCTCTCTTGAACGCTCTTGTGTTCGTGGGTGTTGTAACAGTTGCTACCTTTGTTTTGGTGCTTCTCTTTTACTTGAGATGTACTCAGTTCTTGAAATTCTACATGGGTTTCTCTTCTTTTATTGTTTTGGGTTTCCTAGGAGGTGAAATTGCGTTGTTTTTGATTAAAGACTTTAACTTCCCCATCGATTGCATCACATTCCTGGTGGTTTTGTTCAACTTTGCTATTGTGGGTGTATTGGCTGTTTTCATGTCCAAAATGGCTATATTTGTGACACAGGCGTATTTGGTAGTTATTGGGATGTTGGTTGCTTATTGGTTTACTCTTTTACCTGAATGGACGACCTGGGTATTATTGGTTGCCTTGGCTTTGTATGATCTTGCTGCTGTTTTATTACCTGTTGGGCCACTAAGGCTTTTAGTAGAGCTTGCAATTTCAAGGGATGAAGATATTCCTGCTTTGGTTTACGAGGCTCGACCTTTAACTAATTCGGAGACAATCTCAAGGGATGAACTAGTGCAAAGGAGGGTCTGGAGACACAGAAATACTGGAAATGATACTAATGGCACTTTGGATTCTAGTAATATTAGGAGTTCCGGTTCTGTCTTAAATTCAAACACGAGCAGTAATGCAACTGACCAAGGTGCTGCTACTGTTCATAATCACTCAAGACTGGCTGGAGCAGAAGAAGGACGAGATCTTGAATACAAATCTGAGCTTTCTGCACCTTTAATCGATCATGGGGTTTCGGTTCAGTTAAATGGACATGAAAATACATTGCCTAGTGAAAATTTGTTGCTAGAGGGAATTGGATTGGGTTCTAGTGGTGCTATCAAACTAGGGCTGGGTGACTTCATCTTCTACAGCGTGTTAGTTGGAAGAGCAGCAATGTACGATTTTATGACAGTTTATGCTTGTTACCTTGCTATTATAGCTGGTTTGGGTGTTACACTAATGCTACTAGCTTTTTATCAAAAAGCATTGCCAGCTCTTCCAGTATCGATTGCTCTAGGTGTGTTTTTTTATTTCTTAACTAGGCTTTTACTTGAAGTTTTTGTTGTACAATGTTCTTTGAACCTTGTAATGTTTTAGCAAATTCCATTCTAGGCCATTGTCTATTGAGTTCAATACTTGGCCTCAGAAGATTGTTTGCTTAGAATTCACTATTTATCCAAGTAACTTATTTTTATCTGAGCTAATCCATATGATAATGACCTAAAATCTATCCTCCGTATGAGAGCTGCATGAAGTACTACGGAAGCATGAAGATGTGGAAAACTCTTGTAGTTATTGCTTAAGCTTGTGTTATCATGGTTTAGGGAATTGGCAATTGTTTGTTCCTTTGGTTTCTTGAATGCTGCAGACTGTATTGGAGTGGGGAAGATACTCATGATGTTAGGAGTGTGATTGCTGGGATCCCTGTTCATGTTTTTCTGACTTCATTCATAGTGAAATTCAGGAGGATTTGTCTAATGATGTCGATTCAGAAGAAAAAGTGTGACAGCAGAATCTAATTTGCTTTTCATCTTAATAGGCAAGATTGTCTTAGTTATTAGTATTACTATGATAGCTTTGCTCAGGTTGACGAAGAAAGCAAGGTCACAAGCTTCTATTACTTGCCTACTTGATAGCTATAGATGTAACTTCTTTCAAGAATCTCCATTGAACCAGTTGGTCTATGATGTGAATTAGTATTTTGTTTCATGTGCAATGGCTTAAGTAAATTGAAGTAATGGTTTGTACAAACTCTGATTTTCTGGTACCTTTTTTTTTGCATTTCTTTTTTGTTTTGCTGCATCGTAAAGTAACTTTTGGATTGCTTGAATCATATAATAAAATACCTGCAATATGGTCATCCTATTGATGATCCTCTTGAGGGATCTTTTTTTAGCTTCGACGAAAGTGAAGACCTGGACAATCAATCTTATATGCTATTTAATTGCTTCGAATTAGGGATTCTTTGAATGAAAATTTCCTACATAATGGTTTGTAGCTAGCATGCACACTTAGAGAGCATTCACTACGAGATGTGTAACAAGGTATGTATTTCTGGACCTTCCCACTTTGGTATAGAAAGAAGGGAGGGGAAAAAATTGAAGTACTTTATTGGTTTATTTACGAGTAGCATAACAATAAATAGATAAAAATCAAATCTCAGAAAATGTGCTACAAAACAATACCAGTGCTTAATGTGTTTTCTTTTTTCCAATGGAGGATTTTGGATTTGATTTTTTCGTTTCTAAAGATTTGCTACTTGATGTCTTATTACAGAGTGCATATGCGGATGTTGTTCTCACTTTCCCTATAATGCTCTTGAGCTCAATTTCTGTTGTCTTGAAAGAGTATAGGGTCTTTCATATTGCAGTAACTTCATTCACTTACACTGGAACATTGATTTTATTTCTCAATGTTAGCATTCATATTAGATGACCAGCTTATGGATACAATGGTTTTTTGCCTTGAACAAAATTCCTAGATGCAATTCTTCCGGAGATATGAAGCCTCTTTATTAAGAATTTTATGGATGCTATGATAGTTTTACATAAATGGTCTTCAAGACTAGAACTGATTTCAAGACTACATCCTAAGACTGGTTTCAATAATATTCTGAAATTGATTTTATTGCTCAAATGTTGCTTACTTGGATGATATCAGTATTGCTAGTTTTTATGACATTGGTGCCTCTGATGGCTTTGAGAATTTTGTTTTCTGGTGAACCTCTTGTGTTTGTCATTTCGCTATTGACTCTTCTGGTGTTAGTTATTGAAATAAAAAGATATTACCAATTGTGTCTTAACTAAATGAATTATAAAGATATAGTAAACGATGTTAGGATTGGTGATGGAGGAGAAATCATGTTAAGGAAAACAATGAATCTATACAAGATATTTTTCCTACTATGAGAAATTCTCATGTTTTAAATGTTAAAAGAATACTTTCCTAGAAAGAGTAATGCTAAGAGAAGATTCAAAGTCATCATTTTTTAAGGAGAAGTTTCTTGTACGACTTGCCCCCATTCTAGATTGGTTGCAGAGGCAGATGTTTTCGAGTTGAAGCTTCATAGCTGTGTAGTCATTTATTTCTGGGGTTAGTCATTTATTTAACCTATCCTGTCAAATAATTAACTACAATTAATGCTTATTTATATATGTTAGAAATTAATGCTTTTGTGCTACAGGTAAAATCTCACTGATTGTCGTAAACTGTTGGGAATAGTTCATTTAGCTAATGCTGTAATAATATTGACTGATCGGTAATTTCCAGGAGATGAAAATAAGTAAGAATTGAAGTCAGAAACTGTTGAGGTTTGTTAATTTATGTTCTTCATCTTCTTATGGATTTTGATATTGTAAAGCTTTTATGAAATCGTGAGAAATTGATTTGAGGATCTGGTGATGATGAGCTTGACAGGAGGTAACTGTACAAGAAAGAGTCATTAAAGTCGCTGCGAGAGGTTCAACTCGTCCCAGTGCACCCTGCTCAGACTGGTTGAATACTCCCTATGTTCGAGTTTCTTGTTACTTAATTTGCAAGACGAGTTATGTCTGTGACTTTGTCTTATATAAGTTTGGAGGATGTAGAGAATAATTTGTAACAATTTACTTTGGATAATTTGTAAGTTTTAATATTTTAATTGTTGTAAAATAAAATTTTTAATTACAAGTTTACTTAATTGACAATTCTCAAATTTTTCATTCATAATTGACTTGCGGATCTTGAATTTTATAAAATGTAATAATTTAAGATGTAAAATATTATAAATATTATGAATTTTATTAAATTAAAATGATTTTTGAAAAAAATGGGAAAAATAATAATTAAAAAATAATACAATTATTTATAAAAAATAATAAAATTCATAAATAATATTGAATAATTATTAAACAAATAAGATTAAAAAATTATATTTTAAAAAATAATTATTAAAATTAAAAATATTAAATTAATATAATTTTCAAAAAATAAAAAATAATACAAATAATAATAAAAATGTCGCAAAAGACATTCCGCGACGTTTTTAAAAACGCCGCGGAATACACCTGAAAATAGATTATGCGACGTAAAATTAAGTAAAACGTCGCAAAATCCATAAGAACCTTTTACCTTTAGTGTCGCAAAATCCATAAGAACTCTTTATGTTCGAGTAGTAAAAACTCGTCCCAGTGCACCCTGCGTCACTAAACGTCGCAAAAACCTTTTACCTACACTACATTTTACGACGTTTTTTGTGACGTTTTTTAAAACGTCGCAGAATACATTCTGCGACGTTTTTTGACATTCTGTGATGTTTTAAAAACGTTGCAAAATGCCTTATTTTTTGTAATGAGAACTAAACCTGAAAATAGATTAATCGATCCTATAGGTTCTTTAGGTTTAGGTTTAAGTTCAGGTTTATGAAATTGCCGAACCTGACATTCAGGTTCAGGTTTAAGTTATTTATGAACGAATCACGTTATTCTATCATGAATACCCCTAGATAACATGAGTATCACACATATACCATTTGAATGCTACTTATTTGATAACATAATCCAATTCTTAAATTTGAATCGAAAAACTTACACTTGTCCAAAATTAATAATTTATTATAATTATTTTAACTTACAAATATAAGTTGAGTTGAGTTTAATTAATTTAAGTTAAGCTTAAGAGCAGAATTAATTTACTATATAATTGATATTTAATTAGTTCATATATATTTATATTGCATTTTATTATCATTATTTATCTGCAGTTGAAAAAATTAGTTTCTAAAAAAAATAAAAGTTTTTTGAACTTTTTAAACTAAGAAAGAGATTACCTTTTTAACTTTAAAACCGTTGTGCCCTACCTTACAAAAAAAATACAGCATACAAGAATTGACGAGTCAATCGACTAGTTAAGGCACATCATGCGCTTTTGTAGATCCCCTCAAGCAAAAAGCTCGTCCAAATGGTTACGTATATGCATGATGACGTGTGTAATAACATTCCTCTGGTTTTGGGGCGGATCTTACGGAGGTTATTTTCTTGCCTGATTATGGTTGTTACGATTCTTTGCAAACATATATATGTTTCTGGGGTAACTGTTACTGAAATAAATAACAAAATAAAATGAAATTTTAGAGAAAATGTGGCTCTGTTAAGAACATCCAAATAGCAAAATAAAAAGAAACTTGAGAAAATTTGAAGTACGGATTTTCTGTCTAATTTTATAGTGTCGTATTCTGTTCAATAAATCTCAATCATTTATTTATGTGAGTTCTGCGTGAGTCATGCATAAATAAACACAAGACTCATATAAATAAATGGCTGAGATTTATAGGATAAAATAAGACACCGTAATATTGTTAAGAGGATCTTATCATGAGAATTTAGAATTTGTGGCTGCCACTGACTTGCTTTATAGAATTCCAACATCGAATTGATTCTTTTTTTTTTTGTAACAGGTAATTTTTATTAAAAGCCTTCAATGTGACTGCTTGGTTTAATGCAAATATAATCAATACACTCTTGACAGGTGCAAAATAGAAAAAGGTCCTAAACAGTTTACATCAAAAATAGAAATCCAATACAAATTTGAGTAATTTTTTTCCGATGTATATATTAACGTTTTTCCGTACATTATGATTTCCATAACAATACATATCTGAACCGCAGACCATTGCAGGGCAAGGTTACACGCAAGCTACCAGGCTCTTTCGATACACAGTATGAAGGATCAGTCCTTTCACGTCTTTATTCAATAGGATCAGCTAAAAGAACATCGCAGCAGGTTGCTGTTGCTAGATTGCCTTTTTTAGGGAGTCCATCTTCAGTCCTCGCTTGCGCATCCCTAATAAGTGCCGGACAGCACACCAATTTACGAAGGAATCGGGGAAGGCGTTAAGTATGAGCCATTGCAGATTATGCAACAGAACCGGTGAGCACAGATTGTCGTAGCCTATCCATCTTACGCTTGCTTTGGCATAGGTCTCCGGCGATGTGATTACGAAAGCAGATTTCTTCATCTTGATCATTTTTGTTGTCACCAACAATGGGATCTATTCCATACAAAGACAAGTTTTTTCACCTTCTTAAACTGTACTTCGTCTAGCTATAATAATCACCAATGTAATCATGCCATTTCTACCTAGCTATACCTGGCACTGGACATCAATCCCATGAGCCTTGTACTCCACATTTAGGGATTTTGACAACGTTGCAAGATACCTGCGACAGAGGTACACATATATGTAATGCTCTTACTTCACGCAAGTAGCGAGGAAAAGACAAGAAAAAGTTAAAAGTTCATTATGGACGAACATACGCTTTGGTCGCTGCGTAGATGGAATACAACGGGTAGGAAGGCAGAACAACAGATGAACCAGAACCAATGTTTACAATCGCACCTTTCTTCTTCTTCAACATCCCTGGAATCACTGCTCTAATTACCCATGTTGCAGACTCTGCGTTCACCTTCATAACTCTCTGCATAATCTCCGAGTCCAGTTCATGGAAATACTGCGGATAAGGATACGCAACTCCTGCATTGTTTATAAGAATCCCAACGTCCAATCCTCTTATAGCCTCCTCTATCTTGTTCGATATATCCTCTCCTTTGCTTGTTTCAAGGTCGATGCCGATGCTCTTGATGTGAACATTTTCTCCGAATCTGTCTTGTACCTCTTTGACTGTTGCATCAAGTTTTGCAGGATTCCGAGCGACTAGGATTAGATTAAGACCCTTAGAGGCTAACTCAAAGGCTAGGGCCTTGCCTATTCCGTCGGTTGAACCTGTGATTATCACCCATGAACCATAATTCTTCAGGTTCTTTGGTGGTCTGAAAAAAATGACCCAAACCCAACTGAAGAACCCGAGAACTAACTTCAGAAGATAAAATAAACCAAGAAAAGTTGCGGCCATCAGGGCCATGTCTTGGAGCTTCATTCTAGGTACTCACAGAGTAGAAATTACGAAATGCTTGAACTCGTCATAGCAAATTGACGATCTATATATAGTGAAAAAGTGGAATGCCAAAACGCATAGAAGAGAGATGTTACATATTGGAAAAATGTAAATGTGAAAATTATATTATGTTTTAATATTTAAAGTAAAATTACTGGAATAAGTAATGGTCAATTCAAATAATAATGACATCATAATTATAAAATTTATATTGTATTCATGTAATATTTAGGAGTTTACCTAAGTTTTAAAAAATATAATTAACTAGAATTATGTCATGGGACTTATAAATAATAACAAATCCTAAAAATGATAATTTAAACCTTAAAAACAAATAAGGTTGATTTTTACTAATTAAAATTAAATATAAATCAAACAATTTTAATCTAAAACACGAGTTCAATTGCATATATCCTTAAAAAGAGAAAATTTTGTGATTAGAAGAAATGGTGACGCAAATAAGATACATAAGATAGATGAAATGTGTAATTTGCTATATGTTCGTTGGACAAACTTAAGCAAAACCTAGGTGATGTTAGTCTAAACAACTTGTATTTCTTATGACTATAAATAGGACTGAATGACATTTAAAACTCACTACATAACAATAAAGAACAAAATAGGAAATCGTAAGGACATCATTAGCCTTTCCCTTTCTTAAACAATAGCAATCGAATCATGCATTTATAAGCTAAACACTATGCCATATTTATAAACCCATTAATTAAACAAACACTAATTTGTAATGGAAAACAATAGTTGCTTACATGTAATGATTTTCATTAATAATCGTAACTAATGTTTTAATACAATAACATATGGATCACGAATAGATTAAATATAGGTAAGACATAAATGACAACGTTAATTGGTCAAATCAAAGCAAGAAAACAAAATGAAATCAAAAGCTTGGTCAAATCAAAGCAAGAAAATCAAATGAAATAAAAAAAAGCATTAATGGGCAGAAATTATGACTCCCAGACAAACTATAAATGAACTAGTGAAAGTAATCATTGTAGGGAATCATAATGCAAGATAACAAGTTCCAAATCTAAAAAAAGCATTTGAAGAATTTGGAATTACGAATAAACTTACATTTCATCCAAATCATCAATATAAAGTGAAGAAAAAGTTATCATGATGGTGAATAATATGTCCTAGTACTAAAATTCTCAAAAAGTTTGTTAAATTCCATAAAAGCTTTCAACCTAATGCTAATAAGATCATGTAGGTCTATCTGTAGTACTCCATTTAACTCTTAATACCTAAGTTGCGGTCTAATCATAAGTAGATTCCCTCTGGTTGTCTACAAGTGAATTTCAATCATTTATAATCAATATCATAATTAAATCCAAATTTAGATTAATCAAAGATAATTCGTAAAAATATATTCTATTTATAAATTAGATCAAATCAATCCATATAAAGGTCAACACTAGGATTTTTCCTATCTAAACATCTGAAGTATTTAGCCAAAAATTATCTCCAATCCAACAAAACAATAAAAATGTCATTATATAAATAATTCTAGATGAAGATCATGATGTTGTTGATAGCTTGATCTATTATAATGATCTCAAATTTTGATTCTCTAATAAAAATGGCTTCAAATTTAAGCTTTTGATGGTCAAGGTGCCGCGTAGTGGCTAAACCTAACCTTTTAAAGAGAAAAGAGTATTATGATATGGAAAGTGTCCAAAATCTCTAAAAAAAATTAGGATTTCAATGCTTCAAATATGTATGTTTTATTTGATACATGATCTTAGACATGACCATGTTCATAGAACATTTTGCCTCTTCTAGAGATAAAAACAAAATCTCTAGTACGCTCATTCCTTAAATCGTAGATCTTTTCATTTCTCTTATGGGTAACACATTGTGGCTTATGCATACACTCTTTGGAATTTCTTAATGCCACATAGACTCTCTCTAACTCATGCTTTCTTTTATTATGATCAATTTTGGAACAAAATGGCACTTTAGCATAGGTCAAATCATATTCAACTAAGAATTATATTTTCTTATATATTTTTAATTAAAATGGCCCCAAGTTTTTAATAAATATCATCATAAAGTCATATCTTCTCAGTTACCTGAAAATATAAAAAATTAAATAAAAATTTAATTTAGCATTAAAACGAAGAAAAATAATAAGAAAAGCATGTGCATACTTTATGCACATCAATATCCCCCACACTTAAGCTTTTGATTATCCTTATGTAAACCAATCTTAATCACTCCCAACTTAATAAGTTTAAGCTTTTGGTTTAATATAGTTGCACAAAATTACAATTTAAATTCAATATAATCCAATAATCAATCAAACATCAACTTAATAATTCAACCTAATATATAAAATAAATAACAATAAGTAAGAATCTTCCTCTTTTGAACATTTTAATAACCCAAAATGAAAGTAAATTAAAACATGTTTTTTTGAAATTATACTCGAAACATTAGAGACTTGTTGAAAAATCTCCTAACATTTTGACACAAAGGCAAACACCTTATCATGAATACTGATGGCGTGTCAAACCAGCTAAAATAAATTCCTACTCTAGAACACTTAAGCGAGTAAAGTAATGAATAGGGTCGAACCACAGAGACCAATGTAGTAATTATTTATTTGTGTGAAATAAAAAAACAAATAAATAAAAATAAAAATATAAAAAGAATTGATTTGTAGATGATTAAATTTAAAACACGAAATCACGCAGAAAGAAATTAAAAATAAAGATTGAAAATAATATAAAGAAAAGCCTAGCCAAGGTACTCTCCCGTTTGATACTGTAATTCGATCATAGACTCAAAAATATAAATTTCGTTCATTCTTATGGACAAAGTTATAGCAGACAGTGAACAGTACATATCAACCAATCCATTCGTAATTATTCGATAGCCCCGAGTAAAGCTCCGCATATTATTAACCTAACCAATTAGACTATTCCCGAGTAAAGCTCCGCAAAATATAATCTATGGTAGCGGTAGGCTCTAATGGACCCTCGTCTTAGCCAACAGAATCGGAAAGCCGCAATCTATTTAAACTAAATTATTTAATCTCATTAACTTCTTAATTGAATTAATTCGCCACTTCGATAGACAGCAATCACGGATTAACTAATCTATTCGGCAATTTATTATCAAGTCAATTAATTAACCGGCCTCATTAATCAACAGACTCAACAATAATAAATCGATTAAACCCAGAGATTAAATAAACATAAGAAATAAACGACAACAATTAAACCGTAGGAGTCTCACGAACTACACGCATCAAACGTAAAGTACCTTGTCTAGATTAAAAATTAGCCACACATAATAATAGTCTCTAACTAATAAAACTGAAATTGACAAATTAAAATTAAAAATAAACCTTCACTGTTATTCTCAATCACCGAATGAGCTTCAACTCAACTACTGCCCACTGCCGTGCGTTGTTCTCTACTGCTCTCCCAGTGCTGTCACAAAATTTAATTCCCTATAGCTGTAGCTGATTTGACGAATTAATGCTTCAATATTCACGAACCAGCTTCAGCTCCTCTACGTTGTTCACGCCTGTCCTCCTCTACTGTCGCTTTTCTTATTAATTCTTGCTGCTGCCGTCACTCTCCTTCTCAAAGTTGCCGTAGTCCTCCCTTTTGCTCCTAGGTTTTTGTTATTCCCTTTAATGATGTGGGCCCCTCACCTAGGTTTTTGTTCCTTGTCATTTAATAAAGTGGCCCCCAGCTCTTCTATTAAAACCTACTCCTTAAAAGCCACTTCAAAACCCTTGGCTCCTGTGCTTCGTGAATCCACCTTATGCCTCCACTCTCTATTTTATGTGGCCCACTAGTGCTACTGTGGCCCTCTTTGTGCTTGTCCATCTAATTTATCCTTATCTCCACGTGTTGTGTCCTATGCTTTAAGCCAAAACGACGCCTCTCTTCTGCTATTTGATTATTCCTCATCGCGCCAGCTGTCTTGTTATTTGCGTGACTTGCCCGATGCGTAACTCCTTGTTGATGATTTATGGGACCATTAAATGAACTTAAAACCACTGTACGTGCGTGATTGATCAGACAATTAATTTGTCTGCTTGCGTTGCTTCATACCTTGCTTCCATCTCGTCAATTTCACTCCAAATTGCGTCACTTTATATTTCGTCACCTAGAACATGCAAAGACATAAATTACCGTAGAAACACAAGCAAAGCATCACAAAATTCTACCAAAAGAACATGAAACAAAAAGAATTAACGTGACAAAAATGCAAGTTATCAGAGGGCAAGGAAGACCATGTTTGTAAGCTCTATAAGTCGTTGTATGGTCTCAAGCCTCAATAGTGTTATAAACATTTTGATACATTTATTTTAAATATTGGTTTTAGGAGAAGCAGTTATGAGTCTTGTGTTTACATGAGATTAGTCGGTGATGGTTCCTTCATGTATTTACTACTTTATGTGGATGACATGCTCATCGCAACTAGGAGCAAGTCAAAAATTACCAAGATTAAGGCATAATTAAGTATAGAATTTCACATAAAGGATTTAGGTGTAGCAAAATGCATCTTAGGCATGGAGATCAGGTGTGATCGTAAGGCTAAAGAAGCTTTATCTTTCTCAAAAGGGTTATGCACACAAAGTTTTGGAGAGGTTTGGTATATGCAAAGCCAAACCAGTTACTAGACCTCTTGCTTTCACACTTCAAGTTGTTGTCACGACAATGTCTAACCTCATATGAAGAAATTGAGAAAATGGGAGAAGACACCATATGCTAGTGCTATTGGGAGCATTATGTACAATATGGTTTGCTTGCTCTCCGACTTAGCACATGTCATTAGCGTGGTAAGTCATTACATGGCTAATCCAAGGAAGGAGTATTGGAAGGTAGTGAAGTGCATATTAAGGTATCTCAAAGGTACGTCTACAACTCTTCTTGAGTTTGGAAATTCTATAGCTAGATTGGTTGGATATGTGGATTTAGATTTTGCGAGTGATCTTGATACTTGACGAACCACATCTCGATACATTTTTACTTTTGGTGGTTCTGCTATAAGTTGGAAAGCTTGTTTGTAAGCTACGGTAGCTCTTTCAACTACAAAAGTTGAATATATGGCAATCATTGAAGCAATGAAGGAAGCAATTTAGAGATGATCATAGATTGGAGATAAATTGTGATAACCAGAGTGTTATTTTCTTAACAAAAGATAACATGTTCCACAAACCTCACTAAACACATTAATGTCAAATATCACTTTGCTTGAGAAGTCATTGCAAAAGGTGATATTATGGTCGTGAAGGTTAGTATGCTAGATAATGCTGTTGATATAATGACAGACTCTTCTTGGATCCAAGTTCCCACACTGCTTAGACTTGGTTAATCTTGTTTCTTGAGCATCGTTCGATTTAGAGGTAGCCATGAATTTTGAACAGGGAGGTTACAATTTAGTCTGCTAAATTTCGTTTCAAGGTGGAGAATTGTTTGTTTGCAACAAAATTGTTGCAAGGTGGAGATTGTTATGTCTGCCTTGATTTTGTATGTTAGCCTTCATCCCACATTGTCTATAGAAATAGGCCTTATGTCTGGTCTCTTATATATATGGTCCTTGTCCTATATTGGCTAGTTAATATAAATCTTTTTTCTTTGACTCCTATATAAGGAGTTTAGTGGTGGATTTTGGAATAGAAGTTACTACTTAGTGGAGGCTAGTAATATAAGTGTTTAGCCACCCTATTTGTAAATGAGCTATTAAACTCCTCTTTTATAGTGAAGATTTTTCTGGCTTGTCGCCCGAGGCTTTTTTCCTTGTATTGGAGTTTTTCCTCCTAAGTTCCTGTGTACCTTTTACTTTGTGCTTTCTACTTTCTTTGTTGATATAATTCCTTTAGACTGTGGCCATCATAGCACCTTTTATAGATGATAGATCTCTATTGAATAGCCATTGATTCCAGTATATTACGCATTTCATTTATAGATTTCAATCAATGAGCTAAATTTAGTAAGAAAGAACTTGGTCATGTTCTTAAGCATGGAGATATCAAAAGTTGAGATCACAAACATCATAAGTATTTATGAAAAGCACAAAGATGCTTGCGAAATTGTGTGGATCCCAATCATAGAACAGTGGACTAAAGTTACTGTTAGTAAGTTCAACAGCCTCCAAGCTTTGATGCCATAGTACACAATCTGCAAACTGGAGTCGTTGCAAACGGTGATAGTTAAGTTCATGAAGAATAAGTGGCAGTTTGGAAGCAAACCTACGCTTATTTTGTTTGATCATAAGGGGAAGTTGACTTGTTTTGATGCATTGCATATGGTCCAAATATGGGGAGCCGATGCCTTCCCTTTCACTATTTCTAGACAGAAAGAACTTTGGATGCAACAGACATGGAAGCTTGACATCCTCATCCAGAGTGTTCAGAATAGCCAATCAATAGTATGGAATTGGGTAAGTTGAGTTTGTGTTGGATTTTAGAATCAGAAACTAAATAAAATAAAGTAGAATAGAAAAGAGATAATGCAAAAGGCAATTTATTGACAAACACCAAGACGAACAATAACTAGCTTATAAATAAGATTTACACCACAACAAATCATTTGAAAAGGTGTAGAAAATAATAGATATAATTTAAACTAACAAACTGAAAAAAGAGAAGCAGATTTTGAAATTTACTCAATAACTAAAAAATCATAACTAACTTTGAATCATTCTTTCCAACATTCTCTCTTGATTCGAAGTTGCAGAAAATTCAATCTCCATATAGCACATCTCTCTAGATTTCTTATTTATGAAGCACATCTCTTCACTGTCTGATGCACTTCTCATCATCTTTCCATTGTTAATCACTTCTCTCAACTAATTAAAATTTTTTTTCTTCTTCAGCCACTTCAACCAAATGTACATGTTCTTTTTTAAATCTGCAATTCATTTGCAGATGACCAAATCTTTTACAGTTATATAGCATTACAACTTTCTTTTGTGCCAACAATTCTTCTCTTCGTGGTTGGGCTTCTTACAATTTGTACATTAGAGAATGTTTCCCTTCTTTTTTTTATGACAAAACCTTTGCTCAATAGGCTTCGTCCACCATCTTTTCACTTTCTTCTTTTCTCATTGCCCTTTTTTGCTTTTAAGCTTGTAAAGCATTAATCACTCATAGGTCCCTCAAGATCTTTGAAAGCTTTAATACCGTGTTGGATTTTAGAATTAGAAACTAACTAAAATAAAGTAGAATAGAAATGAGATAATGCAAGGGGCAATTTATTGATATACCTCAAAACGAAAAATAACTAGCCTATAAATAGGCTTTATACCATAACAAATCATCTGAAAAGGTGTAGAAAAATAATATATATAATTTAAACTAACATATTGAAAATAGAGGAGCAGATTTTGAAATTTATTCAACTACTGAAAAATCCTAACTAACCTTGAATCATTCTTTCCAACAGTTTGAACTCTGTTATGTTTTTCTTTTCTTTAAGGAATTTGGCTGAAATTACAATCTGCAACTCTTTTGCTGGTTAGATTACAAATCAAAAGTTAATTTTCCAATTTGGAGGCAAAAATATGGACGAGGTGAAGGAAATCATACAATCAGAAGTTAGTACAGGACATGAATTTATGGCCGTCTATGTTAGTAACAGCTTCACAAAGCAACAATTCAGCAGTACCATGTACCAAATAACTCAAAGAAAGACGAGTACTGCTTAATTAGAGAGGAATAGTGGCAATTATTTAAGTTGAGGCTAGCGAGTATACTCTTTTCCAAAATTCAAGTTGGTGTTAATGCTGAAACAGACACAATTTTGTTTGGAATCCAAAAGCTTCTGAGCTATAGCAAAACCACAGAATGGGCTATGCTTTCCCAAGGATTAGAAATTAAGGTCTGCGGACTTGGATCTATATTAAAGAAAACGTTTCTCCAGTTTTCTCAATGGCAGGCACAAGTGACCCATGACTTTACAGCAGCTTTCATAGGTTACTATGATGAGCTCAGCAAGCTCCAACTTCCTCCGTGTCACATTAAATTCCCACCTCACAGACCTTACATCCCATTTCAGCTTCTGTGCCCTGAGTGTAATGCTGTCATAAAGATAAGCACCACTTTCTTTTGTGATCACCCTAAATATCATATTACTTCTACCAGTAACAGCTCCGGTACTGTTGTTTCTTCATTGGCTGATGCTGGTGTTATTGGAGGCACAAATATTGGAGTTGTAGTCACTGGTATTACTACCTCCCTCGTTGATACCTCTACCGCTACAGCTACAGATACTGGAGCTATTGGCATTGGTTGTGCCACTTCTGTTCATAGCTCGAGTGCTACAGCTACCATTATTAAAACTAGTGGCCATACTAATGCAAGAGTTCTTGATACCTCTAGCAATGCTACTACAAACATTGGAGCTACGGTAATTAGTAGTGGCCATATTGGCATCGGAGTTCTTGGTACCTATAATATCCCCTATTAAAACGTAGCAACTAGCAGTGGTTCTAATGCTGCTGCGGTTGAAACGTCCACACTGAAGTGTCTAAGGTTGCTGGCAAAACATATCTCTTGTTCTTAATGTGTCTGTGTTTTCCATTTTTGTGTTACGATGTCTTTTTTTCTTTTGAGTTATAACGGGGGCTTGAATAGGCAGATGATGCCATGCAATAAGATTGGAATGTTGTTATTAAGTTGTAACGGGGACATGAATAGGCAGATGATGCCATACAATAAGATTGGAGTGTTGTGACAATCTGATTGTCATATGTAATTAGTACTAATTAGATTTGAAATGAATAAGATTCGACTATTATAAATCATAATCTCATCTACATTTTCTATGTATATATATATAAATCAGTAAGATACTAGTTTGTTTCGTTTTCTTTATATCAAAATTTTCTTGTACAAAAGTAGATTCAACTTATCATAACTTTTCATACCAATCCAATCCGTTTATATAATGCAATAGAAAACAAGAATCACTGATTAAACGTACAAAATGGAACTATTTCTACGTGACATTTGTTCAGTTTTATTATGCTCATCATAATTCTATAATAAACAAAATTAATCTTAATGGTAATAATTGAACCATAATTTTGATGCAACATAATTTAAACATGAGTAAAAAACATAGGTGAAAGTTTTCCGAATGGGTGTTGTAGTTTCGCAATATCTAGCACAATCAAAAAAAGAAAATTAAACACACAAATGCAAATATAAAATTAACACCGAAATTTGTTAAAGCAGTTCGACACACCTTATTTACATCTGCGGGGCCCTTACTCAGCTTAATAATTTCACTAACAACAATAGTTTTATACAAGGCTTTACTGAGCTGACACCACTCAACCCTTGACACTATTCCTCATCCTCACTACCGTGAAAGATTTTACACCAAATAACATGACCGACCTGTGTTAACCTTAACAGAGGATTTTCTAAACAACTTTTTAAGGAAAGACAATAATCAAACAACTTAAGTGATTAAAATGACTAGGAACAAAAACCGAATACACTTGAGATAGAAAAAAACAACTTGCCAATGAATTCAGCTCCTTCAAAGATAGATCTGAAAGTTGTTCGCTAAGTATACTTCCAAAGTCTGTTGCTGGAGTTTTTGCACCTTATTCTTAACTGTAAATCTTTAAGGGCAACCTCTCAAACCACAATTCATCAAAGTTGATGTAACATCCCATCACCGATGGGAAGGGTTGATTGGTAACTTGGGATGGGTTAGGAATGTGAATGCATATTTCGGCTTGCACATGCTTTATTTAGCCTCTACATATTGAGATAAATAGTAATTGTTGCACATGAATATGAGTGTACATGCATTCATGACATTTCCTGGCATATGAGTGTATAAATGAAATTTCTGTGAAAAATGTGTTATTTATGTTTGAAAGTTGAATTGGAGTGAAAAATGAGATATATGGGTTTGAAACATTGAATTGGAGTGAATGATCAAATTTTTATATTTATGGGGATTTTTAGGAATTTTTCTGAAATTTTTGGGGTACAATGTCCGGACCGAAAAAATTGCTAAATGACAGACTGATTGGATTTTCGGTACTGGAAATGACTGTCCAATGGCACTGAAAAATTAGACACATGATTTTAGGAGTTATTACTTTGAGCCATTGGAATTTGGAGTAGAAATTGAATCGAAATTGGAAAGAGACCCGAAGAGTGTGTAAAAGCAGGACAAGTGGCAAGTGACACTTGTCACTTGCCTACTTAGCCTTAAGCTTAATTGTTATTTAATAACCTTGGTCAGCTACTCTTTCACGAAGCTTCCTCTTTTATTAAGTGCTTGGTGTTTTAAAGTGGTGTTTTAAAGTGAAATCCTCCAACGTAGCTCCTCTCCTCCTCTCTCTCGATGGCTTCTTCTTCTTCTTCTTCTTCTTGTTTAACCTCCACCACACAAGGAACTCTCTTAAGTTACTTGCTTGCTCTTCCTTGTTCTTGAAAATTCAAAACCTAAGCAAAGAAGGTTGATGATCGTGTATGGTGGGGGAGATAGAGTGTTAGTGGTGGTTTTTAAAGACTTGAAGTTTTGGAAGCTAAATGAGGTAAGAAAGATGTTCTATATCATGGTTTTGTTATTAATTAAATTGTTTGTGATGTATTTAAAGTTGATTGCATGGAAATTGTGGTTGGAATTTATGGGTGTGTGTGTGTGAAATTCTTGTTTGATTGATGTTGAATGGGGTGTAGGTAAATGAGAGTTGGTTGGGAATGAATTAAATGATGTTAGATGAGTGGTAAATTAATGCAAGAAACTTGTGAGTGGGTGCTGCCAATTTGTGCCTAATTACTCAAGTAATTGTCTTGATAAATTTGTGGCTGAATTCTTGGCTAAATGGGATGTTTATTGATGTGGTATTGATGTTTGCATGAAAGGAGTAGAATTTGGTATGAAATCTGGAAAATGGAACTTGTGCATGTTTCAGGTAATTGTTTATAACTTTTGATGTGGTTATGCTATTGAGTTGAGGTTTAGTTTAAATTAAACTTGAGAAGTATAGCTAGAATTCCTATTAAGGAAGTTTTGTCCAATTGTGGCTTGAAGAGCTTTGAATTTTGCTTGGAAGTTGAGAAATGTGTGCTGGATGAATAGTATCTAGATTTTGGTCCCATTATTGAAGACCTGAAACTTTGAGAATTTTTCTAGGAGAAAGGAGACAGATTTTGTGAAATTAGTCTTCATTAAAGTTGAAGATTTTTGTGTTATCTTTCTAACGCCACTAAGTATGATATTTTTTGAATTGTAGGTTGTAAGTTATGGTCTGATAATGCTCAGGTAGTAATTCAGCCCAAATTGTGTTTTGGTGTGCAAATGCTCTCAGGGTATAAGTTTTGTGCTTGTTGTGTTCTGATATTTATTTGGGACTATTAAGGGTGCAAATAGCTCAAGTGACTTTATGGAAAGTTGTAGATAATTGTTGTAGCTTTCTAATGAGGTATTTTATGCGAATTTTGAATGTAAGGATTGTAAGTTATGCATTTTTAAATTTTGAACATGGTTTAGATGAAATGGTTGCTTAATAGGCTTTAACAGGACAGCCACATTTACGGGTGAATTTGAACTAGTTAATGATGGAATTTGTTTCTGAGTCCTTCATGAGAAATGTAGCTTGTTTTCTTATCTTTTCATTGATATAGAGCATGTAATTTTTAGACAATGGGTTAGAAAGTTATGAATTTTGTAAGAGTGTGCTACCGTTGAGGATGATTTAGGTAGGCTGAAACTTTGTTTGAGAATTTGATTTGTTTAGAGATTGAATTGGCTTCCAAGTTGGTCATGA
>JAOTIZ010000001.1:5810333-5820729 GCA_027123425.1 Erythroxylum panamense
GTCCCCAAATCCGTCCAAATTTCTCTAAGTTTTCTTTCTTTCATTAAATGAAGTGGGCCCCCTCTGATGGTCTAAAATTTTCCTTTTTAATGAACAAAGTGAGGCCCATTCAAATGTCAAAATAAGACTTCAATGGCTTCAACATAACTTGACTTCGTCAACAAAGAGGGCTGTGTTATTGAGGCCCAAATCCCAAGGTAATCAAGTCGAAATTCGCAGGTAGTAATCTACCAGCACTGTGTTACCTTCAACATGGTCATGTTGAAATCCTCTTCAGTTCCAGATTAGCCAATTTCACTCCAAATTGCATCAATTTGGTATTTCATCACCTAGAACGTACAAAGACACGAATTACCGTAGAAACACAAGCAAAACATCACAAAAGCCAACCAAAAGAACATAAAACACAAAGAATTAACGTGACAAAATGCAAGTTATCAAATACTCTTAATTACTCAATTAGGTCAATAATTTAAATGGCTACTAGCACCATTTTTTATAATTAGGCCAATAATTTAAATGGCCTAAATTATATTTAGAGCAATAGACACTTGTTTGAAAAGTCTCCTAACATTTTGATGCAAAAATAAACTCTCAATTACTCAGTTAGGTCACTAATTCAACTGACTAGTAGCACCATTTGTTTGTTTGAATTTGTTTATACTTACATTATTCATATTTTTTTAAGGTACTAAAATGCTTGAAAAGATTCACCTTTTATCTCAACCATTGCAAAATTGCATTAAAATGTCATGATGCATATTAGGAATCCATTTCAAGGTTATTGAATTAAATTGAAACTAATTTACTTTAATGCTTATATATATTTACCTAACTTAATTGAAGTACAACATAATCAAACTTATAACAGGTTCTCTTAACTACTCTTCTTTTCATTGTTAAAAAATAAGAGTTAAAATAAACTTCTTTGAACCTATTCCATTGTTTTTTAATATAAGATAGATGCAATAATAAATTAAATTTTACGTAAATCTTACAAAGAAACTAACACAAACAAAACTATAAAATGCAAGGTGCATTATAAAATGAAAAAGAAATATTCAAAAAATACTATTACAACTTAGAGAATAATTCCAAATATAGTTTTGGATTTGCAAAGGAAAAATGAAAAAGGGAAATATATAAAAGATAAATAAATAAAATTAGAAAGCTTATTCTATAACTAGTGGATAATGTAGCCGAAAATGTGGTGGTTCTTTTATGTATCATACATAGTGTAAACAAGCCAACACCTATTATTGCAAACAACATAATTTTCACCCCTTATGCTTTTATCTATCTTAGCATTCTCTATAACACATGATTTTGTCATTGGTTTTGTTCCTTTATTTTGCTAGTAATCCTATTAATCCTTTCCCACATCAATTGTTGTGATGCAAGATTGATTTCTTTGGGTGCCTTTGTTATCACCTCTATCTAAGGTGCATCAACTTTTTGCCATATCTTTTCTCTCTCTTGCTCCTCTCTAGCATCCTCTATAGGGGCATTATTTTCTTGCACTATCTCACTTCCAACTATTGGACCTTGTTGACCTTTCTAATCAATCCCATATAACACATCATATTAAGGTTAAAAAGCCATCCCATAACTAAAATTCAAACATAATATGGCATCATTCTTCTTGATGACTATTTGCTCAAAATATACAATAAAATAATAACCTAGGTGGTAGGGACTCCTCTTTAATAGGCACCATAAATAAAACATATTCTGAAGTGTAACCACCCTAGTACACTTCTTCTGTCCTAAAATTGAATAAGGTATGACTTTATACAAGTATCATAAGGTTAGGGAGGCAATTTGTTTACTTTTCTTGGTTTATAGATCATATGTAAGCCCTCTAGTCAATATATAATTCCAAATGTTAGTATATAGATCATATATAGGCCCTCTAATTAATATATAATTCCAAATGTTAGTATAAGTATAACCTATTACCTCATATAAGAAATTAGTGACAAAGTTCTTAAAGGCCTCTGTATCTATCTATTTAAGAGTGTATAACCCATAATACAATTTGAATTCATTAAAAGACATATTGATTTGATTTCCCCCAAACCTAAATTGAATGAAATCCTCCTTATCTCTACTAGCATGCCTAGTCACTTGCAAAGTTGTTATAACTCATGAAGTGATATCTTTATATGCATTTTATATTACATCAAAGAATAATGGCCACTCTTAATTTTGTACATAACTCCTAACCTCGTTTTCCAATCCAACATTTTCCAATTCATTCCAATATATATAGTTAATTTCTTTGAAATATATGATTTTTATATACCTATTCCTTGCATATTAGACAAAATTATTAAAGTATAGGGTGTTCATTGCAAGATGAACCCCTAGCTTTCATGTAACCACTTAAAACTCCCCGATGTTCTCTTCATTAGTACTCTTACTTTTAAAAGGTTGGAAACTCATTATGTTGCATAAGTTAAAGTTTGGAAAGCTAAAAGAGCTAAAATTTTCTTATAGATGAGAAAATCCCTACATTTCTATGGTTTTGAGCCTTAACATACAAAAAAAAGGCTTGAGAAAGAAAAATTAAGAAATTTAGGTGTAAATGTAAGTTGATACCAAAATATGAGCAAATTTTCCTAGATTAATAGATTTAGGTGTTGCCTATATGACAATTTGAGAGAGAGAAATTAAGATAAAATAAAAAATTAATAAAAGTGATTATTTTGCTTGACCCTAGCCTTTTAATTTTTAATGGCAGACCTACAATATAACTATGTTGTAACCAATGGATCCTTATGAATAGAATTTGGTGAAGACATGGTCTGGGGCACTATGCCTCAGTATATGGATCCTTCTAGATAAGTTACATTTAGGTAAGGGTATAACAAATGCCTCAGTATATGGATAAGCCATATATCCTTTTGGAAGATATGAGTTTTACACATAGTTTGGGACACAAGCATGCCTTAAGATATGGGTTATTTTGGACATATGCACAAGTGAAGGTTGTTTTAGACATAAGCATATCTCAGTCTACACTTATCACACAAATTCAATATATAACTTTTAAGCTTTTATTTGTCTTGTATTTTCCATATTTCATCCCAATTACTCATCAAATAATTTCCTAATCAATTTACTAGCTTTCCCTTATGTCCTAACTAAAAAAGAAACTAACAAAAAAAATGAATAAGATAATAACTATAAATAAATATAGAACTATAAACTTTTAACCAAAACAAATAAAAAATTATTAAAAATCAAAATTAATTGTCTAATATTTCAAATAATTTTAGAGGAAATTAAAATTCTTAAAATAAGTTTAATTAACGCTTCTTTAGGAGACTTTTAGCTTAAATATTTTTTAAAACTGTATTTATTGTTGGAACATTATCCTTAATGCTCATTTCTTCTCCTTCTCTCATCTTTGCTTTTGTCTCGTCTTTGTCCTTTTCCCTTTTCCCTTTTCTTTCTTAGAACCTTTACTCCATGTATGATGATTTCTTATAAAAAATTGAAGCATTAGCTTGGCCCAAGTCATCATTAACTTTAACCCTAGGGGTTATTTAACCTTCCTAGCTTCTATGATTACACTTTATATTACAAGGAAAGGCCCAACTAAGATTAAAGATTCATTATTATCCTCTTCCACATCTAGGATATAAAATTTAGTTGATAATGTATACCTATAAATATAAGTCATTCTCCTTAATACCTTTAGAGTGTCTAATTGAGTTATCAGCAAATTTCATTACTCACTTAGTAGGTATCAATTCACCAAGCCCTAGTTTTTTTAGCATGTTATAAGACATTAGATCAATACTACACGTTAATCCAATAATTCCTTATTTCTAAATACATCACAATCAATACAAGAGATAGCAAAACTCCTTATATTGTTAAGTTTCAGTGTTAAAATATCTTAGAGGGGTTAGTATAGCTTTCATCTTTTTCTATCTTAGCAATATTTTTGTATTAACCTTCTAGGGCAAGGAATCATTGGTCAACATTATCTCACTAGTGCCCTTACTATTCTATCCTTTTCCTTTTCACTTTCTTGTTTGGCAACCTTTTTATTGTCTTATTCTTTCACATCATTGGTCAACTCATTCCTACTCTTTAAGGTAATTGCATTAGCATGCTCTTTAGGATTAGGTATAATATCATTAGATAATTTCCCTTATAGCGACTTAGGTATAATTTTTTTTCAATTGGCCAATTTGAGTGAGATTCCTTATCGAAGCTCTTTAAAGTTTCTCCTTAAGCTTATAAGTGCTTTTCCTAGCATCTATAACTATAATAAAACAAAGCTACAAGGACAAAAAATGCAAAATAAAACCAATTATAGTAAGAAATAAACCTATCAAACAATCTCATAAAGCCATATCCTTGTCAAATATATTAAAAAAAGATCCAAATTACTAGTCTATAATGCCATAATTTTCAAATAAACTTTTGGTTGAGTTGCCTCCCAATAAACTCTTCTTTATGAATCTTTTAATTTTCATAGAAATGTGATTGATCCCTTCTTCACCATTGCAAAATGCATCATAAAAAATGTTCTCTTCTCTTATCTTGAACTTCTTCTTTACTCTTGCCTTCATTCTTACTTTTGTTGACCCCCTTGACATTTCCCTTGATGATTTTCTACAAAATATTGGAATAATTATTTATCTACCCTATATCATGAAAAGTTATATTCTTTGTACTCATTCTTAGTCCTACTCAATTAAAGCCTTTCAACTCCAACGTATCTCTCCATAGTTCAAGCTTGACATTGACATCCTTTTTTTTTTAATCTCATCCACTAAAACAATATCATCGGTAAACAATATACACTAAAGCACATCTCCTTGAATATTCTTAGTGAGCTCATCTATCATTATTCTAAACAAAAAGTGGCTTAAAGAGGAACATTGATGTAGCCCAATATCGATAGAAAAATGCTTCATATCAACGCCTGTCGTCCTTACTCTAGTTTTTAAATTTCGTACATATCCCTAATAACCAATATATACGTTACAGAAAAATCCTTAGCTTCTAAACACCTCCACATGATTTCCTTAGATACTCTATCATATACCTTCTCTAAATCAATAAAAACCATGTGTAGATTACGATGTCTTTCCCTGTAATGTTCTATTACTCTTTTAAGGAGATGTAAAGCTTCTATTGTGGACTTTCTGAGTATGAAGTCAAATTGGTTTTTTGAGGTAGAAGCTTCTTACTCTCTTCTCAATTACCTTCTCCTATAACTTCATGATGTGACTAAGTAATTTAATGCCTCTATAAGGCTATAATTGACATTAGTTATGGTAACTTGGTGTTCAAAGTTGGAGATGAAGAGGTAACATTTAAAATGTTTAATGACAAGCAACATTCTCTTGAATAGGATGATACTTGTTATTTTCTTCATGCTATTGATGTTGTCATTTTAGATTCTATACAAGAAATTGTCTATAATGACCTGCCATAGTTATGCCTTATTCAAGATAAGGAGAAGAAAGCTATCCTTATAAGAGTTAAGAAAAAATTTATATCTTAAGTCTAACGATTCTGTGGAATAGAAGTAAGAGTTTGAAGAGATTAATAGAGGTAAGAAGAGGAAACCCCAAGTGAATGAGTTAAAAGAATGGTGCATGATGGCTTACGAGAATACAAATTTATATAAGGAGTAGATTAATGAAAATCATAATAGGAAGATTAAGCAATTCAAATTCTCTTATATAACCCCTGACTTAATTTATTTTCAAGCAATCTAAAGTCTAGATGGTACAGATCCATTGTAGTTAAGCAAGTTTTTTTGTATTGCACTATGGAAGTATTACATTTAGAAAAAGGTATGTTCAAGCAAATGGCTATTAATTGAAGTATTACCTCATAGGAGATTTTGACAAGCACGCTATAGAGGAATTCAATATTCGATACAAAGATTAGTAAACATCATGCTAATAATGTTAAACAAGCACTTCTTAGGAGACAACCTAAGTTTGTTTAGTAATTTTTTCATTTAATTTTTATTCAATGGTTTATGAGTTTTTAATTTTGTATTTTAATTCATATCTATATTAATCTTATGGTTTAGCAGAAAATTTTTTGTTTAAGTTTTGTGTAATTTGGGTTTTATTTTTCATCTTTCATGCCTGGAGTATATCTGTTGCTTTAAAAATTTGAAGAAAGATGGAAATCTGACTAAATTATAAAAGTTACATAATGTTAATGATCCTGAATGCACCCACATTAATGGTGATATTCTTTGACATGCACAATTAAAGGGGCAACATGGCCATGTTTCATAAGAAGATGAGTTGTTTAAAAAGTTATAGAAAGTTATTAGATCATAAATATCATAAACATGGTCGTGTTAGTGATCGCGTTTTCAAAATAGCATCGTAAGTGATCTACACGAGCTTAAACATGCCCATATATGTAAGTCGGGTAAGTAATTTAAGAAATAGAAATTTACACGATCATAAACATGTCCGTATTTTTAATTATGTACCTTAATTATTCCTTTTCTTTTATTTCTTTGAAGTTACAAAAAGATACATGTCCACTAATATGCTTATATAATGGCCTTGTAAAAAAAACTTTTAGCATTTCAATCATATATATGAATTGCCACATGCCCATATTTCTTCCTTTGTTAATTTCTAAAGCATTTTGGTGTCTACACGGTCATATTAAGACCAACACACCTATATATTTGCTCATCTTGTTCTGATTGAGAATATGGTTTAGAAATAAGCTCGAGTTTAAGCTTGTATTCAGCCTATCATAATAGCTCTGCATTATATGTGTTACATAACCCTACATGCCTATATTAAAGCCTAATATGCCCATGTTTTTTAATAATTAAACCTAAATTGGGCAATATGGGGTTGATCCATGCCTATGCTATCACTCTTGTTGTATTAGATTTCTTTTAAAATCCCTCAATAAACAACATGAACACTTACTTTTCATTTTCCCTATTGTTCCTCCCCTATGGGTGATTTATACCACTTATTTAGTGACAAACCTAACCACCCAACTCATTTTTGTTAAAGCTTCAATGCATTAAGGTAAGTCTTAAGGTTTGTTTATGATATTTTTGGTTGGTTGAATCAACTCGTCAATCACTTCTATATGGTTTGTTAAGCTTGTTAGCACGACCTTACCTGTTTAAATTAGTTTTAATTGAATAATTGGGTATGCTAATGCCATTAAAATCCATCTTTTTTTTGAATTTCACGTATTAAAATGTGATTTATCGTATTCATTCATGTTTTTATTACCAATTTGTGATTACTAAATTGTGTGATTAGTTAAGGTGTTTGTTTTCTCATGATTTAATTAAAATGGGTTGTACCCTTTTGTTTGGACAATTTGTTTATTTTCATATTTCAAGAAATAATAACAAAGAGGACAAACACATAATGCTAGCATTAGGAAAAGGAAGTGCTTGGGAAGAGGAAAAGGGTGAAGTTATATCCTGATAGCCATCATGACAACCCAAACCACCACAACCTACACTAATTGTTCATCATATAATAAATTTCACAAGACCAACTCATTTTGCTCAATATTATAGATTAATTTTCAAATCATTCAATAAGAGTAAGTGTATTGATTGGCAGTGCTTAGTCAAATCGGGTTGACGCATAATATTTAAGATATTGTTAGTGTTTATAGTTGGGATTGATTATCTATGATTGACTAGCCCACCTACAAAGAGTTAACACTCAAGTTCCTCACTAATTTCATAATTTAGAAGAGGAATTACACATGGAATATTGAAACACCTTTCAATTTTGGGTGTTTAATGGGATACAGAGTATGAGCTATACACAATTCTGTTTATATATAGGTCTTTACTCTGTACAATTTGTTATTTTTTAGGATTATTTGACGTTTCGATTAATATTCCCCTTTGGAATCAATAAAAAGATATTGGTAAACCATCGATATAAAATGGTATTATAAGCCCACAAGATCTAAGACCTTTATACTGTGACCCCCAGTAGTGAGGTTTTCTTATTAAGCCATACATTGAGTAAGAGAGCAGATAATATTAGTATGGAAAGGAAGATGAACATGTTTTAAGAACATGTTTTACTTATATAGTATGATCAAGAGTAACATTGTTTTGTGTATTACTAAAATAATACTCATATCCTTATAAATTTTTTAAATCATATCCTCATAAGTCATTTTACACATAAACGACTAATACTAAACAACTAATTTTATCAAACATTTTTAATAAATAGCTAATGTTATCTGCTGGTCAAATTAGCTATATTAGTCCACTATCAGTCATCTGCTGATAGAATCAGCTAATTGCTAATGCAATATGCTAATAGCCTAACAAGGCATTACCTTTTAGCTTAGACACTTTCACCTCACCCTTAAGACTTATTGGTTTGACCTTGTGTATCTTCATTATATCACTGTTCATCATTGCTTAATGGATTCATTCAATTTATTTAAAAAAGACCTTTCATTTCTAAAAATTTGTTAGTAGAAATGCCCATTATAAAAAGGACATTCAAACTTCTACGCACTATTATATAGATGAGACGTATCATCATCGAATTACAGCATATATTTTAGATACATTTATTGTCTAAAGAAGATCTAACACAACATGTTATTAATATTAATAAAAAATCAAGAAATATATTTTTGAAAGTTGTTTGACTTTCAAAAATATTGAAGTAAAGTACATGACTTTATATTGGTACAACCAAAATGTAAACTATTAACCATGCTCTAAAATTTAGAATCACTTAATATGAAATGGTATGGATGATTGGTGATGTTGTTTTTCTAAGAAAGTAAAATAAGGGAATTGATCAAAATCTTATTACTTATAGGTTTCCCCATTAAGATTGTTAAAGCTATTGTACATCAAACTTCAAGGGATCTACCACATGAATTAGTTAACATTATTCTATGTACAGTTCATTATATTTAGGTCATATAGATATTTTATGATTATTTGTTTCAAGTCTTGTATTCAATTATGTATACATAAACTCATTGTTTCATTATCCCATTTATTTGTGATACATATGTTATGCATGTAATTATAATTGGTATTTTTTATATATAAATGAAGATTCAAAACTTTGTGATCTTTTGATTTCATAAGCAATTAAAGTTGATTATTTAAATTATGTCTATATGATATGAAATTGATGTGAACATATATTATTATTTTTCTTGATGTAGAAACTTAGTGTTTCAAATATGATTACTGTATTAAAAAATTATTATTGAGTTTAATAAAGGTGAGAAGTTAAATAACAAAAATTATAGAATTTGGAGTATGAAAATCGAATATATATTGAAAAAGAATATGGGTTTGTGTTCATCGAGCATAGATGTGGATATTTCCAAGGAAGGTAATATGGCCGAACATAACAAAGATTGTGTAAATGAGATGTGAAAAGAAAAATCTCATTGGTTCATATTGTGTTGTTAAGTAGTATGGGCAATGATTTTATACATGAGTCAATAACGTACGAAACTGCTAAAGGTATATTATCTACTTTAGTTGCTCATTTAAAAATACCTTATTATCTAAATTAAGGATACTTACTATCAAGTTTGACACGTACAAGAAGGAACCTCATTATACAATACGAAAACATTTTAAGGCATATTTTAAACATGATAAGTAGGCTATGAGATGTTGGTTATGAATTATTTTGATAAGAAATAAGCACAAGTTATTTTTCATTCTTTATCTTAGAGTTAGAAGTATATGAAAATGCATCTAATTTATAATAGAAGTATCAGAAAAATGGAAGATGCTATGAGACATCTTGTACTATAATAAGAACAACTTAAAGATTTTAATATGATTTATGAGTTATATATCATTAGCTTTAGCTCACATATAGCTAGATATAAGAAGCATACGCATCATAGTGGGCCTAAGTTTAAAAAAGGTAAGAAAATAATCATAATGTTCAATACTCCAAGAAGGTTAAGTGGAACCAACATAAGAAAGGAAATTGCCCTTTTAGGAAGGAATGCATGAAAAGAGTGAAGTTGTAAAATTGTGACAATAAGGTCACTTCATTCATTATTGTAATGAACCTAAAAATTTAGAAAATTTTAATGCAAAAATTTGTTTTGTGTATGTCTTTTGTCTATTTTTCTAATTGAATGATATCATTTGTGGATTGGCACATGTATGCCAGATATATAGCAGTTGAACCCAATCATGTATGAAGTGTTATTTGCTCCAAAGATTCAATGGAATCTTATTTCGGTGTTGGTCATATCTAAACTTGGATTTATGTAAACTTTCACATTAGTGAAATTGATTTATATCTCAAAACCAATGTAATGGATACCGTTCCGTTCCGGCCGGTACCGGAACGGGCTTATAAATACCGGGTATTGATTCCGGTCGGTA
>JAOTIZ010000001.1:5841267-5856191 GCA_027123425.1 Erythroxylum panamense
TTCGTCTTCAACTGCTTCTTGATTCTTGATTCTTGCTTCTTTCAAGAAACGGTTATTCAGTTGAGTTCTGTAACTAACTCAAACTGATTCTTGATTCTGACGTGGTTTGCTTCCGTCTGCTTTTCCTTCGTCTGCTTTTTCTTCGTCTGCTTTTTCTTCGTCTGCTTTTTCTTCTGTCTGCTTTTTATTCGTCTGCTTTTCTTCGTCTGCTTTTCTATTTGCTTTCGTATGCTTTTCTTCCGTCTGTTTTTCTTCATCTGCTTTTCAATATTAGCTTCCGTCTGCTTTTTATCGTCTGCTTTTCATCGTCTGTTTTATAACTTTCGTCTGCTTTTGGCTTCCGTCTGCTTTTTCTTTTGTCTGCTTTTCATTATTATTTGTACTTCATCAAAATCATTTATGTAAATTCATTTTTACTTAACACTCTGTTATTCCTCTTCACCATTCTTCTTTTTCAAATGACCACTGGAGTTTTTTTTCCATATCCTTCACTAAAGTAGGCAGTTGACTAGACATAGGTGTGTTTTTATATACAAAGCTCCCTAGTTGAGATACATGAAAGGTGGGGTGAATAGCAGATCCTTATGGAAATTTTAATGTATAAGCTACCTTATTCACCTTAGTGATGATCGAAAAAAGGTCCATAATAAAGAGGTGACAATTTTTGGTTGGGTCTTCCTTGCAACGAATGTTGTCTGTAGGGTTGCAACTTAACGTACACCTACTGTCCTTCTTCGAATTCCCTCTCCAACACTTTTTGTCCGCCTAAACTTTATCCTCTGTTTTGCTTTGTTCAGATGAAATTTGACGACTTGAAGTGCCGCCTCCCTCTCATCGAATATTTGATCCAGTATCACATCATTAGAATCTCCTGCAACATAAAGCACATATAGAGGTGGGGATAACCATAGAGAACCTCAAAAGGTCTAGTAGTTATAGCAGTGTGATACTTGGTATTATACCACCATTATACCATTGTTAGCTAGCTTGCCCACTTCTAGGGTGTGTCACAACAGAAACATCTCAGATATGTTTCTAACGTCTTGTTCATCGTTTCTGATTGCCTATCCATCTGAGGATGATAGGCTATGGATAATTGTAGCTTCACGTTTTGTAATCTAAAAGTTTCGTGCCAAAACCTACTTAAAAAGAGTGGATCCTGATCACTAATTATTTTGGCTGGCATCCCATGCAACTTGAATAGGTGATCTATGAACACTTACGCCACCTCTTATGCTGCATAAGCATACTTGATAGCTACAAAATGCGCGTACTTGCTAAATCTGTCAATTACAACAAAATGGAGGACTTCCCTCTAAAAGGTGGTAATCCTTTTACGAAGTCCATAGTGATTTGTTTCCAACATCCTTCCGGCACAAGTAGGGGTTGTAGTGAACTCGGATACGCCGTATGATTATATTTACTCCACTGACATGTTACACAATTCTTGACATGATTTCTCACGTCTTTGGTCATCTACTTCCAATAGAAAAGACTTTGTATTCTTTTGATTGTTGTTGCCACCCCCGAGTGGCCCCCTTAAGGGCTATCATGAGCCATTGTTATGGGTTTTTTTTTTCCGACGCTCCTTATTACAACTCATCACAATTCTTCCCTTCCATTTTAACATCCCATTCCTCCATTCGTAGTTTCCCGAAGGCATGCTTGGTTCTTCTAGTTTTTTAATGAGGTACTTTATAATGGTGTCCCTCTCCCATCCTTCACAAATCTCTTCCAACAAAGTTGCTTATATATGTGATACCGACAATGTGAGCAGTTGAAGACTTGAAACTTTAGATAGGACATCTGCCGCCATGTTTTCTTTTCCACTCCTATAAGTAACCTCAAAATCATAACCCATCAATTTAGAGAGCCAGTTTTGTTGGAATGGTGTTGACATTCGTTGCTCCAGGAGATATTTCAAGCTCCTATGGTATGTTTATAACCGAAAGAATCTACCTTTTAAGTAGTGATGCCACTGCTTCACAGCCTTGATGATGGTGAGAAACTCTTTTTCATAAGTGGACAACCCTTGGTGCTTGGGAGCTAACGCCTTTCTCAAGTAAGCTATGGGGCGTTCCTTTTGTTAAAGAACAACTCTAATTCCCTTATCACAAGCATCTGCTTCAATCATGAAAAGATTGGTGAAATTTGGTAATGCTAACACTGGTGCCGCCATCAACTTTTCTTTCGGTTGCTCAAATTCCTTCTATTGCTTCTCTTTTAACTCCCAACTCTCTGTCTCTTTCTTCTTCAACAAGGCATTAACTGGCTTCGCTAGAATCCCATAATGCTTAATAAATCTCCTATAGTACCCTGTCAAGCCTAGAAACCTAGGAGCTCCTTCAAGGTGCGCGGTTGTGGCCATTGCTGAATGGTTTCTATTTTTCTGTTATCAATGGACATGCCCATCTTTGAGATTGAATAACCTAAATAGTCCACTTGTCTTGCTCCAAATATGCACTTACTTCCTTTGATAAACAATTATTGTTGTTGTAAAACTTTTAAGACCAACCGTAGGTGGTTTAGGTGTTGTTGAAAGTCAACACTGTTTAGGTGTTGTTGGAAGTCAACACTATAAATGAGAAGATCATCAAATAAGACAAGAAATTTTTTTTGAAGGAAAGACTTAAATACTTTATTCATCAGGCTTTAAAAGGTGGATGGAACATTTGTGAGGCTAAACGACATCACTAGGAATTCGAACTGGCCTTTATGAGTTCTGAATGTGGTTTTATGTATGTCATCCTCCTTCATCCTGATCTGGTGGTATCTAGACTGTAAATCCAACTTCGAGTACCAGCTTAATCCCTTAAATTCTTCCAATAACTCTTCTATCAATGGAATAGAGAACTTGCTCTTGATCGTGTATTTGTTTAACTTACGGTAGTCCATACATATTCTCCAGGTATTATCCTTCTTTCTCACAAGGATGACTGGGGATGCATATGGGCTAACACTCTTCCATATGAAACCTTGCTCCAACAACACTTGCACTAATTTTTCTATAGCATCCTTTTATTCCCCTAAATAACGATATAGTCTAATATTTATAGTCTCCACTCCTGGCTTGAGGTGAATGGCATGGTCACATGATCTCTTCAGTGGTAATTGTTTTGGTTTTGGGAAAACCTCCCTAAATTCTACTAAAAGTCCATCTAACTCGTCTCTGGTCTAAACATCATGATTTATTCCTAGTTGTTGCATATGAAATTCTATACGGTCTTCCAAACGCAATATGAATAAAGCACCTTGGTTAGAGTTTTTAATCAGCTTGTGAAGGTTCTTACTCGATACCACCCTGGCCTGTACTTCTGGCTTTCCTCTTAACCTTACCGCCTTGCCTTCCCATTGAAACTCCATGGTACGTCTTTTAAAATTACACAACATGTCATCAAGAGTAGCCAATCATTGCACTCCTAACACCATGTCATAACTCCCTAGCTTAATAATTAATGCTTATGCAGAAAACTACAACCCTTGCATTTTCCACACAAAGTTTCAGCATACTTTCGCTATCTAAGAGTATGTGTAATGGTTTCCTTCGGTGACTATATGATCCTTAGTTGCTTCTAATATGTCTGGTCCTTTAAGGCCCACATGGCTTCCAATGAAATATTAGGATTGAGAGGAGCTCTATCTTCAGGTTCTTTACTTCCAGGTTCCTCTTCCTCCTGTTCTTCGTCTTCGATCATGTATAGTTGAAATTGTTTCTTCTTACAACGATGTATCAGAGTGTATTTTTCATCGCACCAAAAGCATAATCCTTTATCTCTTTTTTTTAATCAAACTTTTTGTTGCTTGTCGTTTTACTACTTCAAGAGGCTCTGTAAGTATTGGTCCTGCTGCCTTGACTTCCTGGTGTGGGCAACAATCCATCCTCTGCTTGTTGTGTTGGTAGGGGTGTTGTATGACTAACTCCCTTGTAAGTATTTATTCCTCCTCCAACTGCACTTCCAGCCTTACCATCCTTTCCGAAGTAAACTAGAATACTTGTTACCATAATTGCTTCTTGTTTACGTGCCCACGTATATGCTTGATGTAAGGTTTGAGGGTCCATCATTTTTACAGTCAGTCCCAGCTTTGGCTTAAGTCCCTTTAAGAAAAATCCCACCAAATATTCTTTCGGCTGTGTAAGTTTGTTCGAGTACCTGTCAAATAAGGCACAATAGTCTAGTACTGAGCTTTCTTGTCATAGGTCTTTTAGATCCCCTATGGGATCTTCAAAAATGTTCTTGTCAAATCGTTGCTGTAATATAGTAGTAAATTCTTCCAACTTTATCTCGTTTATTTCCTTACAATTACAAATCGTCAGATGATACCATTTGAAAAACCCGAATAGGGTAGTCGTTTCGCAAACTTTCCGATTCGTTTATACCAAACCAAAAAAATTAGAAAAATTAAGAGCACAAAAAATAAATCAACACCGAAAATTTAGGAACGCAGTTTGGCATACCTTGCCTACGTTTACGGGACCCTCACCCAGCTTAATAACTTTTACCTAAGTACAATAGATTTACCCAAGGCTTTACTGAGCTGACCTACTTCACCCTTGACACTATCTCTCAACCCCATGAAAGAATTTCACTCTCAATAGTACGACCGCCTCGTACTAACCTCAACAGAGGATTTTCTCAACACTCTTTTTAATTAAAAGACAATAAAAGTAACTCAAGTACTTAATCAACTAAGAACTAAACGACAATATACTTGAGATAAAAAAAGAACAACTTTCCACAAAGTTCAGCCGCACTGAAATAAATCTGGAAGTTGTCGCAATATCAATGGGTTGATTCATGCATAACTCATAATCAAGTCATAAAAACTTCTGCAGAAATCACAGCTGCAAAATACCCGATCAATAACAACACATGAAAGAAAACGTAGCACAAAACTATTTAGCCCAGCTTAACGGAATCATCATCCTTCAAAGGAAAGCACTGAAGCAACACGGACGCAAAGAAGCAATGCGCAGAGAAGCAACATGAACACAGAGAAGCTCACTTTTCCCAGGAGCACATCCACAACATAATATATTAACTCCTCTTCACCATAGGTTCCAATTAGACATGCACACACACTATCTGTTCAAATCCACAATTAACTCACGCTGCACATATACACGCTCCTTTTCCTCAAAAGCCACACACACATGCCATCTTCACCTATTTAATTAATGCAACACAATCACTTCCTTCAATTTGACACACACTCACTTTAGCGATAGAGCACACCTGTTGCCTTCCATCTACACACGTTTTCCTGTATAGTAATTAATGCATACTTATGGACAATTAATGCATTCACATTACTATACCACCCATGCACCTAGTTGCTGCACACCTCTTTTGCTTCTGTGACTCACTCACTCATCACCTCACTTACCGCTCACACATATTCACAATAGACTTCTGCTATAAATAGAATATGTAGGCAACACAATTCACTGCATCTGCTCCTAGTGGACTTGTATGACACAAACTCATTCAAGTCAAAGGAGTCCACATTAACCACGTAATTGTAATATCCCAATAACCAAAAATGCAGTAACCAATTAAAAACACACCTTCTTTATACCACACAATCCTTTATTAACTCAATACCACATACACACCATAGATTGAAGATATGCATAAATCCCACACATGATAAGAGTCCCACTTCAATTCAAACATGCACCAACCTCATCCTTTTAAGTTCACCAATCCATATGATAATTCTAATTATCTTATATGTCCAATTTAAAATGTCAAAACTAAATAAAGGATATATAAAATATATCCTAAACTGTCCCCATTTTTGACATTGTTTGTCACAAATATGAAACTCCCCCTAAATAATATAATTGGACATATAAGTATCAAATTCACAATTCATATGACAAATACTCCCCCTTAATCAAATATCAAGTTCCAAAGAACATCAAGTTTATCCAATCACCTAAATTTCTCTCCCTTGGGACAAAAAGATGCCAAAAAATACGACGAATAGTCACGCATATACCTTGAGATCTCCCCCTGAATGGAATATTCACCATAACAATTTGATGTCTTCCCCCAAGAGAGATCCATACTGATGCGAGAGCTGAAGAGTCTTCGGTAGAGCAAAAAAAAAGTCACAATGCAAACTACTAAAAAAAAGAGACGACAATAGCAACAAAAAAAACTAACGAACTGAAAAAACAAATCTTTTCTTTTCTTTTTTGTTTTGTTTTGTTTTGTTTTTTTCTTTTTCTTTTTAGCAACAAAAAAAACTTTAAAAATGTAAAGCACACTATCCTTGTGCCCCTCGAAGAAATTCAAACTTGGTCTCTTTCTTTGGCTCGAATGAAGATGTGTAACAAGTAGCCTGTAAATTCTCGATAATCAACCCTTTTTCTTTCTCTTGTTTTTCTTTTTTCGCTCACATCTCCAATAACATTTTCTACTGGATAATTTCTTCATATTCGAGATGAAGAACCTCGATTCAAATCAGATTCCATTGTTTTGGTTGGTTCATCATTCGAAGTAACAGAAAGTTCTTCAGTTCGAGCAGTTTCTTCCTCAGTAGTAACTAACTGCAAGTCATTTTCTGCAGTTACTTCCTCAACAGTAACTAACTGCAAATCTGGGCATTTTCTTGTTTTTCTTTCAATATGTTTTTGTTTTTGTACTTGACCCTTTCTAATCCAAGCTTGCTTCGATACCATGGGATGTTGCTGGAAATTTAATGGAGAGCGTCTAGATTTTCGATTTTAACCCATTTGAAACTTCATTTGTAGTAGCTGATATCATCTTGGACTTATATGTCTAATGACTCCACAAAAAAGACATGTGGGTATAAATATTCGATTCTTTCTCGATGTTTCTTTTTCTCTGATAGATTTGGATATGTCATCTTTCTTCTCATTTACTTTAGAGCACTCACCTTTATAGCCAATGCCTTGAAGATTTCCTTTAACTTTATCAATTTTCAATAACTTTTCTAGCTTTTCGTTACCTCTATTTAACATTCTCAATCCTTTTTCAGTACTTACTAATTTCATTCTAGCTTTACCAAGCTCATTTGATGTCAACATCAAATTCTTTTCTAACTCTTGAATGGTGTTCTTCATGAAAAGATTATCTTCCTTCAATCTTTCATTCTTTCTACGCGTTTTCACCTATTTTTCATACATAGCTTTGTAATCCTTGTAAATATTCCCTTTTTTATCATCTAGGCCAGTACCGTCGCTGTCATAATCTGATATTGGATCTTGAGCTGGATTGTTTTCAAAATTTTCCGATTTTCTCTCTTTTCGGCCTTTAGTTACTTCCTTCTCAGTTACTGTTACGCAAGTAACTGAATTTTTGCTATGTAAGGTAACTATCGCAGCATCATTTGCTATTTCTTCTTCGCTATCATATTCACTTTCGGAATTATATTCACTCCAAGTGCTTGTGTAGGACATTCCTTTTTGCTTCTTCACAGTATTGGCACATTTGGATTGAATGTGTCTGAAACCTTGATACTCATGACATTGGATTCTCTTTGCCTTTTGTTCACACTTTTATGTCTTGAGTTGTTGTCTTGAATTGTTACTCGATGAACTTCCGCCATATTGTCCAAAGTCGGATCTGTCTTTCATTTTTTTCAGCCATTTACCAAAATTTCGTGTGAGTAATACCAAGTCTTTGTTTTCATCTGATTCATCTTTCGCATCATTAACACTTTTTCCAGTTTCCACCTGTAGTGCTTCTCTTATAGCAATGTTTGCAAAACTAGGATCTGCACCAACTTGCTACCAAGTTCTGAATCGGTGACTTTGCTCTGATACCAATTGAAAAAGCTGAATAGGGTAGTCGTTTTGCAAACTTTCTGATTCGTTTATACCAAACAAAAAAATTAGAAAAATTAAGAGCACCAAAAATAAATCAACACCAGAAATTTAGTAACGTAGTTCGGCACACCTTGCCTATGTCTGTAGGGCCTTCACCTAGTTTGATAACTTTCACTGAAGTACAATAGATTTATCCAAGGCTTTACTGATCCGACCTACTTAACCCATGATACTATCTCTCAACCCCGTGAAAGAATTTCACTCCTAATAGTACGACTACCTCGTATTACCCTCAATAGAGGATTTTCTCAGCACTCTTTTTAATTAAAAGACAATAAAAGTAACTCAAGTACTTAATCAACTAAGAACTGAACGACAATATACTTGAGATAAAAGAAAAGAACAACTTCCCGCAAAGTTCAGGTGCATTGAAATAAATCTGGAAGTTGTCGCAACAACAATGGGTTGATTCACACAGAACTCATAATCAAGTCACAAAAACTTATGCAGAAATCATAGCTGCAAAATACCCAATCAACGACAACACATTAAAGAAAATGCAGCATAGAACTATTCAACCCAGCTTAACGGAATCATCGTCCTTCAAAGGAAAGCACTGAAGCAACATGGACGCAGAGAGGCAGTGCGTAGAGAAGCAACACGAACACAGAGAAGCTCACTTTTCCCAGGAGCACATCCACAACGTAATATATCAACTCCTCTTCACCATAGGTTCCAATTAGAAACGCACATACCACAATATTTGTTTAAATCCACAATTAACTCACGTTGCACATATGCACGCTCCTTTTCCTTAAAAGCCACACACACATGCCATCTTCACCTTGTTAATTAATGCAACACAATCACATCCTTCACTTTGACATACACTCACTTTAGAGATAGAGCACACTTGTCTTCCATCCACACACATATTCCTGTGTAGCAATTAATGCAAACTTATGGACAATTAATGCATTCACATTACTATACCACCTATGGACCTAGTTGTCGCACATCTCCTTTGCTTCTGTGACTCACTCACTCATCACCACCTCACACACATATTCACAACAGACTTCTACTATAGATAGAAGATGTAGGCAACACAATTCACCGCATCTACTCCCACTGGACGTGTATGACACAAACTCAATCAAGTCAAAAGAGTCCACATTAACCACACAATTGCAATATCCCAATAACAAAAAATGCAGCAACCAATTAAAAATACACCTCCTTTATACCACACAGTCCCTTATTAACTCAATACCACATATGCACCATAGATTGAAGATATGCATAAATCCCACACATGATAAGAGTCCCACTTCAATTCAAACATGCACCAACCTCATCCTTTTAAGTTCACCAATCCATATGATAATTCTAATTATCTTATATGTCCAATTTAAAATGTCAAAACTAAATAAAGGATATATAAAATATATCCTAACACCATTTTAACATGATTCCTTCCATGTGGAGGGAAGCCATCCTTATCTTCATGTTATCTGGTGTTTGATCCATCGTGAAAATTGTTCACACCGGTAGCTCCAACTTCTCACCCCCGTCCTGTCAAATGTCAGGAAATCAATTTTGTTGGCCCTCGTTGTCCTAATGTTGCGTCCTCCATCTCCTGAACTTTTCACAGAAGTTTCCGTCTCTTCTTTGTCCATTTTTTGCATGAGTTGTTGAAACATGGATTTAATATCGCTAATTTCCTTTTCATGTCGCAGTTGAGCCTTCAACAGGTTTTTCATGCTTTCCTTTAAATGACAAAATTCAGCTCTGCGTGTACCTTTTACCATTAATGTTTTGAGGAACATTTGCTCTGATACCAAATGTTACATATTTTTACTCACACACATACACTTTCTGTACGTCACACACCCACACAGATTTAGAGAGGGAAGAGAGTTGAGAGAGAGTAGAGATTCAGACATTCATTAAAGATTTTTCATATCCCCCTCATTTGGTTACAACGGCTATTTCATACAGTACATAGAATATTCTATACTATCACGTGAGTCTATGGTTGAGATTGTTGCTTCCTACAATGCGTTTTGCTTATTCGTAAACGTGTAGTATTCGCCGTCATTCCTTTCTTCTTCTTCTTTTTGTCACATGCAGTCTATTTTTTTTGTAACATCCTCCCTTGTTGTGATTGTTGTCCGTTTATGGTTTGGACGTTGTTGAGTCTAGGTTTACATAAAACGAGATTGTTACGGATTTGGTAATGGAAAGAGGTTGACGACGATATAGAGTGATTAATGGGTTTGATTGGATTGGGATAAGAGCTGGGTGGTTTGGATTTTGGATCGTCTGAAACCGATCGAATTCGGTTTGACACTATGACTTAAGCCTTATCGAATTTTAAGCTGAGCTCCGACTATAAAGAGCTTTGAATGCGGCCTAACTAACAGTACACTATAATAATCGTGGTTTTGACTTGGTAAATTACCGTTGATTGTAAATATATATTGGGTACATAACAACTAGCTAAATCGTAGGCATAGATATTGGGATTCAGTTTGTTTTTGAATTCCAAATTGATTTGTTTTTCAAATGTAATTGTAATCTATCAATGAGTTTAAATACTCAACATGAATACAAGATCGATACAGCTTTTACAATTCTTTATGGTATCAGAGACATAAACTCTAAAGAGTTTTTTTTTCCAAACACTCGTACCCCTCCCTGTTTTAATTCCCAGATCCTTTTCTTCCTCAATGGCTCGCAACTCCATCGTTGTAAACTCTGATAACACCATCACCTCTACCATTGTCCAATTTAATCCCGCCACGCAGCTTCCGATCAAGCTTACTGGCTCTCCGAATTTTGCCACCTGGAAAGCCCAGATATCCATGTTGCTGAATGGTCATGATTTATTCGGTCATCTCGACGGCTCCTCCCCGGCCCTGACCAAAACCATCACTGAGAACAACACCACCGGTCCCAATTCAGCCTATCATATCTGGTATCGACAGGATCAACTGATTCAACAAGCTCTCATGGCGTCGGTTGATCCAACTCTCGCCTCCTCGGTTGCTAATGCACCTGATGCTCACACTGCTTGGAGCACTCTTCACACGGCGTTTGCCAATAAGTCTCAAACGCGAATCTTCAGTCTTCGCGATCAATTAGCTCAACATCACAAGGATTCTCAATCCGTGGCTACTTATCTTCGGGAAATCCGATCTCTGGCCGATGAATTGGCCACTGCTGGTGCTCCAATTTCTAATGACGAATTGGTTGTCAAAATACTCACCGGTTTAGGCACTGAGTTCAGAGAGATTTCTGCAGCCATTCGCTCTCGGGACTCGGCTATCACCTATGAAGAGTTATATGAAAAACTCGTGGATCACGAGCTCTTCTTGAAGCATGAGGAAGCTCGCAAATCTCTTACCTAGCCGATAACAGCTGCTGTTGCCCAAAATCAGCCTCCAAAAACTTACCGTAATGGTTCGTCGAGCAACCATTACAGGCGCTATGGCAACAATCAAATGCCAAACAATCAGCAATGGCGTTCATAGCCCCCACGGTCACGGAGAAATAATATGCCGCAGACCCAAAACAATGACATGGTTATCAAATGTCAGCTTTGTGAAAGAAAGGGACATTCGGCTCGTGATTGCAAAAGTTAATCTCATGATCACATGCAGGCCCGTGCTCATTATGCCGGCTATTCCCCGCAACAAGATTCATGGATCATCGACACCGGGGCAACACATCACATAGCTTCGGATGCTCATCAATTCACCACTTTGCAAGACTATAATGGCTCGGAGGACATCGTTATGGGAAATGGTGAAACAATCCCGATTTCCCACACTGGTAACATTGATCTAAAAGCACCTCATTGCCATTTTACCCTACATGATGCACTCTGTTCTCCTTCTGTTACAAACAATTTGATTTCAGTTTCCCAATTTTGTCGAGACAATAACAAGTCTATTGAATTCTTTCCTTTTTCCTATGTTGTGAAGGATCTTGCAATGGGAGCACCGCTGGTACGAGGAGAAAGTAGTGGCCGGCTCTATCAATGGCCACCAAAGAGTCTTAATGTTTTTCCAAGCTGTCAAGTTGCTGTGTCCACCGACCTGTGGCATCGTCGATTGGGTCATCCCAATCAAAAAGTTTTAAATCAAATTTTTAGACAATTTTCAGTTCCGCATAACAGTTCAAAGCTTTCTATTTGTCATTCTTGCAATTCAAATAAGATGCACAGGTTACCTTTTTTCTGAAAACATTTTGAAAACTACAACTCCATTGCAAGTAGTATATAGTGATCTTTAGGGTCCCTCCCCGATTGTGTCGATTGATAAAAAATGATATTATGTCTTGTTTGTTGATCACTATACCAAATACATGTGGTTTTATACGCTTCAAAAAAAAGATGAGGTTTCAAAAATTTTCCAACTTTTGCATCCAGTACTTGAACGTCGATTTAATACAAAACTTTTGTGTCTATACACTGATGGAGGTGGTGAATATCAAGGTCTAGACCCTTTCCTAGCACGAAATGGCATTGAACATTTAGTGTCTCCCCCCTATACCCCACAAAGAGTAGCAATCGTCGAGCGACGTCACCGACATATCATAGAAACAGCCAAAAC
This sequence comes from Erythroxylum panamense, assembly GCA_027123425.1. Taxonomy (NCBI): domain Eukaryota; kingdom Viridiplantae; phylum Streptophyta; class Magnoliopsida; order Malpighiales; family Erythroxylaceae; genus Erythroxylum; species Erythroxylum panamense. The sequence continues at coordinate 5,853,685 of JAOTIZ010000001.1, forward strand.
TCTCATGCACCAAGCCTCAATGCCCTCCAATTTTTGGTCATTTGCTTGTCAACAGGCTACATACTTAATTAATCGGCTCCCCACTACAATCCTAGGAAACCGAAGCCCATTCGAAGTTTTATTCAAAGAAAAGCCGAACCTCCAATCTATCAAAACCTTTGGATGTCTTTGTTATCCTTGGTTAAAACCCTATGCCAAACACAAGCTCGATCCGAAATCAACACCATGTGTCTACCTAGGCTTTTCTACCAAATACCATTCCCATCTATGTTTTGATTTCACCACCTCCAAAGTTTATGTCAGTCGAGATGTTGTGTTTTATGAGACTGAATTTCCATGTGAAACCTCCAATTTTCGAAACATAGGCAATTTATCTTTTGAATCATGGGAAACCACTGAACTTGAACCTTTGAAAACTGATAAAACTGATATTTTGTCATGCTTTGAATTGCCTAACTACTTGCAGGTTCGGCTGCCCACTACCTCCTCCTTGACCGTGTTGCATCCTGCTGCAGGTATTCCTCTTCCTCAGTCCCCAACCGACTCCACACTGCCTGCCCAACCGCTTGATCCCTCGACATTGCCACAGACTGAACCAACCACTCAAACTAACCCAACTGAACCGAATCAGTCATCTACCACCACTCGTGTTCTCTCTGAGTCACACGCTATACCTCACACCCAGCCATGGTCATCATTACCCACCCAAGCAGACCCAACACCAACTCATCGCATGGTCACCCGCTCCCAAACCAACAGCCTTAAACCGAGACAATTTCATGTAACCACTACCACATCACCGACCACAATCCCACGCACTTACAAACAAGCCCTCAAACACTCCCATTGGCAGCTTGCTATGCAAGCTGAATATGATGCCATGATCCGTAATCAAACGTGGAGCCTAGTCCCATACGATGCCTCCAAGAATATTGTAGATTGTAAATGGTTATTTCGGGTTAAATACAATGTTGATGGAACAATTGACAGGTATAAGGCGCGATTAGTGGCGAAAGGCTTCACACAAAGGCCGGGAATTGATTACCAAGATACATTCAGCCCAGTAGTAAAGCCAGTAACAGTCCGTTTGGTTCTCACTATTGCCACTCATCGTTCTTGGCCGATACATCAGCTGGATGTTAATAATGCGTTCTTACAAGGGACACTGGATGAAGAGGTCTATATGCGTCAACCACCGGGGTACGAATCGCCATTGAATCCTGGTTATATGTGCAAACTTCATAAGGCGATATATGGACTGAAACAAGCACCACGTGCTTGGTATACTGCCATCAAAACATTTTTTGTGGATTATGGTTTTGAAACTGCCAAGTCTGATTCATCACTATTTATACTAAGCCGAAAGGGGTTCATGGCATATATACTCATCTATGTTGATGATATAATTGTTACCGGCAGTGATACACAGGGGGTGCAAGGGATTATTCAAGCTCTTGCTACATGATTCTCTCTCAAAGATCTTGGTACTCTCAATTACTTCTTGGGCATCGAAGTTTCGTATGATTCCTCGGGTATGTACTTGTCTCAACAAAAGTATGTTCATGATATGCTTGAAGATTTAAATATGCTTGATTGCAAGGGGGTGCCCACTCCGATGAGTCCAACCACTAATCTCACCGTCGATACTCCAATTGCTGATGTTGATGCCTCAATGTATCGTCGGGTAATTGGCAAGCTTCATTATCTCTCCTTCACAAGGTCGGATATTGCTTTTGCGGTAAATAAACTCTCACAGTTTATGCACCAGCCTTGTAATGGTCATTGGCGTGCAGCAAAAAGAGTTTTGTGTTATTTGCAGCAGACTTCGCATCTCGGTGTTCGTATTGCTCGGGAATCGGATTGTCAGCTCCTCACCTATTTAGACTCGGATTGGGCTGGAGATCCGCTTGACCGCACCTCGACGACAGGGTATGTAATTTACTTTGGCAGCACACCCTTCTCCTGGTCATCTAAGAAGCAACGCTCAGTCTCTCGATCATCTACCGAGGCAGAATACAGGGCGGTAGCAGCTGCTGTTTCCGAGACCAATTGGATTCAGAATTTGCTTCTTGAACTCTGTTTTAAGACAACGACAGTTCCTAAGGTTCTTTGTGACAATGTAAGTACAACTTATATTTGTGCCAATCCTGTTTTTCACAGCCGAATGAAGCATGTTGCAATTGATTTTCACTTTGTTCGAGAACAAGTTCAGAATGGTGCACTCCAGGTTCAACATCTACACTCGGCAGATCAAGTTGCGGATATTCTCACGAAACCATTGCCAAGGGCTGCCTACACTCGTAATCTACTGAAATTGGGTCTCGTTGATCATATTCCAAACTTGAGGGGGTGTAAAAGTACACTATAATAATCGTGGTTTTGACTTGGTAAATTACCGTTGATTGTAAATATATATTGGGTACATAACAGCTAGCTAAATCGTAGGCATAGATATTGGGATTCAGTTTGTTTTTGAATTCCAAATTGATTTGTTTTTCAAATGTAAT
>JAOTIZ010000001.1:5856291-5872888 GCA_027123425.1 Erythroxylum panamense
GTGACAATGGGAAAGAATTTACTTGCATGAACAATTATTTTCTGGAGCATGGTATTATTTTCCAATCTTCATGTACCGGTACTCCACAACAAAATGGGAGAGTTGAAAGGAAGAATAGGCATATCTTAAATATTGCGTGTGCTCTTAGATTTCAAGGATCGCTTCCCATCAAGTTCTGGGGTGAGTGCATTTTGACTGCTGGTTACTTAATTAATCGAACTCCCTGTTCGGGTTTAAATGGAAAAACTTCATATGAGGTTCTCTATGGTCAACAGCCAGATTTTGGTCATCTAAGAATATTCGGGTCATTGTGTTATGCTCATTGTAAGACAAGGGATAAGTTTGCCAGTCAGAGTCAAAAGTGTGTGTTCATGGGTTATCCTTATGGGAAGAAGGGTTGGCGTTTGTATGACTTGGAAAACATGGAATTTTTTGTCTCTAGAGATGTTGTTTTCTTTGAAGATCAATTTCCTTTTTCTACAGCTCTTGAAAAATAGTCCATAGTTGAAACAACTACACTTTCTCAAAGTGAAGGACTCGATGAGGCATGGAATGAGGAAATGGTTTTGAATGACAGACAAGCTACTAACATGGATGAGCAGTGGGCTGAAAATGATGATGAAAATAGTGAAATTGATGATCGAAATGATGGGGAAGAGTTGGGACGTGGAAGGCATGTGAAGCAGCCCTCAGTTCGGTTGCGGGAGTATATCACGCACACCATACAACGAAAGATTCCATCCCTAAAATTCTCCACTCCACGGCATCCCCAGGGTAAGCCCTATCCTATAGCACATTATGTGAACTGTGATAATTTCTCTGCGCAACATCAGAACTTTCTTGCAACTATTACCGCAGAACGAGAGCCGATGTTTTACTCAGAAGCTGCTAGAAGCAAAGAATGGCGTGGCGCCATGTCTAGTGAAATCGAGGCTTTAGAAAAGAATGGAACTTGGGTGATAGAGGATCTTCCGAAAGGTAAAAAGGCGCTCGGATGCAAATGGGTATATAAAATAAAACATCACTCGGATGGCTCCATCAAACGGCTCAAAGCTCGTCTTGTGATCTATGGTAATCATCAAGTTGCTGGGATCGACTACACTGACACATTTGCGCCGGTTGCTAAGATGGTTACTGTTCGAGTATTTCTTGCTATTGCAGCAGCCAAACAATGGGAATTGCATCAAATGGATGTTCACAATGCCTTTTTACATGGGGATCTTCAGGAGGAAGTTTATATGAAGATACCACCTAGCTTTCGGGTAACACAACCGGGAAAAGTGTGTAGGCTTCAAAAATCTCTTTATGGGCTCAGGCAAGCGCCAAGATGCTGGTTTGCCAAGCTTTCGACAGCCTTGAAAGATTATGGATTCAAACAATCACATTCAGATTACTCTCTTTTTACCTTGCGACGAGATGCATCCCAAGTCAATGTTCTTGTTTATGTTGATGATTTGATTATCTCAGGTAATGATCATGAAGCCATTGAGTTATTTAAATCTTATCTCAGTGATTGTTTCCATATGAAGGATTTGGGACTTTTAAAATATTTTCTTGGCGTGGAAGTTGCGCGTTCTCAAGAGGGAATTTTTTTGAATCAACGCAAATACATACTTGACATCATCTCGGAAGTTGGACTTTTAGGGGCCAAACCAGCGAGTATTCCTATTGAGCAGAATCATAAGTTGGCTCTAGCTACAGGATCTCTTCTAAATGATCCGGAACAATATCGTCGTTTGGTTGGACGGTTGATTTATCTATGCTTCACCAGACCGGAGCTTGCATATAGTGTTCATGTTTTATCTCAATTTATGCATCAACCACGCATTGATCATTGGAATGCAGCGCTTCGAGTTGTTCGATTCTTGAAAGGGAATCTGGGTCAAGGGATATTTTTGAGCAGCAAGAGTGATATGCGGTTACACGGTTGGTGCGATGTGGACTGGGCTGGATGTCCGTTGACAAGAAGATCACTCACAGGATGGTTGATTTTCTTGGGCACTTCTCCGATATCTTGGAAGACAAAGAAGCAACATACGGTTTCTCGATCCTCTGCCGAAGCGGAATATAGATCAATGGCAGTGACCACATGTGAGCTTAAATGGCTGAAGGGATTGTTAGCTAGTCTTGGAGTATCTCATCCGCACTCAATGACGCTTGCTTGTGATAGTCAAGCCGCTCTCCATATCTCTCACAATCCGGTCTTTCATGAGCGCACCAAACATATCGAGGTAGATTGTCATTTCGTTCGAGATGAAATTCTCAACGGCAATGTGAGTCCTACCTATGTTCCAACAACATCTCAGCTTGCGGATATATTTACAAAGGCCCTTGGTCAGGCATCGTTCCGTTCTCTCCTTTGCAAGTTGGGCATTCGAGATCTTCATGTACCAATTTGAGGGGGGGTATTAGGAATTATTTTGTAAATATGTATTGTAGTTAATGTAAATATCTGTTTCCTATTTATTAGGAGATTAGGTGCTACCGTTAATGAGAGATTTTTGGTTTCTACCGTGTATATATGGTTTTGCATAAGAGGAATGAAGGGTATAGAAAATTCCCACGATCATTCTATTGATTTTTACAATAACTAAATGTTTCAAGTTGAGCAAGAAATCATATAACGTTTTACAGTTTGCGTTGGTACAAACGGAGCTTCTCAAGCAGAATAGACGTCTACCCCACAAGGTTTTGAAGAAACTCCAGGGGCAGAGCAGTACCAATGGCGACGCCATGGGCTTTTCAGTGACATGGCTAGTCAACGCATTGGGATCTTCCTCAACAAAAGCTACAAGCAGTTCTCCAATCACCTTTAATGCCAATGGCAAGTAATAAAGATGTTTCCGAGTCTGCAGCCGCAACTCCTCCGCCATCATTACCTAGTGCTTACGTAATATCGGCACAAACAAGAGACAGCAAAACTTTCCGTCACCTGGAAGTCAGAACCAACCATGAGGATCCTATTTTAGCATTTTCTAAGGTAAAAGAAGCCAAATTTAAGAAGAAAACCCGCGGCTTACCAGTTACTTTCTTTCCATAAAGAGATTTTGGGTTTAATTAGGGTTTCGGAATAAGCTTTTTTTTTTGTTTTATCGTTGAGGTGTTTTAGGACGGTCCTAATTATAAGAAGGTGTCTTTAAGCCATCTATACTCAAGCCGTAAAGAATAAAATACTGGTCAAACAAATTTTTCCATTCTTAACTCAAGATTTCTGGTTAAAGAATGAGAATACTGAATCACTCACACCAATCATATTTGGTTGGGTTTCGAAATAAGCTCATAAATAATTTTTTGATTTAAATTAGAGATTTTGGATAGATTTAACTAAAATAATTAAAATATTAATAATTTTAAGTTTTCAAAATAAGCCACTTAAACCCTATTATATCACACTAGGATGGACAATAGCACAATTTACTATTTAAAATATTAAAAAAAACATAACATTATTACTAATAATATGAAACTTAATAAATAAAAATTAAATTCACCTAAAATTTTCTATTTATATTTTATTATAAATGTTTTGAAAACATTAGGATTAAAAATTTTAAATCCTCTAAAATATTATAATTCATGTTGATTAAAATTTTATATCAGACAAAATAGCAGAATTTATTATTAAAAATTATAACGTTAATAATAATAATATGATACTTAATAAATAAAATTTTAATTCACTTAATTTTTGTCTATTTAAATTTTATTTTAATTTTTTGAAAACATTATAATTAAAATTTTAAATACTCTAAAATATTATAATTCATGTTGTACTATGATATAATTAATCAAAATATACTTTTGAGTAATATTAGATTAAATACAAACAAAATATAGGATACATTAAGTGCCTGTTTGATTCAGCTTTTGGAGACTCTAAAAATACTTTTTTTACCGCAAAAGCTATTTTCAAGAAAAAATGGGTGTTTGGCTGCAAACTTCAAAAGCACTTTTTAAGTAGAAACAGCTTTTGAAAAAGCTAAAATATAGCTTTTTCAAAAGCTAAAATTTAGAGCTTTTCAGAAAAGCCCAAATTTCAGCTTTTTCGGGAAGCTGTTTTTTATGTTATAGAAATAAATATTTTTAAATATAAATCAAATAGAGTAGAATAATATTTAATATAATAAATTTTATTAAATAATTAATAATAATTTTTTATATAATTAATAATAAAATAATAAAATTTTTATTAATGAAAAATAGAAAATATATTAAAAAATGGATTCTTTAATTGTTTAATGTTTCCGTCACTTACGTAAATAAAACTTGAAATAGCGTCTATTCTCCTCTTGACAAAACCAGTCGCTGACTCTGTTTTGTTTCTTCTGCTCATATATCCCTCTTATCTTCTCAGGTTGGTTCTTCTTTTTATTTTTATTTGTCTCCTAAAATTTTATTTTTCTCTATCGAAGGCAGACGTCGAACGTTTGTTTTCAACGCAAATGTCGAACGTCTGCAATAAAAACGCAGGATTTTAATGCATGTTAGAATTACTCATCAACAGTACATGGATGTTGTTAAACCACAAGACTCTTCCATCGATTCTGCTTAACAATTTGTAATAAAGTTGAATGCTTAACAATTTGTAATATTATTTAACTTTTTTACATGTTTTAATATTTGTTTTTCATATTAATTTCATTTTCTATAAAAAAAATGAGACATCTCTTTAAATTATTTCTTATAAGATGATTATCAAAAATTTCCTACAATATAATACTTGGCATATTGTTTAATATACTTTAAAAATTATTTAGCATAAATAATTTTATTATAAAATAAAATATAGTTAAAATTAATAAAAGTGCTTTTTATTTTTATGTTGCCAAACAGTCTACTGTATGAAGCTCTTTTAAAAAAGCTGTTTTTTTAATTGACAGCCAAACAGTCAACTGACTTTTAAAAAAAGCTCTTCTCAGAAAAGCTCTACTGACAAAAGCTCTACTGATAAAAGCTCAATCAAACAGGCCGTGAGTTTGATATGAATGTAAATGTTTATAAAATCAAGAACCTAAACTTTCGAACCGGAGGGTGGAAGATGTGAGGAAATCATTTGATAACGATTTTTTGGGAGGGATGATGCGCGTCATTGGATATGCTTAAGAAATATGGCAAAATTGTAGCGCCTGATTGTGGCCACATCAACGACTTTCCATGAATCCTATTCTTTCTTCCATTTTTTGACAATTGTTCCTAGTTTTGAGATGAGTTTGAAAAGGAATTTAAGATCTCACTCTAATAAAGACTGTAGGATTGTCGTATTTTCATAGTCGCTCAATGAAAACTTATAGTGCAACTAGCAACGAAAAAAGACAGTCTTTGCAGGAGTATAAGGTAATAGCAGATTATGGTCACCATCAGGTGTGTATATATATACATATATATATTTTCAGTTTTTACGTATTTACTCCTTCATCCTGCATCACTATTATCCTCTACTGAAAACTGTCTCTCTATTATATAGAGATAAGGTTGCATACTATCAGATTCCCTAAGACTCCGCTTCACTGGGAGACTTCGGGGTATGATAATAATAATGATGATGTCTATGTTTATTTTGCCGAGGAGAGCAAGGGTAAGTGAGATTTATGGGTCCTTATTAGTTCGCCATTTTCCCTTGTTTCGGACCTCCGTGAGATGAAAAAGGTAACAAGATTGAACGAGCAAAATGTGGAAGAACCTGGTCCAGGAAGACAGAAAACCCGTACACCTGAATGTCACCAAGACAGTGGGAACAATGACCACTCGAAGCCTTGAACTGTGGTTTTGCAGGCTCAAAGGGATTTATTACCTTTCCAAATGTCCGTCACTATTTGGTAGTCTTGTACGTCATGAACGATAAACGTACCAGTTAGATAATGCCCCATTAACTGGCTAAAAGCTTAGGCCGAAGCATATTCTAAGGACAATATGCTGATTGCATTATTCGGCAGCAAGAAGAAATAATATCAAAAACAATCTCAAAGATGTCTTAAAGCTATAAGAATAAGCAGGTAAACATCGAACTCCCGAGGCATCATAGAAGAGCATTAAGCAAGACTTATATTCTATCCTTTTAATTAAACTATCAAAAAGCAACCTTCCACTTAATAGAAGTTGCATGGAGTTCATCCTCCTAATTTGATAGTCACCCATCTTCCTCACCGCTTCTCTTTTAACAAAAACAATGTTTTTGTTAGTGGGCATTTCCTTTTAGACGCATTAAGTTCTTAGTTTTCTTCTAAAATCCTTTCCCTGCCCCACTTTCAAAAGGTATACTCTTTAAGTAAACGAACAATAAGCAGTTCACTAATGACATGTTGGATGTATTAGGAAGGATATATAGATCAAGATGAACTTGGCTTCGATAATGAGATACGTTCTATTGTAAGCTTTTAGTGCTTGGGCTCTTGCTGGGCACAGAACTTGAGCAATCAATCATTGGTGCGAAGACCCAAAAAAGGGTTTCTTTAAAATAGTGTTTATGGCCATGCTTCCTTGATCCTTGCCATCGCAGATGGCAGTCTGGCTTTTTCAAGTTCAAGGTGGTCATGATGCCTGAGTCAACAAATAGGTTTGCCTAATTGGAAGTGCATACGATCGATTATCTGTTTTCCGAGTTCAGATTCCCCGTCTAATATTATTTTGTCTTATTGTGTTCAATAAATTTCACCTATTTATTTATGTGAGTTTCATGTAGGTCCTGCGTGGATCTTACGTGAGTCCCGCAAAATAAATGACTGAGATTTCATGAGACACAGGGTAATATTGGACAGAGGATCTTATACCATTTTTCTCACCAATTCTCTTAACAAAATATTATAGAAGCCCTGTACGTGTCCCTTTCACCTGCTAATGCTTTTGTGTCATTTAGTTTGTCGTTGGCTTATAGGCCAAATTAGTTAGATAATAGTCATTTTAATTTGGAAAGAAGCCATTGAACAACTGAGAAGCAAGGCTTGCATTTGACTTAAGATTGTTTCCAGGTTTGAACCATCATGCTCCAGAATAAAGCATACAGGACAAAACTACTTGTTCATTTCCATTTGACCTGACAGTATTGTTTGTCACTCACACTTGCGGAATTGTGAGATTGATGTTTTTAGCACTTGACGACCTGCTCCAAAACAAGGTCTGCTGCTGCAGTTCCGTTCCATTATGGATATATCTAAAACTAATGAATAGAACCTTACTTTCCAACTTTCTCAAGTGCGTACAAAGGAATTATCATAATTAAAGGAATTCTCGAGAACCTAAGGTTTCCATATTCCACTATTAATAGTCAAGAGTATTTTCCATACACCAAAAGTTAATAACAAGACAAAGAAAGCTTTAAATTCTTTTCAACAAAATGCCAAGTAAGACCAACTTATATAATCACTTCATGGGTTTCGCTTTTTTGAGTAATTGTGGAGCCTCATTGTCCAAGAACGGACTAATGCCTTTAGAACATAAAATGTCAAGTAAAAAACACTTTGCAAGTTTCGTAATATTTATGAGAAAACACTTTGCAAGTGTCATAATATTAATGAAAACCCTGTCATTGAGCTAAGGCTGACTCTAAAGTATCAATATGAATGCGATGAAGGGTCGGTGGCATACGGACAAAAAGTAGGAAATAATCATCTATTAAATGCTACCAACTTCATCCCATTTTTAGCATAGATTGATCCTGTTGCAATTACTGTGAATTGGATTTGGATGTGAACAAAAGATGTCGTTCTACTTGTTGATGGACCTGTCACTCTACTTGCGTACTTCGCAAAGAACGCAAGGGAAAGTCGAGAAAAGGCACTACTGCTGTAACATTTCTTGATGAAAAGTAGAGTCTTGGAGATGCCCTTTTCTTTATATTGTTCTATCTTTGTTAAACGTGATTCTATCTGCAATTTGATAAAAGTTAACAATATCCCCTTCCCATCTGTTCTTGTTCCTTTGTGTTCTTAACCTGAGCTGAATGATAGGAAAAGCAAAACCGTAAGGGTTCACACTTCACAGGCTTGTACGTGTTGAAATGTCAGAAAGCTACAGGGAACGTTAGCTAACCGGCGCCAATATTCGTTCTTTGCTTTCTGTCACTTGGCTCTGTTTTTGTTCAGAGACAACAAATTATCGAATACTTTTTTTTTCTTCTCTTTTTTCGTTTTCTTTTAAAGATCCAGACTCGCTGCTCCTTTTAACAGTTAAGGCCCTTTTATCTTCTCGCTCGCTTTTCTTGCATAGCGTTAGACGCCGTGTCCTTGTCTTGTCTCTTGAGCTTGATTTGGTGCTTACCATGATGGAGAATGGTTTCTCCTCTCCTCGAAGCGAGGCCTTCCCCGCCGGTCTCCGTGTTCTTGTCGTCGATGATGACCCCACATGGTTGAAAATTCTCGAAAAGATGCTCAGAAAGTGCTCTTATGAAGGTTCAACTTCTACTACTGTTTCTGTTATCTCTTTCATCGCTACTCTGTTGAAGTTGCTTCCTTCGCTACATACTTGCTTATGAACCGTTTTCATTCCCTTGTTTTTTATCCAGCCTAACATGGGTCAGGTTGAGTTTTTGTTTGAAATTTGGAGTTTTGTCGTATTGGTTCTTAGGTGGCTCACTGCGTGATAAATAATTGCATTTAGTTTATACTCTTATGTCGACTTTTTGGGTTCGACCGAAGGGATGCCTTCACATCTCAGTAATTAGTTCGTATGAAGTTTGAAACTTCAATATTTTCGTCACTAATTCACATCTCAGTAATAAGTTCATATGAAGTTTGAAACTTCAATATTTTCGTCACCAACACTTACTCAACTACACGAGGGAAATGAAACTGTTACAAGCCATGTTGAGTTACGATTTGATACATTATTCTTGCTGTTGCTAAGCAGTTCTGAAGTAACTTGAGGAATTGTAAATGGGTTTAGTTCGGTTTTTGTGAAGTTTCAACTTTTGAAGACTTTCTGTTTTGAGTTGAGAAGGCTTGATTTTCATCAATCTCGGTGAGTCTTGGGCGTTTCTTTAAGTTAGTTGTCGCCGGTTCTTCAACGGGAAGAATGGATTGACCAGAGTTTTATTGGACTGTAACGAGTAATTGTGGATGGAGACTAGGCATCACCTGCCATCAAAAGTTCTCTGTTACAAGAAACTTTACAAATTCAAGATGGGAAACTGATTCTCACGCCCTTTTAGATTTTTCCGTTGATAATCATAGATTGCGTAGCAGATAATGGACGATGCTTGATATGACTTGTTCCTTGTCTCTTTGAAAACTTGTTCAAGTTTCTTCACCAACCAACTAGATTTACATATAGAACCAAGTTTCACATTATTAGGACAATTGTGTTTGAATTGCATGCATTTCCATATTGGAATTGCTGTTCTAGTGGCTATTTTTGGTAGCAAGTTGCTGAGTTTATTTGGAACTGCAATTCTTTCCCCACCATAGGAACTGTAGCTTTGGAAACGTAACTACAATTTAATTACTTGAAATTGAATGGATTGAACTTCTAATGCTAACTGACTAGCTAATATCAGAGTTGAAGTTAGCTGTCCTAACTCCAAATTCCTATGCTCAATAACTCAAAGGCGACCTAACCTTTATAAATTTTGGGAATTAGGGTGTTTCATATAATTTGTCGGCCAGTGTTGATTTTTGGTATGTATGATAGCATCTGTGCGAAAATAAATTAAGGTCTCTACTCCCACCTTTTAAGCTTCTTACATTTCTCTTTGGAATATATGAAATTTTTGTTTTCCAGTGACCACTTGTGGTTTAGCAAGAGATGCTCTGAAGATGCTGCGAGAGAGGAAAGATGGTTATGACATCGTAATCAGTGATGTCAACATGCCAGACATGGATGGTTTCAAACTTCTAGAGCATGTTGGACTGGAAATGGATCTTCCTGTCATTAGTTAGTTCTTCCCCATTTTCCTTGATAACAGTCTGAATACCTCGCCCACCCCACTTAGAAAAATTAGGATCTTTTTCATTCTGTCTTGCTCTTCTCTCATCAACTTTGCCTCTAATTCCATTGATTTCTGGCACTACAGTGATGTCTGTTGATGGAGAAACAAGCAGGGTGATGAAAGGTGTTCAACATGGAGCATGTGACTATCTTCTCAAGCCTATACGAATGAAAGAACTGCGGAATATATGGCAACATGTGTTCAGAAAGAAGATACTTGAAGTAAGAGATATTGAAAGTTTTGAAGGGATAGAAAGTATTCAAATGAGTAGAAATGGATCTGATATGTCCGACGATGGGCATTTACTTTGTGGAGAAGAAGTGATCTCACAGAGGAAAAGAAAAGATGCTGAAAAAAAGCTTGATGACAAAGAGTTTGCAGATAATAATTATGCAAAGAAAGCTAGAGTCGTTTGGTCGGTGGACCTTCACCAGAAATTTGTCAAAGCTGTGGATCAGATAGGATTTGACAGTAAGTATCACTTCAGTCTTTCATTTCAACTGGTGTCTTGATCATGTTCAGGAACAGCAATTCTTCATAGCTAATGAAAATTCGTTAAACATGTGTCATTTATATGGCTCCCAGTGATATGGCTCACCGAGCGTTTCGTGATGTCTCTTTGACAGAGGTTGGTCCGAAGAAAATACTTGACTTGATGAATGTGCCATGGTTGACGAGAGAAAACGTTGCTAGCCACTTACAGGTAACTGTTAAAAGATAAAATGATATGGAATTGTCACCTCCTTGTGTCATAAATTGACAAACAATTCTTTTGTTCTTAACAAGACTAGTGCTTTCTCTGAAAAGCTTGTCGCCTTTGCAGAAATATCGTCTCTATTTAAGCAGACTGCAGAAGGAGAATGACATAAAATCATCGTGTCTTGGGGTAAAACATTCAGATTCACCTACAGGAGATAGCAGTGGAAGTATTGGCATTCGGAAAATGATCAGCTTGCAGCACAGTGATGTTCCAAATAGCACATATATGTTTTCTGGACATACCAAAATTGTCCAGAATGTGGATTCTAGAAGCCATGAAATTGATCGAAAGGGAATTGGCTCAATTCCTGTATCAGATAGCAAACAAGCTTCAACCATCGATGTTCGGAATCCTTATAAACCCAGGATTTCACAGATAGGCCATTCTCTAAGGTCTGGAGAACTGGGACTGAATTTTGCAGCATGTGATCGCATGTTTCCCTCGCCATACTTGTGTGAAATTCCAGAGATTCAGCTGAAACAAGAACAACCTTGTGTATATGATGGGTTGAAAGAGCCACCTCTACCTTGTCAGCAGCAGCACATGCAAGATGATTATATACAAGAAGCTCTACCAGCTGGTTCTAGGCTTACTACAAAGGGAAGACCTATGAGTGGCCATGAGAAAATTAAGCCTTCATACGAGTGTAGGAGTGACAACCATGTTAGCTCAACAGGTTTTACATTAAACTCTAGCCCTCTTGAAGTCTCAACATGCGTTGTAAATGATCAGGCTATAAAGTCCATTCCCACCAACACATCAAATGGTAAGAGATCTGATCTTGATCTGAGTTTCATTACAAAGATGGAATCTGGTCCAGAGCATATAAACTGGGGGCCATCTGTCACTAGTATGGATAATGAGTACAATAAAAAGGTGAACCTTGTTACTTCTACGGGGAACGGTCTTGACTCCAACCACTCGCAAACCTCTTTCTTTATGCCAAATTACCTCACTGATGAGCCAATTTCCTCACAAGCACCAAGCATAAAGAACCAGGTCTTCAATCTTAGCTGTATTTCAGATTTGGAAGTCCCCCAAAGTTGTGTGGATTGGGTTGGAACCACAAGTGATGAGTTGCGAGTCTGTTGGGTTCAAGATGATTGCTGTGCTATGAATCTTGGCCTCCAGAACATTGATTTTTCAGAGTACTGTGATCCAGGTCTTGTTGGTGAAGTTCCAATCCATTTGTATGATGCGCTGAAGCTTGATTATGGAAATTCTTCAGACTCAACGGATTATTCTGTAATTGATCAAAGTTTGTTTATAGCATGACTTGGCTTCATCTTCATGCATATTCAGTAGAGTCAGGCATTGGCTGTTTCTTTCTGATGATCTATCAGAGTAGTCAAATACTTTCCGATTAGGTTGGTTGGTGGATAAGCAGGCATGTGTAATGGAGAAGCTATGTCCGGTAATCTTGGTTCTTCTAGTTTCTACTCTATTACTGTTGCATGTTTGTGTTGTAAGATACATTGATTTAGCAAGGATCTTGCAATTTTTGTTTCTAAATGCATAATCCAGGGTAAATTGAAGCTCTCATGTCCCAGCGAATTTGATTCCTTGATTACAGCTGCGACATCGCTGTTTAGCTCTTTTTTGCTTTGATCAGATTGACGTGGTGGGGAAAATGCATATTTTGTCCACCAAGCACCAACCATCTACTTCAATCTCTACGTCCTTGTCTGAAAGGTGATGGTGTAAAAGAAGGAAATGCATTGCATTCATTTCATTTGATTGATCAAACAATGTAGTTAGTTATGTTACCATTGCATGCTAGGATCCAAATATCAAGAATTAAACATCACTACCGATAACTAAGTACATGATGAAGAACAGTTGTAAGGACAGGAATGGTAAATTACCAGCTCTCAACAAGTCAGTCCACTTGGTCATGTCATCACAGGTTTTAATAGTGAAGAACATTGGAGAAAAGAGGGAAGCGACATCTGGCAAGAGAGCTAGTCGAATGTTATAAATGGGTGTAACGAGAAAAACGACTTAATGAATACAATTGAGTCCTCTCTCTCTCTCTCTCTCTTCTTCTTCTTCTTTCTTATGATTCTTAATTCTCAAATTACGAGTTAGAGTTTCGTAACAAAAGTGATGTCAGAGTTATATAATCATCAGTGAAGGCAAAGGTACACATTCCCTGTTAGGAATTGGTTCTGCCTGATTTTGGCTGAACGGTGCGTTGCCGTTGAGGTCCATTGTTATCTTCCTTCTGTGATGAATACGACGTGAAGATACCTGCAAAACAGTGAAGGCACGTCGGGGGTTATGTCCCGATTAGCCCCTCCGACGCTCAAGTTAGTCTTTTGGAGAATGTGGGATTGCCGTAAAAGCCAGAGAACTAGGTTTATGATTGTGCGTACCTTCGTTATGGAAGAATTATACCTTATATATGCTTTTGTAGCTAGATTTAGGTTTTCACGTAGAGTTCTATCTCTGCATGGAAAGTTCTCATGCTGACGGGCCGTTGGGAACGTGTATAAGGCTTGGGCCTGGCGTGGAAGTAGGAATGGATCGATCGGCCCATAGGTGGTACCGATTAGATCCGGGTCCTGTGCGGTCGACCCGACCAATGTTGAACTTTTTAGTTTAACAGGCATGATAATGCCTAACCTCATTATTTGCCAAAGGTCGAAACCATGGTCGGCAATCAAGATTTTAGATAGTGGTGTGCGTCAAAATTATCCGGTTGCATAATGCACCAACCAAAGTGGAAAATATCATTACCCACCTTAACCACAATTTATGCGTTCAAAGAGTGACAAGGAACCATTGAGTTGCATCCTAAATGTAGACCTAGTCCGATTGTCGTTATGTAGTAGTAGTAGGTTTAAGTCTGTAGCGATGAATTTTTTAAAGAAAACCGAAGAAAGAGTGAAAAGTAGCAAGTAATTTCCTAGGTACTAGCAACAGAAAAGCAGGCTTGTCCTTATTCCGACCAAACCATATAACTGGATCCGTCTGACGGAAAAGGCAATGAACTTTGAATTCCATCTCCAGCAAACGAGGAATGATGATATTAGTACAGTAGCTAGGCCTTGGAGGCCTAAAAGCAGATAGACGAAGAAGCTACTGACTAGTATTATTGTGATTGTGTAAGAAGCCAACTGTGGCTTCGTAGTTTGTGGACCCAAAATCTCCGAAAACCGAAGAACTATGTGATTGGTCATGGACTGATAAGATTGTGCCCATGCCACATCTATAGCACCGGCCATTAGGTGCAGACCACCTCCTTTTCTTTGCATGCACCTCTGACATGAGGCAGGGCGGGTCTACAATTTTATCCGGTTTTGGATAACAGTAAAAACTAAAAACCATTTGGAAATAAAACGTAAACTTTTCTCAATTGCGAGACAGGTTGGGTTATGACTTATGACTTGAGGTTTGGTATGAGTTAAATCAAATTAATTTTTTATTGTATTCATCAAAAGTTAAGTACCAGAGTGCTACCAGTTGTGGGTATTTCTGTGTTCGTGTCAGCACCCAATGTCTCATCCTTTTTCGTTAATGACTTTTGACTTCCAAGTCCAATGCTCATCTTAAAGTGGCATTTGCGGGACACACGTGTTAAACTTTATGCAAAGTAATTTAACTTTTCTGGAGCCACGTACGCACTTTGAATTGTCAAGCGCCAATTGCCAGATAGCTTAGCTTACCCTTTTGACTCCCTTCCACAATCCACACCGATTATCCTTGTTTTCGATTTATATTGCCTGGATTATTCCTCTTACGGGTTGGATGTCTTTATAAAGAGTTAATCGATTTTAACATTTGAAGTTGATTAGAGTTCAAACTTAGTCTAAATGGAATTGAATTGTCAATTTTAATGATTATGTTATGATACAATTTTTTAAGATTGGCAAAATTTTGATCATACGTCTACATCGGTAACAATGATACAATTTATTCATTAGCGGCAACGGTGATATCTCAAATTTTGGTCATTTTCGTTCCATCTCCATCAAAGCTCATAAGCTACTTTAATTGCATGCATACGTTATTAAATTTTAGAGATTTGCAAATATATCATGACAAAATAATTCAACTTTTTTATATCAATAATTTGAAAATATTGTGTTAAATATCGTTAGAAAATAGAGATATAGGTTTTGTTTGACAATCTATGAATTGCATTAGCTGTTAGCTAATTCTATAAGCGGTTAATTGATGGTAGATTATATTAGCTGATCCGTGAATAATATTAGCTACTTATTTAAAGATATTTGGTAAAATTAGTTGTTTTATATTAGATGTTTATGTGTAAAATGACTTATGAAGACATCACTTTAAACATAAGTATTATATCTTAGTATTTCTTTGAATATTCTTATAAGAATTTAGATTTTTGATATTTAATTTCTTAAAAATTAAGCTTATAACTTTAATAAAAAATATTATTATAGTAATAATAATAATAATAATAATAATAATAATAACAACAACAACAACAATAAAAATAATAATAACAACAATAATAATAAATAAATAAATAAATATTATTACTACTACTACTAGTTTCTTTCTCCATGTTAATCAAGTTGAAGTTCATTTTCTAGGATACTAGTGCTTGGTGAAGGCAAAGCAATAATAAAACATGACAACTTAATTCTATTAAATTATTGATAGACACTCTCTTTGTGTTCTTAGAGATGTCAGGTTAAGGTTAATCTTAACAAAAGTTATTTTGTTCTCTTTATCTACCACAAAACCACTCCAAGGTACTATTTCCTTTCTGATTGGTATATGAATAGGAAATTCCATCCTCTGCATTATTTGGGTCTACCTATTTCCACCAAAAGGCTATCCTTCAATGTTTGCTACCCCTTACTAAAAAATTCAAAGGAGACTTTGTAAATAGACTAATAGATTTCTTTCCCTTGATGGAAGAGTTCAATTAATTAAATATGTCTTACGTTCCCTCCATTTATATTGGAGTACTCATTTTCCCTTGTCAAAGAAATTGGTCAAAGTCGTAGAAAAGATGATGAGAGATTTCTTATGGCGTAAAGCAAATGGAAGTTTAGGCTTTCCCAAAGTCAAACGGGCATAATTGTGTAAACCAAAGGAGAAAAGGGGATTAGGAATCATTTCTATAAGAGTTGCTAATAATCTCTTTTTGATAAAGAGACTTTGGAGAATGATTCAAGAAAAGCATTAATTATACATGTGTCAACTTTGGGTTAGGGGTTACCACTTTTATAAATGCACCCTCAGGGTGTCTTTCAATCCTCCTCAAAGATATAGCTGGGATTAGTCTCCCTCGGCTAGTCATATAATCTTAGTAGTTTTCTCCTTTTATACAAAAAAAATACATGAGATGGCTTCATAGTTACTTTTTGAAAAGGAATAATATGTAGTGCCTCTGAACTAGATCATCCTATTCTTGGTTCCTTAATCAGATTTTAAAAAAAGATTAAGTAGCTAATGATGTTTATTGTAAATTTGGGAATGGAAAGACTAATTTCTTATGGCATGACAATTGGATTGGATTTGGTCCCCTTTCCCTAAACCCTAATGCAGTATCTACTTTTTTTAAGCTTGATCACAAAACTAAGGTGGTTGTTTTATCAAACAAAATGACTAGCTATGTTGGAACCCCACCCTAGTGAGTCACGAGTCCAACGTCCTACGTGACATCTGAACGCGCATCCCACGAGGGAGGAACTCCTCACCACAGAAGAAAACTTAAATCGAACTGATTTCGCTTACTCCCGAACGGATCTTGAAAAATTCACCCTAATCTCCATCAATAAAATTGATCTACTTAGGGCCCAAAATTAAATCCGATTCCTAAGCTAAAATAAAATTTCATGTTTCTATAATAATGAGAACCAAAAATCACCTCAATCGGATCTCTATAAATCAAGAAATCGCCCAAATACGGAATCATATTCAATATCTCCACA
>JAOTIZ010000001.1:5914903-5927814 GCA_027123425.1 Erythroxylum panamense
GAGATGTATTATATGTGTGTTACGTTTAGTTTTTAAAAATGCATGTGTGAAACGTTTGATTTGTTTGTCCTGTCTTGAGTGGCATCCATGTATCCTCCCAGGGGATATTTGGGTGTTACATCGATGTACGCGTGAGCACTGCACGCGTGCCCCAGCCACTCACAGTGATGACATCGTGTTGACGTCAACGCACAGTGTTGTGCTGACGTCAACGCTACAATATTACTGACATCAGCACCAAAAAAAGGGAAAAATTTTAGAATTCCCTTAATGGTGCCTTGAGTCCTTTTGGGTCAATTTCCAGGTCGGGGAAATTTTTAAAGTAAATTTTCAATTTTTCTAGATTTATTACATCAGTAATTGAAAAAGGTTTTAAAGCTTTTTAAAGCTAATTTTGAGTGAATTTTCGTGCTTAGAACTGCACATAAGGGAGACACTTAAGGCTTCGTGTCTCATGTGGTAGGTTCAGTATTTAGGAAAACATGATAGTCGCTCTGATTGAGATTTTTTAAGCTAAATGTCTCAAATAAAGTTTAAAGACAATGTTTTCAGTACTAGTATGTGATTATTTGACTGTGCATTTGGTTTTTGCATTTATCGCTAATTTTTACGTATATAATGCCCACATAAAATGTGTGGATAACATAAGAATGTATCCCTTGTGTTTGTGGACCTTCTAGGATACTGATGAGGATATAGTCACCAAAGTGACCTTTCAAGTCAATCTTTTGGATTGTTCTACTTACATGTCTGGGGATGTCTCTGGTCTTACGTTAGGTTATTATGCCCAAAGGTTATGACCTTACATGGGATTTTAAGATGCATATAAACGTATTAGATAGAGGAAAGTCATTGCTTAAATAATTTATTCATCCAAAGGTGGTAGTGTCACGAGAGTTGATGGTTTGTACTCTGATCGCTTTTATGTGGAGGTCTAATTGCATATATTATGTATTCATCCCATAGGTGTTTCATAATATGTATGATCAGATTCTCGGTATAGATATCGTTTTAATGCTTTAGGTATCGTTATTATCCTGCATTTGTACTAATCTTTACATTGTCTTTCTATTTTGCAGTCACTTTTTCTATAAACAACAATGCTATTACAATTAAGACCTTAATTGGTTTCAATTTCAAGAAGTGGCAAAAGGATGTTGAGTTTGCCCTGGAGATGATTGACATCAACATGGCGATGCTGGTTAAGAGACTTCTCCATTTACTGATATCAACTCGGAAGCTAATAAGGCAGCTATGGCAATCCGGGGGAGGTCAAATAGGATATGTTATTTGACCATTAAAAGGTCAATCCTGGATCATCTTCTAAGTAGATTATTGGACACAATCATTGCAAAGGAGTTCATGGACAATATTTCTCAGAGGTATAAGGTGCCTTCCCATGTGGAGCAGAGCACCTTGATTAAAGAGTTATTCTCCATGAGGTACACAAGAGAAGGAGGCGTCAAAGAGTATATCATCAGGATAGGTTCAGATCCACGAAAAGGACGACTAAAGGAGAGGAGAAATTGATGGTCGATAATAATGAAGAGATGGATGCTATGAATGTAGGCAATGTAGGTTTGAACCTCGATATAAGATTTGTACTTATTTTACGAGACACATTTTATATATTGTCTTTTAGATAGAATCTAATCTCTATATCATTTTTGGATAAAGAGAGTTATCATTTTGTATTTGATTCTTTGGCTGTAAATATTTCTATCAATGTATTACATATCGAAACTACCTTCTTATCCTACAGATTATATAGAATATGGCTTACCCCTAACAAAATGTATGCTTCTTCTTGTATTGCTGAACCTATTGCTCGTAAGAGAGCCTTTATAAAGGAAACATCATACATGTTATGGCATAAATGCCTTAGCCACATTTCTAGGGAAAGGGTTAAGGGATTGATAAAGGATAACATTCTCCTAAGTTTAGACTTTGGTGATCTAGAAACATGTATTGATTGTTGTAGGGGTAAGTTGACTAAGATAAAGAAAAATGGGTCAACTCGTGCTTCCGGTTTATTAGACCTCATACATACAACTGTTAGTAGTCCTTATACAGTCACATTATGTAATGCTAGATATTTTTTTATGTTTATAGATGATTATTCCCACTACGACTATGTGCTCTTACTTAAGGAAAAGTTTAAAATTCTTGATAAGTTCAAGAACTTTAAGACTGAAGTTAAGAACTAGTTAGAAAAATCAATAAAGATTGTCAGATCTGATCAGGGATGGGAATAATAAGGTAGACATGGGGTTGCAAGATAAGAAAAGGATTCGTTTTCCAAGTAATTGGAATCAATTGAAATAGTGACTCAGTTCACTATGTCGGGTAATCCTAAGCAAAATGGTGCGGCCGAAAGGTGCAATCGCACCCTAAATGACATGATGAGGTCAATGTTAAGCAGGGCTAACCTACCCAAATACCTTTGGGATGAAGCCATCAAGACGACATTATATATCTTAAATATAGTCCTAAGTAAGCCAGTACCTAAGATGCCTTTTAAACTCTGGGTTGGTAGGAAATTAAGCCTTACACACATTTGTGTGTAAGGTTGCCCTATTGAAGTGCAGTTATATAATCTTGATGAGAGTAGATTGCAACCTCGTTCCACTCGTTGCTATCTAATAAGATATCCCGACCACTTTATCGGCTACAGATTTTACTATAGAGGAGGGATCAGCATAGTGGAATCACGGACGGCTAAGTTTCTAGAATACGATGCCCATGATAAGGGTGAACCCTCACACCCTCCAAGAGATAGCATGACGAATACTACGATCATTTCGTATCCACCCTCATACAGTTAGGTCCAGTAGATCAAGGTTTGAGTACCATGCTTGTGCAGACACAGAAACCTATACCTATTCAGGAAGAGGTTCCTGGGTTACAAGAACCTATGCAGTTGCGAGATCCACCAGAGAAGACGACTTGCTATCTCATTAGATTACATAGTCTTTTTGGGTGAGCAAGACTATGATATAGGATTTGTTATGGATCCAATAACTTTTACAGAAACCGTTTCTGGACGCTATGTAGACTTATGGTGGGAAGCGATGAAGGATGAGATGTAATCTATAAGGCACAATAAGGTATGGAAGCTGGTTGATTTACCTCAACATTGTAGACCTGTTAGTTACAAGTGGCTATTTAAGACCAAGAAGGATAGACAAGGTCAAGTTGAGCGGTTTAAGGCGCGATTGGTTACTAGGGGATTTGCTTAGAGAAAAGGAGTTGACTTCAATGTTACCTTATCTCTTGTATCCTCGAATGATACATTTAGAGTGATTATGGCAATAGTGATTCATTATGACATAAAGCTACATCAGATGGACGTTAAAATCACTTTCGTAAATAATGACCTTTATGAGGTCTATATGGAGCAACCTGAAGGATTTCAGGATCAAGGTGCTTCTAACAAAGTTTGTAAATTGACCAAATCAATATACAGTCTGAAACAGGCTTTTAGACAATGGTACCTAAAGTTTGATGAGGTTTTAACCTCTTTCGGCTTTGTGAAAAACAAATTTGAAAGATGCTTATACTACAGGGTCAAGGGGAGCTAGGTCATCTTCCTACTATTGTATGAGGATGATATATTGCTCGAGTTAAATGATTTGATCATGTTGCATGAAGTTAAGCAACTTTTGGCCAAGTATTTTGACATAAAGGACCTCAGTGAAGCATTTTTTGTCCTCGGTATACAGATTCATTAGGATAGATCTCAACACTCATTAAGCCTCTCATAAAGAGCATACATTGAGCGAGTGTTACAAAGTTTAAATATGGTTGAATGTAGGCATATTGTAACACCTATCTCTCATGGTAAGAAATTATCTTTGGCATAGCATCCAAAAAATAAAGTTAAGAGAGAGGTTATGAGGAATGTTTCTTATTCTAGTGCGGTTGGTAGCCTGATGTATTTTTAGGTGTGCACTAAACCGAACATTACATTTGTTGTTGGACTGCTTGGTCAATATCTAGCTAACTCAGGTATAGACCATTGAAATGCAATTAAGTGAGTGTTGAAATACCTAAAGGGTACCAAGGATTATATATTGATATACAAGAAGGTCAAAGAATTAAACTTCACATGATATATAGACTCCAATTTTGCTATGTGTCCAGATGATCGCAAATCTACTTCAGGGTATATTTTTATGTTGGTAGATGGTGCAGTATCGTGGAAGAGTCTCAAGTAGATACTAGTAACTTCCTCAATCATGCATGTAGAGTTTGTTGCATGCTATGGAGCAGTTATATAGGTGCTTTAGCTCAGAAACTTGATTTTTGTGTTGTCTGTGATAGATTCAATAGTTAGATCTATTCGATTGTACTGTGATAATCTTGCTGCAGTGTTATTTAGTAATAACAATAAGAATATCACAGAGTCTAAGCATTTGGAGGTCTAAAATTTTCAACATAAAGGAGTTGATTTAGAAAGGTGACGTCAAAGTGGAGTGTATCAGGACTGAGGAGATGTTAGCTAATCCATTGACTAAAGGACTTCGCCCACTAGTATTTGTTAAACATGTATCCAGTATGGGCATGTTAAGCTCCTTAGAAAATAGTAGTTAGGGATTGTTGTACTTACTCCTTATATATTTATACATTTTGATGTATTATGACGTTATGGTTATTTACTAATATAGATGATCATCTTTTTATCCTCAGTAATAACTGTACTTATGTATAGTCATAATACATACGAAAATCTTAAGATTTATGTCGATCTTAAGCATTTTAAAGGTTATTGGGCATATATACAGATTAACTTTGAGCCTATGTCATTTAGACACATATAATTTAGTATGGACATCCATAAATTTAAGATGACATAGGGGATATAAGGTTTAATTCCATAAAGGTTCTTTAATGTAGTTTAACATTCAGTTAGAGGACATAAATGTTTTCTCTAATGAAGTTTAGCATTCAGTGAGAGAAAATAAGTTTTCTCTAATGTTGTATGGCGTTTGGTAAAAGAAAACATGATTTCTCTGTTGCGGTTTAGCATAAAATTAGAGAAATCGAGACTTACAAACGAAGATGATATATATTAGATCATACAAATATCATCCTAGTTTACCACACTTTATTTTTTCATTCATGTTAATAAGATATTAGATATTCGTGATTATATTGGACCAGTGTCATACATGACACATGTGTTTGATATTTTCGGTATCGAAAGCCTTGCAGGACGGAATGTTAGACTTTTATTATCTTTGGATCAAATATTTTTAACTTTTAAATTTGGTACCAATACAGTAGCATGACTTAACTAAGTTTTCAAAAAAAAAATTTACTCGAGTCAAAGCTGCAATTGACTCAAGTTACTCATATATTATTCGTAAGTATACGGATTCGTTGACCCATTAAGAGCGCTTACATTTTGATAAAATTGTATAAAGATTTTAACCACACGTCGATGAGTTATTCTCGTGAAGATCCCAGAAGATCGGAGTTCATTTTGGGCACAAAAACTGTTTCGAAGGTTGGAATGAAACCGAAATCAGGTATTCTGCATTTTATTCGTTTATTACCCTTTTATGAACGATCCGGGACACGTAATAAAAAAACCGACGAGTATGTTCTTCTAGCTTTTAGCTCCTTTTTGAAAGAGTTCAATTGGAGGGTAAACAACATCATCAATCAAGGTAGAAGAGACGTGTTTAGGCGTAGAAGTGGAAGATTTAGCAAACACGATCTTATTCTAAATTTTCTCAACCTCACACGATGAAGATGCTACATTTTGTGTGGAAAGCTTTTGTATTGTTAGCAACTAATGATTCTTTAATAAAGGGGAAGTGGTTCAGCATTGCTTCTAAAGGAGTAGAGGCTCGCTGAGAGGTAGGCATAAAGCTCCCCAAGTAAGAAAATACCTGAAGAAAGCATCAAAAAATGCCCAAAAATTTGCTTCAAAGTTACTGTCCACATCTAGATTACTGTTCATCCATGAGAGCTATTCTTCTTTTCAGGAAATTTTGTTTGTGAAGTAGTCAAGGGTTTAAGGGGAAGCTGTCGGAATAAAGAAGGTAACGTTGTCGAGGATGGGAAAGGCTATCGGGGATGGCAAGATGGTTTAGTAGTGCTTCAAATTTACTGTTCACACCCAGATTAATGTTCATCCGTGAGAGAGTTGTTCTTCATTTTAGGAATGTTTGTGAAGGTAGTTAAGGGTTTAAAAGGAAGCTGTCGGATATAAAAATCATAGACATACTCATACCGAATATTTCTCATATTTGATTAGGTAGGCTTTAAGATCGAATGTAAATCTACTACTGATTATTGTGCTGTTGGTTGAGGAAACTTTTGTCTCATAAAAAATTAAGCAACATGTCAGGTCTAGATCTAGATCTAGTACAAAATCCAAACATGGAGCTATAATAAAATCATCATTGATATAATGTGAACAAATAAGCTCTTAACATAAATTGACCCTCAAGCTTCACTACCAATAAAGTTATGGACTAATAATCAAGTTGCTCTACATATATTACCTTTAATCTTGTATTTCTTGATCGAACTAAATGTATTGAGAAAAGTTATCACTTCATTTGTGAAAAAGTACAACAAAACTTTATCTCTACAAAACATGTCAAAATTGAAAAATAACTTGAGGATATTTTCACAAAAACTCTTCATTTTCTTACAAGGAGAAGTCGTTAGAACCCAAGCCTCAAGATAAAAGAACATTAAATGAAAAAGTAAACTCTTCTACAACCTCATAAACTCTATCAATGGGGTAAAGAGGAAACCCTGTTCCTTGATATACAAGATATATACTGCTCTCATGCTAAATAATAGATTAAAAAATGAAAGGAAAAGCAGAAGAAAGACGGAAATCTACGAGATTTACACTATCAATAAGAGAACTCATGGCCTCTAACTGATATGTACTTCTTGATCCATATAGCAATATCCTCTGCACAAGCTCTGGCTTGTGGTGTTTGGAGAAGCACATCAAGAGTAGCAAACTCGTGTACTGTGTCCATATAATCAAGAAGTGGTGCATCAACATGAGCTTTCCTTAACTCCTCTGAGTAAGCAATGGCCCGGTCTCTCATAAAATCATGCTGTGCCACAACTATTAGTGAAGGAGGCATACACTTTAGAGGTGGCTGCCCTCTGGGGAAAAGAGGGTTGGCAGCTGGATGATCAAGGTTGAACTCTTCCTCAGGTAAGAAGAGTTTCCAAGCCAGAATGCACATGGCCTTCTCATAGAAGTATGAGTTTGCCAACTTAAGCTCAGATCTTGTAGGAGTGCTTCCTAAGAAGAAAGGATTCATCAATACTTGTGCCACCACCTTTACAGGGTTCAATACCTTGCCTTCCTCAACTGCCTCCTGTGCCAAGAAATTAGCTATGTTTGCACCAGAGCTTACCCCAAGAAGCACACATCTGTTTGGTAACAGAAGCAAGGTAGTGAATATCACATAAAACAAACAGAAATTAAAAATAAACAGAAATTAAATATAAGGGGGAACAAGTTTTCCTTAGTGATCAGACAAGATTTGCACCGGTAATCCTATAAAACTTTTTTGGGATCACAACAGTTTTTATGAGGAAATTTCTCCATTGTTAAATCTTGAGATCTCTCAAAAATGTCTCCCAGTTGCTCCAAACATAGTTGATGCAAATATAATTCCTGATAGTTGGTAACTTGGCACCAACAAGTTCCCCTTTAATTTACCCCTTACTATGTATCTATGCCAAGTAACAACATGTTTGGTCAAATCAAAGATTATGTTGCGACACACCTTAAATCAAAGAAGAAAGATATGTGATGGTGTTATAAGACCTTTAGTGTAATCAACTCACCACACAATGCAACCTAAGAATGAAAAGCTCACCACGATATCCTTAGTGGCACCATAGAATTGCCATATTATACCACCACGAAACTGCAATAATAATATTGGTAAAACGACTCTAAAGAATGTAGCTGTTTGGTAAGTTAAAAGCTTAGAAATAGCAATGTAACATCGATAGGTATTTCACAGAAATGAGATGACTTTGGTATACAAAATTTAACAATTCCATCTCAATTTTCAGTCACAAACAATGCTTTGGTTTTAACAGGGACCATTAAAAACAACTCCCATTGAGAATAAAAAGTAAACTGTTTTACAAGCAACAAGTAGATTGAATTATGAGACACTACAAACAAAAAGATGAATCTTTAAGTATTTTAATCAACAAGCAATCCTAAGGAGACTTGACTTCAAACTGAAAGTTCTCATGATTAGATCGTATTAAAGTATAGGGTACTCATAATATAGGAAATGACTAAAAACTAAATAGTAAAACATAAGATAATTTACATTTTAACAAAACAAATAGGAATACCTTGAAGGATCACCATGAGCAGCCAACCAAGGCTCAAGCATAGAAGCACCAAAACTATCAAAAATCCCATTTTTAACACCAAATCTCCTACAACTTTCCAAGTTAGTTTGCTTTGCCAGCCAATGTAAAACCTTTAAACCATCATCAAAAGCCCCAGGGTACTTGGTCTCCGGAGCCAACCTATAACCAACTGCGACAACTATCACATCACACAATTTCGCCATTCTCCGGCAAAACAAGTCATTGGCAGTCGACACATTGCTTCCACTCACAAACCCACCTCCATGTAACTGAATCATAACTGGTAACCTCCGACCAGGCTTACTACCCCTCTCCGGTGGCGAGTATCCTCCGTAAGCCGGTAAGTCGAAGTCATATTTACCACCATTAACCACCAACGAACCGACCGCAGTTTCTGGTAGAAAGATCCTAAGCGAGAGAGAAGATAAAGGGTCGATGTGAATGTCCTTGGTGGCGACGCCGTCGACGAAGGAGGGGTTGCTGGGTGCGACGGACTCGTGGCTCCGGCTCGAGATTCCAAAAGGATTTGAAGAAGCTCGAGTATTCAAGCTTTGTAAGAAATGTTTATGGTGGTACTTGAAGAGCGCAGAGTAGAGTCTAACGAACAGACTTGGCATTTTCAGACAAAGAACATGAAAAACGAAGACACGAGAAGAGATTTGAGAAAGCATGCCATAAGATTTCAACTTTCTGGGTTTTGAGGATCTTACCACACGCCACTGGTGACGACAGAGAGTTGAATTCAAAATCTTGAAGGCGCGTGGGAATCGGCAGAGCGAACAGTCAGAGAGAGATAAATATGACGGAAGCTTCTGATCTTTGACGAATGTGGGAAATAGACCTATCAACGATTTAAAAAAATATTAAAAATTGAGAGACAGTCAAGTCATTCTAGATTCTAGTTGATATCATATCATTATTGATTTTGAACTTATCCTTAAATTTATTCTTGTATACATACCCAACCACAATTTTTTAATTTTAAGGACTAACTTCTAAGTTTTTTAGGATCCATTTGACTTTACTTTTAATTTTCTGTTATTATTTTTAGTTGTAATTTCTTGTTTTTAGTTTCTATTTTTTAAAAAAATGAAAACTTATTTGATTGAGATTTATAATATAAAAATTGAAAAAAAAAATTGTTTGATTGAGATTTCTGATTAAAAATTAAAAACAAAAACATATTTATTTTTATTATCATGTTTCTATTTTTTGTAATTATACTATTATGTGTAATAATTATAATATAACACATTTTTTAAATTAATTAATTATCATATGAAAACAATATCAAATATAGCATGTGACATATTCCATCAGTTAGCACTGAAACTACAAACGTGACAGATCATTTTGCAGTACAAAAATTTAGGTATAATCGGAGAACGATTCACATACGTCCTGCATCATTTTCACCAACTTTCAACTTCAGATATTTATTTGACATATAGACTTAGATGACCCAATATCAGATGACCCAACCACTTGTGCTAAAAACTTTTTATGTGCATTCTCAGACCAAGTACGTACTTAAAAAGAAACAAGAGGTAATTACGTGAAAACAAATAAAGTAATGGCAGAGTAAGCTCTAGCAATAAGAAGACTACTTGTGAAGACAAATGCTCCTAATGATGGCTGCTGCATTAAATGTGAAGTGAATCACACGTTAGTTTACGATATACAAAGTGCACAAGAAGGGGGGTTGAATTGTGTAATTGGATTTCTTAATACAATCCCCTTTTCAAAAAAAATTTGCTTTCTCAAAACGATTAACAAGCAATATTTAAAAATATTTATGTCAACAATAGAGACAGGAGTTAAGAGATAAGCGTGAGAGTCGACACAGCAATTTTATACTGGTTCACCTCAAACTGTAGGCTACGTCCAGTCCTCAGAATCCCTTTTGAGATTTCACTATACTTCACAACAGTACAAGTATTCTTTTCACCGAGCCTCTTCAGGTCTTGTACAGCAAGCATTCTTTTTCTCACTTAGCTTCTTCAAGCTATCAGTTATTCTTCTTTCTTACAGAAAGATATTGCGAGCTTTGTTACAGAAAATATCACACAAATACAGTGTTTAGCTTTTGAATATTACTAAGAAGAAAAAATACTAACTTTTCTAACTTTTTTAGTCTTCGACTTCGATTCATATTTATAGTCTTCATCTTCAACTGCTTCTTGATAACTGTTTCTTTCTTCTTGATTCTTGATCTTTAAAGAAACGGTTATTCAATTGAGTTCTGTAACTAACTCAAACTGATTTGCTTCTTCGTCTTCTTTTAAGCTTCGTTTCGTCTCATATTGCTTTTGCTTCCGTCTCACTTTGCTTTTGCTTCCGTCTCATTTTCGCTTCCGTACCAATTTACTTCCGCTTCCATCTCATTTTGCTTTGCTTCCGTCTCATTTTGCTTCTGTCTCATTTTGCTTCGCTTCTGTCTCATTTTGCTTCGCTTCCATCTCATTTTGCTTCAGTTCCATCTCATTTTGCTTCGCTTCCGTCTCATTTTTGCTTCTATCTCATTTTACTTCGCTTCATCATTATTTGGTTTTCATCAAAATTAATCGTAAAGTCATTTTGACTTAACAATCTCCCCCTTTTTTATGATAACAAATAATTAAAAAATTTTATCTCCAATCTTCTGTTGTATTCTTCTTTTCTTTTCTTCTTTTCCCCTATCTTTGTTATTTCTTTTTCTTCTTCGTTCTCCCCCTATTTGTTATTGATCAAAAAGAATCATGATCGCAGATGTTTCATAACTTCAGTTTCTCATCTCAATGCGAAGTGACTTGATATCTTGACGAATATCTACTACTTCTTTATGCAAGTCACTCACAGAAGCACACAGATAATCAACTTTCTCTTCAATATCTTCATCAGGCTTCTGTTGTATGACATCAACACTAACAGTCGTAGTATATGCATCTTGAGATGTAACATCTAGTTCAATTATTGTAATGGTAGGAGGTTGAACAGATAGGTTAGGTGCTGGAAGATCAAGATCATTAGGGCCAATTAGATGTAGAACTTGTCTTCCTAATAGGTGTGGAATATCACCAAATGAAGACACAGTTGATAATGGTCTAATGTGCATAATAAGATGCACAAAGAACTCTACTGAGTAGCTTCGGTCTCCAACCTTAATGGATCTGTACGGCCTTTCTGAAAGTCTTCCACCTACTTGAAAAGAATCTTCAGTGGTTTGCTGACCACACTTACTTCCTGACGCTGTTGAAATGAAATGGAAAACATAAGTTCTAGTCTGCTGGTTTGCATGACATGCTTCATCAATGTTTCTCACTTCAGCTTCAATATGTTCATCTGTCAGATCATTTATCCTTTCAGGATACATTTTCTTCTTCCCTTTATCCTCATTGCGAAGAATGAAAGGTCGAGGTTGAATATCAGGCACAACCTTGATCACAGTTTTCCTTGTGATTGGAAAAATAGTGTACTTCTGCTTTGTCATCTATGTGAGATATGGTCTGGTTCCTTCATCCTTTAGACCATTATACATACTTTTTTCGTCCTCACTCAACAAATGCATGGTACTACTATTTCCTAGTATAGGTTAAAATTGTACCTTGACTGACCTTTTTGGGATTTCTCTGATTATGATTGAATTGCTACTCCTGATAGGTTGAATTTCTTCAATAATCTTGACCCTCAAGTCTTCTTTTCTTAACAGCCGAGAAATATTGACCTGTCCTGGACTACGTTCCACTGTCTTCTTCTTCTTCTGAACAATAGCAGGAGTGCTCTTCTCAGTACTGATTTCTCCTTTTCCTTTTCCTTAATCAGTCTGGAAGTCTGCTGGGGTTGAGATTTTACTTTCTCAAACTCCAATTTCTTCCTGATTTTAGTCAATTTAGCCAATTTTGGTGTTTCTTCTCTCAAAATTGAAACTAAGGACCTGGTTGCCTGAGTTGTTGTCTTCTCAAAGTCTTCACCATGAATAAACTCTTTTCTTTTCTTTTCTTTTTGTTGACGCAAGGCTCGAACTCTAGGCAACCTTTTTGCTTGCTTTGGCTTCTTCGAAAGTAGCATATCCCCTTTTCTTTTCAGGGTTACTGTCTCTTTTAGTTGCACCCGGCTTCCTTCTTTAAGAGATATCGTCCTTCCCATTGATTGTCCTGACGATTCCTATTCTCCTTCTGCAAGTATCTTCTCAACAGATCAAGATTTTGATTTTGTTGAGGGAGATTCTTTTCTAGCACGCTCCTCCTCAATCCTGGCTTTCTTCTTAGAATCAGCTTCTACTTTCTCCAAATTCTTCAATCCCATTTTGCCAATTGTTGCAGAGTTGATGATACTTTTGATATTTATCATCATCCTATTTCTCCTATCCAGACGTACTCTAGAGTCTCTGAATATCCTTGTTAGTATCATTCCGTATGGCAGAGAAGCCGAGTCTTTCTTAGACTTTACCATATAATGAAAGATAAGGAATGATAGGTTGATAGGCTGATGATTTAGTAGATAAAATAGGCATTGTTCATCTAGTGTTGTTACCAAATGCCTTGATC
>JAOTIZ010000001.1:5949317-5965756 GCA_027123425.1 Erythroxylum panamense
TAGTTCAATCAACTCATCCACTTGATCATTCATATTACTAAGTCAAATTGTCACTCAAGGTTCGGGGTCCAACAAGAAGAGCTACTATTGTTGCTGTCTTTCTGATCCATCAATAGGTGCTTAACTGATTATGAAACTATTTCATAACACTTAGCGATTATTAACATGAAATTACTTAAGATACTCAGTTTGAATCATATGTGATTTTAGGTACAATTCGAAAGCAAAGAAGTTAAAGTGAGTCAAAGCTTTATATTTTGACCATTTTTTGAAGATTAATTTTTACTTGTCTTCGTGAAAAAAGACTATAAGAAAATTAAAAGAAGAAAAAAATGCAAAGAACATGAGCTGCATGGATTATGCATAGAAATTATCTTCAACATGAAATTAATGTCTTACATGTATTCAAGACATTAATTTAATTAATCTCACGGCTGCTGGTGAGAATGAAGATGGACAACTATAAAAGAGACAAAAATAGCAAAGCAAGGTGAAGAAAATGCAGTAAATAGTCGAGAGATAAAATGTAAGGCATGCAGTAGTCTATAACCAAAACAACAACACAAAAGGACAATAGAGGAACAAAATGTAGACAATGTCTACATTTCACGCAGAGTTTCATACAGACAATGTCTATGAAACGTAGACGTTTCAAGACATAGGATGTGTTTTTGGCTTAAAATGCACAATAGTATAATAGAGAGGCATCTGCTTTAAATAAAGAGGTGAATAGTAGCATGGTCACAAGGTTAATTCGTCACATCAGTAAATAGTAGAGAGAAGCTTGCGACAGAAGAGAGGAGTTGAGACGCTACAGGGGTCTTCGATTAAGGGCATTTTTGAAGGGGCTGAAGCATTTTGTTTGGAGAGGGCCATGCAAGGCTAAGTTCTCGATGTCAATTTGGAGAGGACATTGATGCCGATGAGCCAGGTTAAGTGCTTTTCTTTGTTTTAGTTGTTTCTTTCTCTTATTAGGAATTGATTATGTTATCTTGTGTTGATTGAATTGCGTACATGATTTTAATGCGTTCATTGAATCGTTTAATTGCAAACTCATTGCTAGAATTTTGATGTAAACCATAATTGTTATGTTGAAATTCATGTGTAGTGATTATTAATTTGTAATAATTAGGAATAACATGACCTAGGTTAAATGACACATCATATGTGGTTGTTACCTTAATTAATCAGTTTTCCTAATTCGTAATGCTACTACCTAATTAAATCTAGAGATCTTATCCTAAGTTATTCAGTAGTTAGGTTTAATTAACGATCGTATCTTGATTAAACAAAATCTAATGGAAAGTTCGAGTTAATTATTAACCATGATTAATAGTTGCTAGTAGAGGTTTGAGAACAACAAATCAATAAAATCTGCTTAATTACGATGTAGGTCGAGATTGAACCAAAAAACTAAGTCCCTATTGAATTCCCCACTTTTATCATTTTTATCATTTTTTTCTTTAATTTGTTTTTATTAGTCTAGTTTTATTTTATTTTCTTATTTTTAAAATTCCCAAACCCTCTTCAACTTAAGCACCAATTAATTTCATTTCAATAACTTTACACACATACTCTGTGGGATAGACCTAGACTCATCACTATTATATTAGTAATCTAGTTATTTTATTTTGACTAGGATTACGATACGTTATCAATTTTTGGGGTCGTTGTCAAGGAGTGCGGTGTTTTAGTTTTTATTTGTGATTTAATTAGTGTTTTGTATATATTTGTTCGTAATTGGTTTCTTTTTAGTTATTTTTTATCATTTCATTGTTTTGTTTCGTGTTTGTGATTTTAAAAAGATAATGGATATAAGTTAATTCTCGTATAACTCTTATTCTCAATCCTATAACCAAAGTTGGACTAATCAACCTAACTTTGGTTATGGATGGGACAACCATTAGAATTACTTTTATGATAGTTTGTAGGATACAACAATTTTCGTGTAGACCAGAGGTTTCTTATCAAAACTCAGGTGCATTGTTGGAAAAATTGATGAATGTTGTGATTGCTAACAATCTTTAATTTCAACAAGGCATGCAGTAGCTTCAAAAGAGTATGCAACAACTTCAACAGAATACCCAACAATTCTAGTAGGAAATGAGGCATATAACGTCTAGAAACCAGAACTTGTTAAGCCAAATTGGTGAAATGGAAGCGAGGATTAACTACCTAGAATCACAAATGGAAGAGGAGTAGCTACATCAACCCGAGAAGTACCCATTGTAAGTTAATATGGAGACCTTACAGAGTGATAAGGAACTTGAGAATCTTGAGATGACTACTCAAGGATTTGCTTGTGTTGAAGAAGTTAAGGAGGAGCTCGAGGTAGAAAAAGACATACTTTTTAGCTTGGAGGTATCTACTAAGTCTATAATTATATTCAAGACTAACCCTTCACCTTTACCTAGCAGGTTGGAAGAACTAAACGAAGAAGAAAAAGGGGAAGAGTCATTTGAATTATTTTAAAAGAGCGAGGACTCAGTAGAAATGAAAAATTTGAAGATAGTGAAGACGTTGAAGGTGAACGATTATCAACCAAGGCCCTATCCAAAAGAACCTCACATCGAGGAGCCACATGTGACACCTAAAGATCATAATTTTTTCACATAAGGAGGAAACATGGAGTCAAGTTAGTGACCCTAAACAAAGGTGCTTCTTGGGAGGCAACCCAAGGGAAGTAAATTTCTTTTCCTTTACATTTCTACATTACTTTTTATATGCATGTGTGTTTTTTAATTTGTTTGTTTTACTTGTTTTAAATTTTCAATCAAAATGAGAGAAAGAATAAAACAACAAAACAAACATTTTCTTTTTTCTGTTCATTCTAAGACTATATAGTTATGATTAGAGTGAGAATTGCCTAGAGAATTTCATAGCAACTTTAACATGTACTTTACTCTTGTGATTGGTCGATATGTACTATCTTTAGAAGAGTAGCGACTAGTGGTAAACAAAGTCAATGAGATTTTGAGCTTTATTTGATTGACACATTCATATCAGTCTCATTGTCTTTTGATAATATGTGACCTTCATGACATGTACATCCTAATTTTGCCTTGAATTTCTATTTGAGAACACTTTTTTATCACATCCATTAACATGGATATGATTAGGCATTCTTTGCTTTTTGGAACTACATTAGTTAAATAGCTTGCCCATTATATGATTTTTGTTTTTGATAAGCCCCCTTGAGCTCTATACCTTTGTTTTTATATAAACCACATTTTATGCTTATAAACTTAACCAAATGTCTTACCTAAACCGTAAAGCTAGTGGAATATTTGTGATTGTTGAGTTTGTGGATGTACAAAATTTTAAGTTTGGGGCGTATATATGCATGGGTTAGTTAACGTTGGGATGTTTTGTTATATCTTACCAATGAAATTCCCATATTAATGTAGTTTCTTTTAATGTAAAAAAAGAAAGGAAAAGAAAATGAAAAAGAAAGAAAGAAAGAGAAAGAAAATATTTTTGTTTAAATAAATTTATCAAGGAGGAAGTGCATATGAGTTTGCAAAGTTATTCATGATTAATGCATCTTCCTAGAGTTATAATGGATGTGTTATTTGAGTATGTTGAATATGAGGTAGATGTTCGCTTGGACTCTTTTGGTTTCAATGTATTGTTGGAATAAATTGTATGTGTGATTCCTTCGTATTGGTATATGCTTCATGTGGTTTGTGTGTAAGAGTAGAAATGAGTGTGAACTTGTGCACTTGATGTTATATTGAGTGTTGC
The DNA here is from genome assembly GCA_027123425.1 of Erythroxylum panamense. Classification (NCBI taxonomy): domain Eukaryota; kingdom Viridiplantae; phylum Streptophyta; class Magnoliopsida; order Malpighiales; family Erythroxylaceae; genus Erythroxylum; species Erythroxylum panamense. The sequence continues at coordinate 5,953,062 of JAOTIZ010000001.1, forward strand.
ATTTGTTTCACTAGCTTTAATGACTTTCATGCTACTTGACTCAAATACATCTCACTTCACCTTTGCCCATATTACAACCTTAAAAAGTCCTTTGATTCATGATTTTGCATGTGAATTTTAGTAGTGGAGAAATGAAATGATATGCAAAGTTATAGAATGACATGATCATGAATGGTGTTGAGTGTACTTATAGATATATTTTAGTTAAACATATCTTTTGAGTCTACCATTAGAATACTCATTTTTTGAAAATGATGAACATTGATTGATCATGAGCAAAAGCTTGAAATGTTAAGTTCTTGCTATGAATTTTGAAAGTCATTCATCTTTGTTACGATTATGTATTATTGAGAAATAAGGGAAATGAGTAAACGATGTTTTTCTAGGCCTTTGAGCTTAATTTTAATGTTTTTCCCGAGCTGCATGGATTATGCATGGGAATTATCTTCATTTAATTAATCTCATAGCTGTTGGTGAGAAAGAAGATGGACAACTGGATAAAGAGACAAAAACAGCAAAGCAAGATGAAGAAAACCTAGCAAATGGCAGGAGACAAAATACAAGGCATGCAGTAGTGTATGACCAAAATGGCAGTGTAGGAGAACAGTAGAGGAATAAAATGTAGATGACGTCTGCGTGTGTTGTGACATTCAAAAATGCAAACAATGTTTGCATTTCACGCAGACAATATCTGTGAAACACAGACATTTCAAGACATGGGATGCATTTTTGGTTTAAAATGCACAATAGCATAATAGAGGCATCTATTTTAAATGAAGAGGTGAATAGCAACGTGGCCACAAGGCTAGTTCGTCACATCAATGAATAGTCGAGAGAAGCTTGCGAAAGAAGGGAGGAGTGGATCTTTAGTTGGGAGCATTTTGGAGGGGATGAAGCATTTTGTTTAGAGAGAACCATGGAACACTAAGTTCCAGATGCCTAAAATTGACGTCGATGACCCGCGTTAAGTGTTTTTTTTTTGTTTTAGTTGTTTCTTTCTCTGAGTAAGAATTTATTATGTTATCTTATGTTGATTGAATTGTGTATTGTGAAAACACGATTTTAATGTATTCATTGAATCATTTATTTGCAAACCCATTACTAGAATTTCAATGTAATCTGTAATTGTTATGTTGAAATTCATGTGTAGCGATTAATGAGTCGTAATCATTAGGGATAACATGACCTAGGATAAATAATGCATCGTATGTTGTTATTACCTTAATTAATCGGTTTTCCTAATTCATAATGCTACTGTATAATTAAATTTAGAGCTTGTATTGTAGGTTATTCGGTAGTTATATTTAATTAATGATCTTATCTTCATTAAATAAACCTAAGGAAAAACTCGAGTTAATTATTAACCTACGATTAATAGCTGCTAGGAGAGGTTTGAGAACAACAAATTAATGAAATATGCTTAATTAGAGTGTAGGCCAAGATTGAACCAAAGAACCGAATCCCTATCGAATTCCCCACTTTTATCATTTTTCACATTTTTTCTTTAATTTGTTTTTATTAGTCTTATTCTATTTTATTTTCATATTTCTAAAAATCTAAAATCCCCTTTAACCTAAACACTCATTAATTTCATTTTTACAACTTTTCATACACTCTTTGTAGGATCGAACTAGACTTACCACTACTATAGTAGTAGTCTAGTTATTTTATTTTGGCTAGTGTTACGAAGCACTGTCATCCATCCTGACCCTTCCAAGTGACATTTCATTTCATCTTTGTTATTCTTTCTTTTGAATGTATGAGATGGATTTGATAGTGATGGATTTGGGTTTGATGATGATGTTCTAAACTCTTTTAGGGATTTGTTCTTGAATCAATATTAATGTGATTTCTTTTGATATTAATACATTGGGTATTATGATTATTTGTTATATTGGCATGCTTTTGTAACAAATCAAGAGAGTGAAATGATAGCAAAACGATTAAATTAGGTAATGAGAGTTAAACAACCTAATAGATCATGCAAATAATCAAATTGGTAATTTATACGAAGAGAGATCTCACGTGAGGACCCGATAGTCTATTAGAGAGATTAATATCTAATTGAATGTGTGGGGTTTTGTTAATTGAGAGGTTGAAAATTCCATAATTCAATTAGGTGTGATGATTTAACATTTAATGATTATAACTTGAGAGAGTATAATCCACCCTTTGAAAGTCTATGACTGATACTGTATTGACTCAAAAGGAATCATGTTAGCATTAGATGATAGGTTAAACTCCCCATCTCATTTTTGGCTAATCTTCCCTGTGTGATATTTTTATTGTTCATTGGTGGTGCTCAGTTTGATTTCTTTGTGTTAATTTTACAATTTAATTTCCAATCAATCCAAATTCACGGATTTACTTTTCTACTTAGTTTTTACTTCTTTTTAATAATCTTTTTAAGCCCTAGGTGACTTAGAATTAGATTAGTTCACCAACTCCTAAAGGAATTGACACCCATATACTACATTCATGACCAATGTATTGACGGTTTTATAAGAATAAAACTTGCTGAATAGTAGACAAAATGCAAACATTATTAACTTCAATTGTATCGCTTAATTAATGTTTGGAAAGATGGGATTAACATTAATTTTATAGTTATATCACTTACATTTAGCATTTACAACCCTGTCGTTAGATTTGTATATATCCTTGTTCCTTCCATCTGTTTCTTGAACTTGCTATTTGCTTCATGTTGAAGAAAAGAGTACGTGACAGACATTTTTTAAAAAAAAATCATGAGAATTTGGTCTAGATCTACCAACACCAAACATTCTCATTCTGCTTTCATCATCTGAAACATCATAGCCAGAGCCTCTCTTCCTGTTTGTGGTCTTTTTGGTGGTGGCCTTTAAATATGTAGAAATATTTGCTATTTCCAGAGCACCTCTAGGTGTTGGGAGAACAACTGAAGTTGTTGCATTTGCACTTCCATATATATGAACAGTACTTGAGGTATTGGCAATACCTGTAGAAATTATGGCACTAGCAGATACAGATACAAACATGCAGAGGAAGAGGCAAAGGCATTTGCTCCTCTTTTACCATTCTTTCCCTTTTCAACATTGTTAGATTCAGATACAGAGGCATTTATTGAGATTTTTGTGTTGGTTTCAACTGTGGAGATGTTTTCTCGAGTTGACTGTGAATTTTTATGTTTCCTCTATAACGAAATGATTTGACTGTTCTCGGTAGGGATTTTCAAACCAGGCTAGAACCTGATATTGATAATAGAAAAAGGAAAAAAAACTATCAGATTTCCACTACTATAAAAAAGAATCTTAGTTGTACCAAAGAAAAGACAAAAACAACCTACAAATTACCTCTCTGCCCTTCTAAGGACAACCTCTTTTATTGTGCCTGCCCTATCTTTGTAGCAATGGATGCATGACATGATCATGCCCCTCCTAGAGTGGTCAACATTTATCTTTTTGGTCACTTTGGTAGTCTTTTGAGGCTCATCAAGGCCCATTTTCCTAGCTGTTTTGGCCTTACTAGGTCCTTTTTTAAATTCTAGTGGCATAACAATTTCTTCATTACTAATGGGTCAGTCCTTCATACCAAGCGTTGGTTGAATGGCATTCCCATATGCTTTGAAATTTTCACTCTTCCATAACAAACTTGAAGTGTCCTCTTCAATATTGACCCTCTTTTCTATGATAGCGCATATAGCATGTGCACAAGGAATGTCAGAGAGGATATATCTCCTACAAGAGCATGTTTTGTCCTAAAGCCTAACCACATATTTGTTCTGACCATCCGTACTTTCCTTCTCCATTGTGATGTACTGAGCAATGTTGAGCAATGTTGGTTGTAGCACCCCCTTACAGCAGGGTACACACCGGGACGCCCGGAGGTCATTCCAGTACATAACCTACGATAAGGACGAGCTACATTCACTTCATATGGCATCATATCAATATGCATGAGACTCACATTCGTTGTCATTATTGTGACCGAGTAGCCATCATATATATATACATAATTACTGGCCCACAGGGCTCAGTCGGAACAAAATCACAGAGTAGAGCTCTATGCACAAAACATATGTCACGGAGCCAAGCTCTACGTGGAAGTGCTTCATTGGCCACTCAAATCACAACACCTTTATCTGAGTATGCATTTATGAAATGCACCACATACGGATTATGTCATATCAGATAATCACATGCGTTATTTGAATCAGAAACTCATTATCATCGGACCTAAGTCTGGCATTCAACTTTCGTTGAGAAAACACATATTATATAGAATTTCAAATCAAACAAGGCACTTCCAATACCATATCCACATAACAAACTCCTCGGACTTTAAGCTCGGAATTCAATCAAATCACAAATACTTTATAATTGGAAGCTAACACATCAAACAATTTCAAAGCAAATCAATCGTAGGAATCATCTAGGTTGACTCACCGGTTGCTCCTGAAGCTAATGCCTGGAAGATCCAGCAATGTAGGGAAGTTGACGTTCCAGTTGCTACTCTATAACAAATAGCATACATGATATCACAATTTGCACCATTAAGAGTGTTCAATAATGCACATGTATGAGATGAATTATGTACAATGCATGTTCATGATAAATCTCGGGTATCGCTCCTTGATTCTTCTCAACACTATCCCCATACCAAAATTCATTTAAGTATAACTAACACTTAGGTTTATGCCTCATTAGAACCATTGAAATCACAATTCATTACTCATTGACTTACCTTCAGACTTTCTGAAACACCCCTTTCGAGTTTATTGTTCACATTCAATAAGAAGGACAAACTTGTGAAATTTGAGCCCACTCTCTTCTAGAAAAGTGTTCCTCTATCTTTTATCTGTCCATTGACACCAAAATCACTCAATTTTGTTCAGTAATTTGGAAGATATGCCTCAAACATTTTCGGACTATTCCTCTCCAAAATAGTGTACTATACCCAACGTCCATCCAGAAATTGAACACCTTAGAGACTGGATCAAGATTCAGATTCTTCATATGATTTGTATCCCTATTACTCTAGTTTACTAAAAATCAAGAATCACCTCAATTGGAATCCTAAAGACCAAGATATCATCAAAATACTGAAATATGTTCAGTAAAATATCCGGTTCATGCTCCTTCCACCGATACCCTTACTTTGATTCAATCAATCATTTTCAATTTAATACCAAAAACTATATATTTTTGTGGAGTGATAAAGATATGTGTTAGGAATCCAATGCTTCAAAAATCAGGTCATTTGGAGGTCTAGAGAAAAAGTTATGACCAAAATGTCTAGTCTATTTTTGTTTTCGTCTTAGTTCTATCGTCTCATTTCTATCGTCTACTTTTCTTCCGTCTCATTTCTATCATCTGCTTTTCTTCCGTCTCATTTCTATCGTCTGCTTTTCTTTCGTCTCATTTCTATCATCTGCTTTTCTTCCGTCTGCTTTTTATTGCCTACTTTTTTTCCGTCTGCTTTTTATTGCCTACTTTTTTCCGTATGTTTTTTATCGTCTACTTTTTTTCATCTGCTTTTTATCGTCTACTATTTTCCGTCTACTTTTTATCGTCTACTTTTTTTCGTTTGCTTTTTATCGTCTACTCTTTTCCGTTTGCTTTTTGCGTCCATAACGTCTCCACTTATAAGAATCATAACGTTTGACTCCGTGTCCAAAATTTTCATATAATATACCGTTGGAAAGATAAAATAAAGATCTACATATTTTAAGAGGAAATTTTGCCAAAATCCATCTATATCAATCCCGAATTTGTCCCTAAAGTCCAAAAACAAAATTTTCATTCATACACCAACACTGCACCCAATTTTTCACTTCATGGCTATTTTTGAGACTCTTAGACACAGAATTGAAATTTGATGTCTTCGTAAAAAATGTAGCTATATATCTTTAGATTAATCCAAATTAAGAATCATCTCGTTTGGATTACTAGAGAAAAAGTTGTGGCTAAAAGACTTAAGCATATTCAGTGAATATTTTTCCAGATCACTACCAATCTTATTTCTAAAGGTTTCATTATCACAACTCCCACCAAGACCACTCTTTCTACTTCTTCTACTCCTTATTTTCAATAAAATCACATTTAATATCAATTATACCCGGAAGGTTTCAATGAATGCATGTACCACTTTTTATGCGAAAACATTCCGTATTTATGTGCTTATATATGTTAACATGATACATGAGCAAGAAAATATATTGTCTTAATTTCTCTTTGAGTTCACAAATACTGAAAGTTCATGTCCTAACCCTTAATATGAGGATGGGATGTTACATCGAGCATGTCCTATTGGGAGGAGTGTTAGCCCATCAAACAAATGCATAGTCATAAGTTAATAACAATGGAGATAAAGATGCTTAATTCGATGTGTAGTCTTACAAGAAGAGATAAGGTTAGGAATGACATGGTAAGAGTCAAGTTGGGGTTAGCTAACATTGATAGTAAATTAAGGAGACAAGACTTTGGTGATTTGGATAGGTTAAAAGAAGATGTTTTGACGCCTTAATGAGAATATACACGAAGATTGTACTTAGGGACTATAAGAGAAGAAAAGGAAGACACAAAAAGAATTGGGAGTAGGTGATCAAGAATGATATAACCCTACTAGAGCTTAACTTTGGCAAACTAGGATACAAGTAGAAGATAATACATAAAGAGGTCTTTCTCTTTTCATAGGCCTTTTGAACATTTTTCTCCAATTCTTGTGTCTTTTAATTAGCCTAAATAATTTTTTTGTAGCACTTACTCCTTTAGTTATTTTATTTGTTTCTTTATTTCATATTCTTTTTACAATTGCTTGTTTGTTTTATTTACTTATTTATTTTCATTCTTATCTGTTTATTTATTTACTTATTTTTATCGTTTTATTTTTATTTTATCATTTTATATTTATTTTCATTTATACAAATATTTTTTATGTATTTGACTATTTTTTCTATCGTTTTGCAATTTTTTGGGTGGGTCTATTGAAAACAATATATCTAATAACTAGGAGTAAGGTTGTGTATTTTTCGACCTTCTTAAACCCTGTATGTTAGGGAGATCCCTATTGGGACATTGTTGTCGTCATTGTCGTTGTTGTTTTACTATTAAAGAATCAATGTTAAAAAACCTTTCAACCATTAAAAAAATGGTAACAAATGTAATTTAGGCTAATATTTTTACCAAAATATAAGTTAAACCCTAACATTTTGAAGCATTTAAAATGAACCTTACTATTTACAAAACATTCAAAATAAACTTTAACTAGATAAAAAATTAGATGGAGTTAAGTTTTCAAATATTACATGTCATATTAGTGTTGATGTGACGATATTTTATATTTTTAATTTAACACATTGGTCCTAATATGTCACATGACACCTATAAAGCATAAGAAGTTCCATGTGTCATATTTAAATTAATTTTTAAATTTCTATTTTAAATTATTAATACAAACTAATTAAATTATAACTAATCCTAATTAACTTAATTTTAAAATTTAGAAATTATCAAACAAATAGAAGAACCCTAATTCCTATTTTTTTAATTCTCCCACCATCTCTTTAAAAAATTTCGATAAGCCCTAATCCTAAGTTCTCCCGACGTTGATGGCCATCTGAAGAACCAAAAAAACCTTAATTTATAATGATTAGGCTTTAGATCCCTTTTTATTTGATTGGTGACAAAAAGGTTTCTACTTTCTAGAATTTTGATTCTAGGTGATAATTGTATTTGCATTTTTTACTGTTTGTGGCCTTTTCAAATAATCTTTAAGAAAAATGGTTTTTATTAATACTCTGGTTCTCAAACTTCCATTACTTGATGTATTGATTGTTATTTGGATTGGAGAAGGTTGTGTTGCTTGTATTTGGTCATAAAAAAATTATTTGTAACAGTTGATGTTTTAAAGGAGAAAACTATCATGTATTTATAGTAAAAGGTGCTTCAGTTATGTCTTTTTGAGACTATGTATCCTTTTACTAGTACTAGCTAATTAAAAAAGTTTTAGTTTAGTCAAGTAGTATGGTTAAAGAATGAGGAAGATTAGAAAATATATAACACTTTTCAATGATGCTAATATACGTATGGGGAATGAGATAGGTGTAGCACTCTACTCCCGCAAGACTCGAACTCGACATTGATGGGTGATATCCGAGTCTGTGTCCTGCGAGGATGACGTGTTAAAGCACTCAATCAAGTAGAAATCGGTATAAAATTGTTTTTTATTTCAAAACAACAATAAACATAATATGCAAAAATCAATACTCAATTTGGGCCCACATTTATTCATAATCATTTTTAATTAACACAAAACTATCAACAAAATTTTCAATAATCATTTGGGCCCTTTCACAAATACAAAACATTTTATTCATTTCGGAATGTAAATTTATACAAAAAGTTGTGGAATATACAATTCAATACAAAATAGAGAAATAAAATGCAGTCACCAACTGATCCCGACCTCTATCCTTTACTTGAATGCTGTAGGGATACTCCCGTTTGTCTAACGGGGTATTCTTCTAATCCTAAAAAATATTTGCAAATTTTGGGTGAGTTTTGCGAACTCAATGAGTGACCATCATCGATGGCTCACCTAGTCATATAACACATAATTCACATTCACACCATTTCACATTTCACACTCAATACATTTTAATCATTTGTATTACACATATGTAGTGCACATGGGACTCACTTTCTATTTGTTACTTTGTTGTGACCGAGTGCCTAAACTGTCCTGTATCTGTAATAGATACCGGGCTCATTAAACGTTAAGCCTGAGGCTCTGAATCACTTTTTGAGCTCGAGGCTCTTTTCACACTTTGAGCTATAATCTTTAAATCACTTTCTGAACTCGAGGTTCTTTTCACACTTTGAGCTTTAAGCTCTGATCGGTGGCTAATCCGATCACAACTCCCATTATCTAATCATGCATTCATGTATGGAATACATCTCACATTTTCAATCAATCATATCATGAAAAATTTAGTTCATCATATTCACATGCAAGTAGCACTTCAATATCTCATCCACATTTCACAATCATCGGACCCTCTGTCCATAATTCAACACAATCAATCACATTCATATGAGCATTTAGTAGTGAATCAATACAAAAATTCAAATAAAACAAACAATGAAATGAGACCATCTAGGTCTACTCACAGTACGCTCCAGATTAACATTAGCTTCCATGATTTGGAAACGTCCGAATGTCTGAATGTGGACGTTTATCCTACACATCAAAATTATGCAATACACATATTGCACACACACATTAATAACTTTGCACAATTATAAGCATTTATTTATGTACAAATGTATATACGGACTATGTATAATACATGTTCTCGACAATCTCGGGTATATTATCAAATTTCATATCTTATCCACATTCTCATTTTATAACTCAATTACTCGCCATTTCATTTTTTGCATTATTTGCTCTCATAAAAATCAAATTCTCATTCACTTTAACTTTAACTTGGTACTCATTACTCATTTGGAAGCATAACCACAATAATTTGAACCTGCTCATCTCCATTATACACATGTCCTTGGAATTTCAATACCAACAATTCATTCACTATTGTTATTCTAACATTATATGATCATACAATATCCAGACTCTCATTCTTTCTTATAAATTCTCCAAAATTCCAAACCTTTGGGTCTATTTTCCATGACCAATTAGACAATGAAAATGAGGTAATTTGGCGAAACTTTCTTCTAATAACATGTTTCCTATTGTCTTAAGTTTCTAATAACACCAAGATAATTCAATTTTGTTTAATATTCCAAAAGTTATACTCCAAATAATTTGGACCATTTCTTAACTATAACAGTATTCTATACGACAATTTCAAGTCAGATTATGTAACTACGGAGACAGAATTGAAATTTTATTTCTTCATAAAACTTGTAGCCCTATATCTCGATATTAATATAAATCAAGATTTATTCCATTTGGATAACTACATAATAAGTTATGCCTAAAATACCGAAGCATGTTCAGAGATAATACTCCAGTTATCATTTTTCCATAACTCCTCATCAATTCCGTCCCAATTATATCAATCAATCTCTTCAAAATGATTTCATATGGTTATAATATTCTGTTGAGATGAAGATCAATGTGTTAAAAATCCAATGGTTCAAGTCCCATATCATTTGAAGGTCGGAAGAAGAAGTTATATCCAAAAGAGTGAAGGATGTTCACATCAGTCCACTTTCACTACACCTTTATTATGCACGATCGTGCAATTCCAATTGCTTCTCCATTGTCACCCTCGTGCTTGTGCACAATGGTGAGATCCCTTGTGACCCTTAAGAGTCATGATCGTGCTTGTGCACAATCGTGCATTCCAATCTTTTCAAACTTCATTTTGGCCCATCTGAGAACAGACCTTCAGATCAATATTTCATGGCCATTTCGATAAGGCAAGTGAAAGATTTAGGCCAAACATTCTTCTACAAAGTTGTTCCTTTATCTCTTAAGTTTCAAATGAATCTGATTTCCTGCAATATGGTTCGATATTTTGCAAGTTATGCTAAAAACACTACAGATAGTTCCAAAACAAGATAGAATCCACATACGTCTTTAGTTTAATATGAACTTAAAATCATCCGATTTGGATGTCTACAGAACAAGATATGGCAAAAATACCGATGCATGTTCAGTGGAAACACTGCATCTATACATGTCTAGCACACTCCAACTTCAATTTCATCTTAATTCATCTCTTTTGCTTACTCTATCACTTCTACCTTATTTCCTCAATATTTCATCTTCATTTCTATTTCATTTTAGCTCAACTTATCACAGCCAAATCAAAATCTATCATTTTTCATAATCACAAAAAAAGAAAATCACACTCACTCATATTACCTTCACATTTTCTACATTTTTCAACTTCTACATTTTCTTCACTTCTTCCTCAAACTTTCATTTTTAATCATTCATTCTCATCTCAGAACATCATGTTACAAATATTCTTCCACTCTAAACTCATTGTTTTGTTCATCTCTAAAATGTTCAAAACTCACGTATATGCATATATATATACACATAGTGAGAACAGAGTCCTCATTACTATTTTCTTCAAAAAGTTTCTGCACCTAGCTATACATGTTTTCTAAGATCTTTCAACTCCAAAAATCGTTTTCTCATAACATTTTTTATCAAAAATAAAAAATCAACATGTACGGAACACTCAAAATCTCCTCACTCATTTTCCAGCAAATATGAATATCACTATTTCCTAACCATTTTGTAGTGAACTCAGGATGCATGCTTTAATTCATACAAAAATACATAATCATAACAAGCTTACTTGTTTAAAGCTCTAACATTTGCAAAAATCTCGTGAACCCTAATTCCTCATGTAACCACATACAACATCTTAAAAGTTGATAGGGGGTTCAGTCTTTCTTGGGATAAAAGAAAGAAATAACAAAATATGAGTGGTAGTGGATAGCAGAAACCAAGATTTTATCCTAGTGAAGATTTGATGAAAAAAAACACCTTGTTTAAGAAAAACTAGGAAAGAAGCTTCAAGAAAGATAAAGACAAGGACAGTAACTTGTCTTTCAAGGTTATTAAAACTTAACTTTAAAGCTTAGACACCTGTCCATTTCCTAACCTCTTATCCACTTCCCCATTTTAAAACTCACTTAAGTATAATTTATACTTAAGTTTATGACTTAATAAAATCACCGAAATCACAAATCATAACTCCTTGAATCACTATCAGATTTTTTGATAAAAACATCATTTCAGGTCAACTTTGCATGCCCTTTCTGCCCCTGATACTGAAGTCATTTTCCAATACTTTCTTCTAGAAACATGTTCCTCTATGTCTTATGTTTCCACTGACACAAAAATCATTCAATTTGGTTTAGTGGTTTGAAAGAAATACTTCAAACATTTTTGGACTGCTCTTGTCCAAAATAGTATATTATGCGCAACTTCCATCCAAAATTTTAGCATCTTAGAGACCGAATCACAATTTGACTTCTTCAGATGATTTGTAATCCTATGTCTCTCGTTTACTCAAATTAAAAACTATCTCATTTATGTAGGAAAATCCCGGGGTAGGCATCACATGCCCACAGTGCGGAATTTAAAATTTTTAAGTCCCGGGACATTCCCGAAGCCAGGATCCATGTGTATGTACAAACAATCAAACCATAACGACCAAAGGAGACCGTCTCTAACGGTATCCACGCAGAGGTCGGAAAACCTAACCGGGACAAACTCTTTTGACCCGGGAATAGCTAGACTAAAGAATAGTGTGCTAGCACTAACCTTAGCCTTGGAGAGCAAGTGAGATGATCTTGGTGGAGCCTTGGAGAGTAGAAGCAAGCTTGAGATGGAAGAGATGAAGATGATGAAACAATTTCCAAAACCTAACTCTTAGGCAATCTTCGGTTCTCCCTTCCTCCAACCGTGCAAGCTCTCTTCTTTTTCTTCTTATATATGTCTTAACACCTTAAAACACATATAAAAGGTTAACTTTGAGAGAGAGCCACGTTGGTGGCATTTAATTCCTTAAAATGTTAACCTAATGATTAAGTTTGACTTTTCAAACTTAATCTTTTCTCTCCATTATTTGGTTCCACCGAAATTCTCATATATATATATATATTAATTAATTATTTACTTAATTAATTAATATATATAATTGCTGAAGTGGTCCAGTCAAACTGGGG
>JAOTIZ010000001.1:5985359-5999365 GCA_027123425.1 Erythroxylum panamense
ATGAATGCATGTACAATTATTTTCATGTGCAAATAAATTCACTATTCATGTATAAGTGTATGGCATATCATGCATGAGCATGGAAATGCATCTCTAACTCTCATTAGTCACTCACATTTATCATTCTAACCCTCCCACAGGTAATGAGATGTTACATGGTTGGAGTTGATGTCTTTAGTTCAGGGTCGTAGTTTCGGGTTAGGTGATTTCTAGAAGGGGAGTAGTGAGGGTAGAATGGTAAATGGCCTAGAGAGAGGTCAGAGAGAATGCGAGAGATTATGCATTTAATAAGATGCTATTTTGATATATTAATTGATATTATTTCCTTTGTTTTGAATTTATTTTGGTCTTAGATAGTAAAATGAAATGTTTAGGAGATGAAAAGTAAAAATTGCATCAAATTAGGATATTATTAATGATAATCACGAATTTTAGATGAAGTGAAGCAATTGTTGCAGTAAATAAGACGGAACACTTAAAGAGTTGAAGTTTAGCTGGGAAACTTCTTTCTATCCCTGTCATGTAGAAATTTTGAATTTGAATTTGTTTTAGATAGAAATCTTTGTAAGGTTGAATTAGATTAGGATTAGATCAGAAAAACCTTATAAAGGGATGTTCCTCGCAACAGAATGAATAGTTCTCTTCTTACTTTTCTCTCAATTCTTTGTCTTTCTTCTATTTTTGTTATTGGATCAAAAGTCATGTGGACTAAACTCAATTATTCTAATTCAAAGGGATTCAATATTATAGTTCTAATCTTGTGAGGTTTTGATCTTAACTTTTATTTATGTTTTAATTCAAGTATTTATTATTTTAAGTTCTTATATTTGATGAATGATTAATATTGATTGATCTGATAATTTAATTTAATATTAATTATTCTATAGATATCCATGAATTCAATGATTTGTAATGTTCATGAAGGATTAGTACAAGTAGCAAATTGGTTACTTATGAATTTGCCTATTTAACTTATGATAAACCGGAAAACTAAGTTGAATAATTACAGCTATTTCAATTATTTCATTTAGGACTTAGCCTTTTTCACTAAACTTATTACTATCATTTATCTGATATGAAATGATATCACACCTAGCCAATGGATGGTAAGTTTTGGATTAAATGCTTGGTTTGAACCAATTAATTTAGGAAAATTTGAGACTGATTACGACTATCCTAATATGTTTCAGACTAATTGCTTGAATTTTGAAAAGATTCTTTTTAAACCAATGATCATTGTTATAATTATATGAGATCTTTTCCTTAAATCGGAGTTACGTTAATTACAAAAAAAGCCTAAATTTTCTTCAATTTTTCAATTATAACCCGAACTTTAAAAAATAGCATTAAAATATCCAAACTTTCAATTTTTTTCAATTTTAGCCCGACCTTCAAAATGTAGCAATAAAATGCTCAAACTTTTAAATTTTTTCAATTCTAGCCCAATGCTAGTGTTTATGTTAAGTTTGCTAACGTCAATTACCACGTATTTCATAAACCTTTACTATTAATACACGTCAGCCAAAATTAACACAACAAAAAATGATTAATGAAATGATGATGTTTAGTCACATAATTAAAATGACGTCATTATTTAAAAATAACCAGATTACACAGTCCCGACAACCTTACCCTTTGATTTCAATTTTTCCTTCATTTTCAATTTGTTATCTCGACACTCTTACCTTTCGATTTTCATATTATATAACCCCGATGCCCTCACACTAAAGGCATCAAGAGAATGAACTAAAAATGAAGGTCTTACTTGTGCAATACGCTATAATGCGAGAGTAATTTAGGGCATCAAAAGAACAAACAAAAAATGAATGATTGAAGACATCGAGAGAACAACATATAACGTTTGGCTAGAATTGAAAAATTGAAAAATTGAACATTTTATTCACTTTTTAAAACTTGGGTTAAAATTGAAAAAAATTGAAGGTTTGAAAATTTTGTTGCTACTTTTTAAAATTCGAACTATAATTGAAAAATTGAGAAAATTTTAGATTTTTTTGTAATTAATCATTTTATTTTATTATTTCAAATTAAAAAATTTGTGTTTAATTCTCTAAGAATTCGAACTAGTTTCACAACAATTATAAGAAATATGGAGAATTAGAATTATTTTGAAGATAACTCGATAAAAAAACAAAGACTGCAAGTGTTGATTTTGATATACATTTATAATAACGGATATTGACAAGGAAATAAATTCTGACATAGTTATGGGTCATGGTTTGACTTGTTTATTGGCCCATTTCATGAACCCATGTTGGGCTGGAGTAAGTCGTAAGCCTTGATTCTTCTAGCGTCTAGTGCGCAGAAAGGGTTAAATTTGCATAGTAAGGTTACATAGCATATAATGAATGAAGCTGTTAAGATAGGGAACAGATCTTCTGTACCATTTATTCTATACCTGTTGTTCTTTTTTAATCTTAACTATCTAATTTATCACATTGGATGGTTGAGATTAAAAAAAATATTGAGTAGGTATAAAATAAGAGGTACAGAAATTCTGTACCCGTTAAAATAAGGGTAGGGTGAAAAGAATTGAAAATTTTAGCATCACAAACACAATGTTTAGTCATTCCACTGCTGTTGTTGATCAGATGATGGCATAACTTCCTTTAAAACAATCCGTATCAACGTACTTATTTTCATTTATTTTAAAAAATAAAATTCGGTCATGGTATTCAGTCCATAAGCAAGCCTGTCAAAAAACCGCGATTGTAGGAAGCCGTATGAATTGAGATGTCCACTTGGGTCTTTTAAAGACTAGCTTTTATCAAGCCATGTGGTCGGAAGTAGGCAGGTGGTCTACTTTGTAGAAAGACTCTAGGAAGGTGTCGACAATCTACTAGTTATACAAGTTGTGCTTTATAATAAAATTACTTTTCTAGCCCACTTTTGGTTTTTTTACTCTCTCCCTAGAGCAGTGTTTGAAAAAGAAAGTTAAAAAGCAAATTCTAGTTCATGTTCATCCCCTTGAACCTAAGGAGTTCTTACAAATTTAAAATTTTCAAAATTGTTTGCCCAGTTCAGAACGTAAGTAAATGACAATTAGGAAATCCAAGTATCCTTTGTTTTTTGTTTGAAGAGGGTAAACAAATAATCCGATAGAAACAAAACCGTAACCTCCTCCGTTTCCATACACTGATACATGCACCATCATATTATGCCCAGACCAAACGGAAAATATGTGTTGGGGATTTAAAGATAAATTGCACACGATTAAAGACAAGATACAGGAGCAATTGGGTTCCAAACACTAGGACTCAAAGAAGCCGAAGCCAACAAGTCTGGATCACGCTCAAAATAGGCCATATCATCTTCTGTCAATGTGACCCAGACCTCAATCCCATCCCCACCTCCAGTGTCCATCATTGCAAAAACATTCCTATAACAAGTACTTGGAATAGTCACCCAACTCGGCCTTCCCCAACCAAAATTAACGCCGTAGAACCTGAACCCGCACAAACTTATGCTTATGTAGAAGTCTACATTGCCTCCCTGTAACAAGTTCGCCGCCTCTTTCACCGATTCACTGATCGCCGTCAACGCCTGATTTCTTTGAAGCTTCTCCACATAACTGTTGTCGAATTGCTCTTTCCCTTTTCTAAGCTGACGCACCAAAGTTTTCAGTTCAATCTCGCCCTCTGTTGCCTCTGATGCGAAGTAACCTACCAAGTGTCCGATGGTCTTGTCTGGCAATGGAGGGACCGTTCTTTTTCTGATGTTTGCTGACTGTGATAGGATTGATAAGCTTGAGTGTTCCAAGTTCCATCTCGATGCGTTCATGGCAGACTTCCAAATCATTGCTGTTACCACCTCAACTCGTGACGGGTCTTTCACTGTTTGACTTGCAGATTTAGCTTGAAGAGCAGCGATTTTTGATGATGAGAAAACCAATCTTCTAGTTTCTAACATCTCCTTGTTCAACTTACTGGTTGTTACTGGTTTTGGAAACGTGATGTTCTGAGATGGGAAGATGGCGGCTGCGTTGAACAATGGACTCGTCGGCACCACAATGGCCCCGTCAACGGTGGTCACTGTCGCGGCGGCCCAGTTCTTGATGAACGTAGTCAAGGTGATTGCGTCGCCTATCTTATAGGAAATACACACACCAATCGCCAAGCCACCACAGTTAAAAACTGTAGCTTGTACATGAACCAGACCACCGATGATCGATTCCGGCGAAATGTCAAGCTCTACAGGAATGAACTTTCCAACAACATGGGCATAAGGCTTTTGCAGAAACTCAGCCAGAGAGCAGTTGACCTTAGCGTCAACGAAGTCAACGCCACGGTCGTTGCATTCAATCGATGAACCGTCATCAGCGAGTCTACCGGCGAGAGGGTAAAATTGGGTGAGGGTTTCCGACAAGGATCTCTTTAGGCGCCGGAATCTTTCAGCTTGACAGAGACTACTGGTTGCAGAATAGAAAAGAACCAGAGAACCATAGGCTGCAGGAGAGAGCTGATCTAAAAGCGAGAGGTTGAAAATTCTGAGGTTTGGTGGTGTTGGAGAAGATGGTTTTATGGTTTCTCTGGAGATGATTTCGAAATTGACATCCATGGGTTGATTTCTGAATTTGGCTATGTTTAAGAACTTTGTCGTGTTGGGATCTTGGGAGATGTTTCTGGGCTTATTCCCGAGCTGGAGGCTTATGAATTATGATTACCGCTCATCTAAGAAAAAGATAAAACTTGTGGACCACTTCATATAGTTCACATTTATTATTTATATCACATGATAATTCAATTCGAAATAATAAATTATTCTTAGAGTCAATTTATAATAACAAAATCCTCTCATTGTTCAGTCTTATGCAATTCACCGGTAAAGAACGCAGATTCTGCATACCTGTTCTGCTCTGTTTTCAATTGATCTCATCCTTTCATTGTACTAAATTGAACGGCTGAAATCTACACAAAATAAAGGGATCAGAAGACCTTCAGTTCCCGATAAAGCCATATTTCAGAAAGAGAAGGGAAAAGCAGAAGAATGAATATAAGGTCTCCTTTCCACGAACGATTTTTACGTGCTTGATGGTACAGCTTTGGTAATTACTTAACACGTATTCCAAACTCATTCGTGTTCAAACTTGATGGGACAGCTTTCACTCACGCTATTTTTTTTTTTTTGGGTCATAATCACTCACGCTATTCAATTTAACTAATTATTGAATCAATTTAGAGTTCTGTTTGGCAGTAGACAAAAGAACATCTTTAAATTATGGTACACATACGAGAGGAATAATGTTTAGATATGAAAAGAACTTAACAGGAAGTAATACGCGTTTCAGTGCAACCAAGCAACTAAAATACCTAAAATTGTTTAAGACAAAACTAAAAGTTGGCCCAACTTGTTGGGATCTAACTAGTGAACAATGGCCTTCAAAACGCACAAACATCCACAGTAGGGCTTCAGGATCTGATAGATAGTCCCAAAATCTCCAGGACTATAAAGCCTGTTCTTTGTTAGCTCAGATAGTCCGCAAATTGTTCAGATATATAAAACCTTTTTGTCTCTTTGTTTCAAGCTTTTCAGGAACTGTCCTCTTTAGTACACACAGAGTAATAATCCTGTCTGCAAAACGTTAAAATTTAATAGCAGATAGTCATTTTTGTAACTTCATGGCGTTGGTAAGTTGATAAGGGACTCTTCTGATTTAAGTGAGATTACGGGTTTGAACCTTCTTCATGTATGCAGTCGTTTAAAACTTGAAGCTAGAACTTTGACTCCTACAAAGGACCTACTCGGTTCAAGCAGAGATTAGTCTGAGTGTGAATAGCTTAAAAGTATCTTACCATAATTAAAACTCACCTAGAACACCTCGTGCGTAACTAAAAAAAATGTCATTTTTGTGCTGCAAATATTTTATATTTATGAAAGAGTATTCACTTTTTTTAAAAAAAAATTTATTAAAGTAACTCTAAACTTACTTAAAATGAATGGACCACGATAACTTTTGACCACCCACAAATAATTATGCAATATGCCACATATTGCATTTCTCTTTTCTATATTTTGCATACGAATATTAGATTATTAAAGAATTAAATTATATGATATAATTTTGTATGGACAGGTTAATTCAAAACTATTTGAAATTTTAAATATTTCAATAGTTATAACATATTTCTACATATTATCTTAATATATTATTATAAAATCTTTAACAAAATATTTAAAATAAATTAAAAGAAGATTTAATTTATCTAATTATAATTATAAATTAAAATAATCATTGTTAACATATTATAAATCTAATATCCACATATAAAGAACAATGTAAGAGAAAAATATTTATTTAAATTAAGTTATACAGTTTAAGAAACTCCAGAGACCAAAGATGAGATATACGAGTTTATTAAGATTAAATTCTAATTATAATTATAGTTAAACTTTAATTATAATTATATTTCAAAAGAAACCTTTGTCTTTCTTTATAAAAAGGAAAAGAGTAAGGAAATTAGCACTCTTGTCAACTTTTCTTAAAGTTGAGTTCTCTTTCTTTACTTGGTACATATTATTAAAGATTAAGACATTTGAATAGCTTGATGTTCTCAACATCATCAAAGAAGAAAAATGATTGTTTTGTTTTGTGTGTTAAACAAGAATAAGGTTTATCTATAATTGTTTTTTTTAATAATTCATGCTTTAAGCTATTCCATTATAGAGATCTTATAAAAAATTGTAAATATTATTCCATTGCATCCATGATTTGGTCATGGTTGATTTTTAATAGTGATACTAAAAACTCCTTTAATTATTAATTTAATTATATTGCTTGATTGTTATTGATTTAACAAAGGGTTAAAGTTGAGGCAAGAGTTGCATAGTTTTAATTGTCCCATAGCTTTGTTTTCTTAGAAAAGTCGCATATGTATTTTTACCTCTTTTTAGAAACTCAAAGGCATGTCTTGTGGGATTAGATTTTTAGAAAATGCCCAATGGTGATTAGGGTTATTTAATTAATTATTTGATTAATTAATTAATTAATATATTAAAAATTACATCAAGAAAACATAATAATTTGTCACATTTGGCTTTGTTCACTTATGAAAACAATTTATCTCACTTTAGGTACCAAATGAACTTGGCTCTTTGGTGCTAGTCTTTGAACACTTCTAAGCCTATACTTTCCTAGGTCTTCCTTAAAGTATCCATGATAACAAAATGCTCAATATAACCAAAGTTACCAAAATAATAGCATCTTTCACCGTATATTTTATAAATGTTGCCAACATGATCAAACTTTCTAAAAGATTTTCTAAATGACGAAGGTTTGCTCACATGCTTATCATATAGGTTTCTATATGATGTTCATGGTCTTGTATAAGTATGAGAAGGTGGGTAATAGTTCTTTCTTCCCTAGTTTGAGCATATGAACCACATATATATGCATCAAATGGTTTAAAATGTCTCTTAGGTGCATGATAGGATGCATTTGTTTTTCTATGGGGATGCATTTCATTCTTGTTCATTACATAATGAGATTCATGTTCATGTTCATGTTAATGTTTAACTTTACAAAGTTTGTCTTGGCGCTAGATGAACTAGACCAGTGAGTGCATTATATCCTATGCCTATTATTATGGGTCTTTTGTTCATAAACAATGTTTTTAGTTTTTCTTTCCCTTTATTGTTCTGTTAAGAGATGCTTTTAAATATGAAACTTCTTTCCTAAGATTTTTATTCTTATGATTTTTGTTAGTACTCTTAGACTTATGCAATGGTTGTGCTTTGAGTAACTCATTTTTCAATTTCTAATTTTCTTTCATGCATGTATTTGATAGCTTTTACGTGTCTTCTTGAAGCTAAAATTTTGCTCTCCTTAATCATGATTTCTATGTTCTTAACTAACTCATCATATGATAGCTCATCAAACATTATTCTTAAATTGATCTAAATATTTTACCTCCTTTTCCTATGCATAATTATTAAGATCCAATTTGAAAATTATAAAAATTTATTCTTCAGTTGTGCACATGATTAGATCTTAATTAGTTTCCTAACAAAAATCTCCAATTAATGGAGAAGAAATAATATTTTTTTGAAATGGCAGTAAAAGCTTAATTTAGTTTGTCATCAAGTAAAAAAATAAGCTAGTTTTTAGGAACATTAAGAAAGCTATATTACAACAAATTGTGACAGTTTATAAATCATTCCTTTATTAAGATGGCGAGTTATTGTGGACTACTAGATATTGTAGCTCGCAAATGAAAAATTGAATTAAATGTTTAAAAATATAACAAGAAGATGGATAATATTTAAAAGAAGAAGAGACACAACGTGTAGAAGTATACTACAGAAGTGTAACTACCCAAATCAATTAAAGAACAAAAAATCCAAGGTTGAATTAGTCTTTTGATCATAGATTACTATTTAACATTCCTAAACCTTGATTCAAATCATTTAACATTCCTAAACCTTGATTCAAATACACTACCACTTTCAAATTATCTATGTTGTCTACACTCAAGCTTAATGCACAAAAATCCCTATAAATAATGAAAAAATATCTCTGAAACAAAAATTATAGGTGTTGTATTATCAATATCTAATTAAAATCATTAAAGATATCAAGAGAAGTCCTGAAAATTTCTTGTGAAGTGAGGAGGGCATAAGCAAGGGGTTCTTTAAAGTTAAATGGAAGGAAGTTTGCCTACCTAAATCCTAAAGAGTTTTAAGGATTAAATGAATCATGAGTACCAACGAAACTTTATTGGCAAAAAGGATTGGCATTTATTCAATGATAAGGAGACTTTACAGGTTAAATGGATGCATGAGGTGCACCTTAAGGGAGCAAGCTTCTGATTCATAAAGCTTAGCTCTAACACATCATTAATAATCAAAACTCTCCTAAAACATAGACATACATTAGATTTGGAAATGAAGCATATTACGGGTGATGGTAAACAACCTAACCTATGGTTTGGCAACTGGATAGATGTTGGCACTGTCCATTTACACTCATCCTTTCCTACAATTCAACTTTGTTTCTCATTAAATACTAGAATACAAGTGCTAATAAACCAAAATCAATGATTAAGCAACTTGTTTCATTTACCTAGATACCTCTAAAATGCAACTAGAAATGAAAAAAATCATTTAGCTTAGAAATCCCTCCAACACATTAAACTATTCATCCCACTTGTCCATGTTTAGTCCACCCATTCAATAGGCTAATTAGCATAATCATATTTTGTTCAAGAACTATTTCCCAATTTTTTATATTTATGCAGAAGGCCATTAAGAACAAACTCTTAACCTTAGAGTTTTGGTTTGTATTCTTGGAGTTGTTTTGGTTTCCCTTTGTAACCTTCATAGTGCCCTTTTAATCTTGGGATCAAATTGCACAGGGTCTTGGTAAGGAGACCTCGTTAATGCCATACATAAACCTTAAGAAACATAAAACTAATTATAAACAAATACATACACAAAATACCAATTAACATTATAAACAAAAACTAAATCACTTCACTCTTTCGTAATAGTGCCAAAATTCTTGATACGCATCCAACATATGCAAAAAATAAAATCTAACTCTTCAAAATTAAGTTTGTAGCAGTGACGAGTAAGGATCGTATCTTTAAAGAGTGTGTGCTTAGCTTTTATAATGAATAAACCAATGCTTAGGATTGGGAGTACTAGTATAATTAAATTAATAAAATAAAGTAAAACTAAAATTTTGAAGGTACATAAAATCAAACAGTATAAGAGTGATAAAAATTAACAAATGGATTTGAAATCTAGTTTGCATTCAATCTTAACCTTGACACGAGTGAGTACAATTAATCAGAATATTGTTCTCATACTTCTATTTAAAGCTATTAACCATAGATTAACAACAAACTCTGTTAACCCTAGTTTTCTTTTAGGTTATTTCTAATTAAAATAAGTTGTTTAATTAACTATAGCTATCAAAAAATCTAGAATAAGCTCTCTAGATTTAGTGTGAAAAGTATATTATATAACAGGAAAACATGTTAATCTAGGCAACCACCACATAAATTTGGGTCATTTAACCTATGCTATGTTATCCATAATGATACTCAACCATTAGTTTACCACAAATGAATCATATGTACAATGATTACGTATTGTAATCTAGATTTGGCAATGAGTTCATAGATAAATAATCCATTTGAAGTGTTTAAATAATTTAAACATAAATCCTAAAACATTAATTATAGAATAACACAATCAATTCCAAAAGATAGTGAAACTACTTGATTAAGAGATGCCCAAACATGTTCATCGGCCTTGATATCCCTTTTGAATTGGAAGGATGAGGGTTAGCTCCTCATAGCTTTCCAAAGGGTAAGAAATTTCCCCCTATTCGTGTCTCTAAACTCTTCATGCTTCCTTTGGCCTCTTAAATGGCCTTTTATAGTAAAAATTAGGATTATGTCACAAACCATGGTCACCTACATGGGCGTGTTTGTGACTATATGTGTGAAAATTGCAAGAAATGTGAACTTAGACATTCACAGTATACAATTGTGTAGCTCACTTATACAATTGTATAGATTGCATATATGGCTAAAATGTTGTTTTTGAGCTCCTACACGCTTCCAATGAATTCACAGTGGAGTAAGTTGTAATAACTTTTTTTCTTTCATTATTTGTCTCATCTTCATCGTAATTCATCTTCATCTTATTCCACAAAGGCAAATAAGATTGAACATCAATAAGACGGGACCAATGATATGTTTTGAGTTCAATTTGGTTCTTGTTCTTCCAACTTATACCTAGAATAAAATATGAAACAAAATAAGTATTTTAAGCATATCATAACATTAATCACTAAGCATTAGGGTGTAAATATATAATAAATCAAACACTTATCAATTATCTTGTGATTTAATACCAATTGCTAGTTTTGTAGAATTTTGATCACCTTTGTGATTGAATGAATGATGGAAACTCTTTATTAGTATGTTTGATTTGTTTAACACTTTTCTATAACTATTTTCTATTTGAGATGGAACCAATAAAATTGGGTTGCTTGATGATAAGCAATTGCTTAAATGTAAGGGAATTTGATTTATACTAAATATATAGTACATTTAGCATTATTTTTATAGTATATTTCCTTTGTTTTATACTATTTTTAAATGATTTAATACTAAAAATAATAAATACTTTGTTTTAGGTCTTATTTTTACCTCTTTAAGGATAAGAAAGTGAGTTAGTAAAAGAATTAGGCCCCAATTTGGAGCTAAATTTGGATTTATTAAAGAAGGATGCCAAAATATGACACCTACATTCTATTATGTAGGGTCTATGCCCTAGGATGGTAGCTTATACTTCTCATTGTCTAGCCTACACACCCCTATGTTGTTATATGGATCAAGAAACATAGGCCTTATCCCTGTATAGGTCTTATATTTGTGGTATAAATTAGAATAAGTTACAGAATATGCCAAAGACAATGTGGTTTGCAACACAAACTTGTATAGGGTTCGTGTTACTCATCAAAGATTAGGGTTTTGAATTTAAAGAAAGGAGTAAAAAAGAATTAAGAGCTTTTTGGTCAAGAGATAGTTAGAAAGTATCGGAAAGTTATTCATAATTATAAGATCATCCTAGATTAGGGTAAAACCTATCAAGAGAATTAAATAGAATAAAATAATGCATTCTTTGATTGTCTTAATTAGAAAGAGATTTCAATTATTCATTCTATCGTTAAGAGCTATATGTCTTAAGAAAGAATATAGTTGTAACTTAGAAATCCTTATTGGTCTAAGATGCTAAAATTGTTTATTTATTCATGGTGAAGTCCAATATAGTAAATTCTTAGGGAACACCTTCCTTAAAATCTAACTTGTTGATAGATTGCTTTATCCTTGATCATTACTTTTCTTTTGGAATTTAGATTTATTTATTTATTTTATTTTCTTCTTGAATCAATCATAATCATTAGTCTAGCTAGCTAATTTTGTGAATAGTTTGTAATTAACCAAAATTTTTCATAGGATTGATCTGTATTCACTAGTCCTACCTACAACTTCCCTATGTGCTTATGGTAAAACAAACATTTCAATAAAGGCGCTTTATCTTTAGAGTTAGATGAAGAAATAGTAACCTTTAACATTTTTTACAATATGAAATTCCAAAAGACCTTGTGTTATTTTTTCAAGTTGATGTTATAGCATAACAAGCTAGATAAGGATGCAAGGCTAGAGAGTAGTGAATACATTAAAGCAAAAATTATAGCCTTTCATTTGTTACCCAAAATGCCAAGCAGGTTGATTGACTCGCCTTTACAATTATCTAGTTCTCATGAAAGAGTTTTGCCTTCTATTAAACTTGTCCTGAAGTTAGAGTGAAGGCTTTGTCCAAGCAATTGAATTATATGTACTTAGAAGAAGATTAAACCTTATAATAATTATTACATATGATCTAACCAATGATTGAGAGGAAAAGCTACTCTAGGTAATGAAGGGTAATCAAGATAATAATTGGTTGAGCATTTGTAGACAAAAAATAGATTATCCCTACAAATTCTATAAGAGTCTTATTCCAAATTCAATATAGCTATGAAAGAGGTCATTATAAAGGAGTTTTTGAAGCTATTAGACCAATGAATCATCTATCCAATATTCGACAATTAAAAGGTAAGTTTGATATATGGTTCCTAAGAAGTCTAGTCTCACCCTTATTCCCAATAAAGGAAATATAAACTTGTTCCTATGAGAATTCATAATGGGTAGAGAATGTACATCGACTTCTAAAAGTTAAATGTTGCCACAAGAAAATATTATTTCCCAATTGCTTTCATTGATGAAATGATAGAAAGACTAACTACTAAGTCATTTTCCTACTTCTTTGTCATGTTTTCAAGTTATTAACAAATAATTGTAGCTAAAAAAGACCACAAAAATACAAATTTTACTTATCCATTCAAAACATTTTCTTACCAATAGATGACTTTTGGATTGTGCAATGCCTTAAGCACATTTCAAAGATGTGTAATAAACTTTTTCTCTAATTCGATTGAAAATTTCATTGAAAGTTTTATGGATGACTTTACTTTTATAGAAATTCTATTAATTATTTTTAGACCATTTGTTAAAGTGTTAAAGTACTACATTGACATGAACTTGAATTTAAGTTGTGAAAATTTTCATTTTATGGCCCTAATATTGAATATTTTTGGGTTATATAGTTTCATCTACGGGTATTAATATTGACAAGGCTAAGGTTGATTTGATTACAAACTAACCATCTATAGTTTCATCTAAGGGTATTAATATTGACAAGGCTAAGGTTGATTTGATTACAAACCAACCATCTAATACTAGTGTAAGGAAAATTCATAATTTTCTTAACCGTTTGGGTTTTTATTGGTGGTTTATCAAATATTCTCAAAATTTCCATAACTATAATTAATGATAAAAAAGATATCTTATTTAACCTTAGAGAAGATTGTGAAGCAACTTTTGAAAGCATGAAAGTGTTTCTCATTTTGGTACCAATTATATAGCCACCAAATTAGGATACTCCATTTGAGATTATATCTAATGCAAGTAAATATATTGTAGGAACTATATTGGGACAGATAATGCAATAATATTTGTATTATTTACTATGCATCATTGACATTAAATTCTACTTAATGCAACTATTTAACCATATAAAAGGAGCTTTTAACTATTGTGTTTGCTTTAGAGAAGTTTAAATATTATTTATTAGGATCTAATATCATCATTTTTTTAAATCATGCAACCGTTGATTACTAATTGGAAAAGGAGGAATCTAAATCTAGACTTATGCTCTAAATTCTTTTTTAACTTTAAAATCATTGATCAAAAGGTACTTGACAATTCTTTGTAGAACATTTGAGCATGATTTTGGGTGAGGAAGAATCATTGCCAATTTTAGGGATGTTTTCTGATAAGCAGCTTAAGCAACTGCATGTAACATCCCGTTACTGATAGTAAGGGTATTATGGTAATTGGGACAGACTGATAGGATTGCACTGCATTTATTGA
>JAOTIZ010000001.1:6042176-6056153 GCA_027123425.1 Erythroxylum panamense
AATCATTGAAAATCTTTAGTTCATGCAAAACAATTTCAAATCATGTAAAACAATTCAAAACAATGCAAGTTGTTCATTTAAAACAAATAATTCATGTTCATTTCAAGATTGAAAACTACCCACCTCAAAGCCTAAGATATTCCTAAACCTAGTTTCTCACCTGGACCTAAACCTATCTCTGATACCATAATATGTTGGACCCCGTTTTTGGAGCCCAACATTCGGAGTCATAAATCTTGAGCTAATAAAACTGTAGGGTTATTCCAAAGAACCCTCTTTGGCCGTCATCTCACAAGGGTGGTGAGCCCACACTAGTCAATTACCAAAATCATAATTTGACTTCTTCACAAAAATGGTAGCTCTAAGTCTCTAGTTTGCTTCGAAGAAAGAATCATCTCAATCGGAGCTCCACAGCTTAAGATATGCTTAAAACTCCAAAGTGTGTGCATACCTCAATCATGATCTCCCAACTGACCCCTCAATTTCTCTCAATAAAACTTTCTCAAATCAACTCCAAAAGATCCCAATTTTCATGGAGAGATAGATACATATCTTAGGAATCTATCACCTCAAGAATCACTTCATTCGGAGTCGGATGAGGAAGTTATGGACAAAAGAATCCAACATATTTATGTCCTTAGTCATTTTTTACCTCTCTTGGCGCAATTGTCATAACGTTTTCTACAGATGTTAGATTTAGTTCATTCTTGAACTATTTCAAATTATACTTCTAAATCTACAACTTTTATGAAGACCATAAAGTTAGATTTTGCCTCTAAAAGGGTCAAAATTTGTAATTTACTGTAGCTATCCTGTGAATTTCTGTTTAACGGACATTGTCGGGTTTGGGAGCCCAATTCACCCTAGAAGGTTCGTTTAACGGACATCCAAGTCTGTTTAACGGACATAGACTGGCTTAGGAGTCCTTTCTCACCTGAGAAGGTCCGTTTAACAGACCTAAAGTCTGTCTAACGGACATAGGGTTTCCCAAAGCCCCTCCAAAGCCTCACCAATGCTTCCTACATCCAATGTAAGCTCATATTCACTCATAATCTTCCCAATTTCACTTCTTCTAATGCAATAACACTCCCAAAACATTCAATTACAAGTCTGAGTGCATCAAACTCCCAAAATTCAACTCAAATGACTAATCACAAACACAAAATCTCATCATTCACCATGACTATCATGTTCATAATTCCTATATAGCATCACCACTTATAATGCTCATATCTCTTAACTCCCATACCCAAAATTCACATACTTTATAGCATTGGAAAGCTAAGAGGATAAGCTACAACTTTCCTTAAGACTACTTGGTCTAGTTCTACCTAAATCAATACATATTTTCCCCTTGAATTCAGAACACAATTTTTACCCTATGAAAAACTTTAAAATACAATTTAAGGACTTGGAGAATCATGAGCAAAACATAATGCATATGTCTTTCATTAACATCAAAACCAGTAAGAGTTTTACAACGCTTTAGCGGGCATTTCGAGCCACTTACATCATAATCCAAAAATACAAGCTTTAAAAAAACTAGAATCGCTCAAAATGCAACTAAAGCATTGTTTTACAAAAACTAACTTAAAATACAAAAATGAACCAATTCCAGAGTAGTGCCTTTATGCTCAATCACTCGATTTTGTGCTCCTCACCTGGAAATGGGACGGAATAGGAGGGGGTGAGCTTAAAACTTGTAGGTAATAGTTTTATAAATGGTAATAAGCAAAAACCATTTGAAACTTTCATGTTCATAACAAAACCCCATTGAAATCCATAAAAACATTCATTTCTTAAAATTTGTCAACTTGTAAAGCAAATTCACAATTCACACACAAGTCAAACAATCATCAAACTTGTCAACACATGTAAACACATAATCACTTCATAATGGTTTGGGTAAATCCATAAACATGACGAACTACACAATTTCACATAATGGTCCTGTGTAGTCGTAAATCTTGAGGGAGTCTATGAAGGAGCTCCGTGCCACTAGCGGGCAGGCGGGAGAAGCCTTTTCTTGGTCAACGTGCAGGTGATGGTTCTTGAGGGACTACCCCAAACCTACATAACATGTAATTCATGAACTAAAAACAGTTTGCCAAGATAGGCACACTTTTGAAAAACTTGACTTTCATGAGCATGAACTATTCATATGCAATTCTATCATCATTTCACAATTCCACAATTTAAAATTTTATGCCAATCATAATAATCCTTTCTCAAATCATGTGAAAGCAACATATACCACAATTATGAAGCATTTAGCAATCATTCTCATATCAACTCAAAAATTCATTCACCAAATTCACATACAAAAAGCATGTAGCATATTCTCAAGCATTTAAATAACAATAAATGCACTTTTATGAGGTAGTTGAAAAAATAAATTAATTGCATTTATTTGAAGAACATTTATGGCTTATTAACTCAATTACAAAAATGTCACCCACCTTAATTTCCTTGCTTGAAATCCTTGCTCAAAAAGACTCTACTCTTGCTCCTCTTGCCTCTCTTGATTTTCTTCAACATTCGACAAAAACCCCCAAATCAAATAGAATTCAATTGGACAACCCAAAGAATCATATGCATGAAATTGACCATAGAAAACTTATACCCATACATTTCCCAAGTTCTTTGGACCAAAACCCCTTCCAAAATCCAATATAAAAACACAAACTTACCTTGAATTTCCACCAATCAATGGATTTCTTGGCTCTATTGGAAACTCTAATCTTCCTCTTCCTTTTTCCCTTCTTGCTCAACCTCAAAATCTCTCTTGAAGGTTAAGAAAAGTTGAAACCTAGCTTAGCCTCTTTTCTTTCTCTTCTTTTCTCCTACATGACACTCTCTCTCCTCTCTTTTCTCCAATTTTCTTTTTCCCTCTCTTCCCATGCAAGACAAGCCTTTTCTTCCCCCTTTTATACCCTTAATGAATGCATAAAGTCCAAATTGCCCTTCCTTCAAAGACTTAAGACTTTCCCATTTAAGTGATCTTCCTAAACTACCCCTCATGCATAAGTTACCACCTTAACACTTTAATTCCCTTAACTTATGTCATATAATCTCATTCACATTAACATGTCAATTAATTCCAACATAAATTAATCTATCAAGACCCCAAAATAATCTAATCATGCTTGATCAAATAAAAAAAATTCAGGGGCTAACAATCACGATAATTTTGATGTTAATAGCTATGATATGCATTTAAAGTATATAGATGTGAAGACAAAATCTTCTTCATTGTGACTTATATAGAACAAATTTACATGAAGTTGTTTGAAGGGTTTAGTCAACCTGGAAATTTGCTCGCTAGTATTCAAACATACTTTCGTTAGGATAGTGATGATTTTAGTGGCTATGGTATGAACTAGGAGGAAATAGATATAAGGATAAATTTTCTTTGTTGTGACTTAGAAAAAAATTTTATATGGAGTAGGGTATATGGATTTAGACTTTGCAGGAGATTTACATAACACGAGATGTGATATATGGCATGTTTCTTTTTACTCTTGTAAGAGGGAATATTTATTGGAATGATTGAATCTATGGTTACACTGTCTACAAGTAAAGAAAAGTACATAAGCGTGCTTGAGGCTACTAAAAAATTATTACGATTTATAGGACTAGTGAAAGAACTATATGTCGATCAAAGGTCTTCTATTTCGAAAAGAACCAAATGAATAATGTAAAGACCAAGCATATAATGTTTAGAAAGGAACCAGGTGTTTCATGTACAAACTATGCATATAGGTGTGACATTTCATAATACTAGAGAGCTAATTGAATCTTGTTATATCTTATTAGAAAAGATTCATACTTCCAAAAATTCAATCGATATGTTGAAAATTTTGATTACCATAAAAATGTTCAAGGGTTGCTTGTACTTGATTAATGTCTTTATATATTAGACATAACTATAATTGAACTTATGTAGAGTAAATTTACCAAGGTGGTGATTGTTGTATATGACTTATATACATGGGGACGCAATCTTAGAGAGTTTTTAAAACAATATGGGAATGTTTTATGTCTTTAGATAAACACAACCTAATATAAGACCATTTTTAAAACATATTCTTCTACAATGCTAAAATAAAGCAATAACAACCCAGTGAAAGTTTCACTAATATGCGAAGTCTAAAGAGGTCCACTAATATGCAGTTTTACCTCTAATTGGTAGAGAAGTTATTTTTATAGACCTATATAAATATATAATATTAAAATAATAAAGTAATAATAGTAAAAATAATTTAAAATAAAATAGACATAAAAATAATAAAATAAATAAATAAGTGGCAAAACAAATTTATTGAAATGGAAAAAGAGTTTTTAAAGAAGTATATGGCCTTGAACATAACATGTATATGCTTGTGTTCCTTATTGGAAAGAGTTACAAAGATGCAGTGAACCACATGACCTAAATTACGGACATATATGTGCTCATGTTCCATTATGAAAAGCAATGGTCGAATTATGTCTTAAGTCATGTTGATAGACTGCCTTATCCAAACAAATAATTTTAGGTGGAATTTAAACTCTAAGAGGATTCTAAGTCTTATTAGAGTCATGTTTAAAATAATTTGGGTATAGTAAAGGAAAGTTGTGTAAGATTGTAACCACTAGAATTTATATATAAATAAACTTAGTCTGATGCAATTATCATCATTATTGAATAATGAAAACAACCACTTTTCCTCTTTATGATGTAAGCACAATAAAATTTGTCGAACCTCATTAAAATGTTCTTATATTCTTTTTTGCTCCTTTCATACTATTATATTCTTGTTGCATAAACTTTCTCAATAGTTAAGCACAAGGTCTACCTTTGGTTCATTATAGAAAAAGGTCAAATAAAAAAGGGGTATTAAGAAAGAGAAAAATTAGACAATGTTAAAATTAGTATAGAGCAACATTTTCAATCCTAAACTACTTTTGCAGAAATCATTTTTAGAGTTATTAAGGATCAAATCATAGTCCAACCACCATCTATTATATTTTTATAAAACTTTTTAGTGAGTTTTAATGTTCATTGATTAATTGTATGCTTTGGTCAAGGTTCCATCTTGAAGCTATTAACAAATTCGACATAGTACTAATTACTTTATATATTACCCCTTAAGTGATCTATAGTTGACGTCTTGGTAAATAAGTGAAAGGAATGAAAAAGTTATTGTACTTCTGATAGAGGATAGAGTAAGCCCATGTTGAAACTTAAGAGTAATATCAAATTCGTATTCAATAGTGCCTACTATCATTACTAATATTTGGTTACTTAGAATTGTTTAATATTATAAATTTATTATATATCTTTATTAGAAACTTTAAAAGTAATTAGTATTAGAAGTCTGTTATAAGTTTTTATTAAACTTGTATTTTAGTTTAACTACGGATTAATAGTTAAAATTCTAATAATTAAGAACTTCCTAATTGTATTTACTTTCTTATTAAGAGTTACAAAAATAAACTATTGTATGAAACTATTAAGCATGTACCTTATTGTCTTTTTATATTTTATATTTTATTTACCCAATAGCCTTACTCCTCTCCATCTTCAATTTTTTTGAACTCTAAAAACCTAAAGCACAACATCTAAACCTTGGACCAATTTACACATTCCTTATGCACCATTTATATATCCAACTTCTAAACATCCCTATTACAAGCCTTCATCCTCTCTTAATCTTCTTCAATGGTTTCATTATCCACCTAACCCATAAATCTTAAACTCATGATTCAAATTTTTGAATCCTAACTTGTTTATGTTGCGCTTCATAAATCATTCCTCTTATTCCCTTAAAATAAGACCCAACAGAGATCACCCATTAGAAGTTGACAGCAACATCACCACCTAAGCCTCTTGTGCTTTTAACAAATTAAGGGATCATTACATCACTTTTATTAGCTTCAAAATAACTATCTTAGAATCTTGGCCCATTTGTAGTCAAGAAGTTTGCTTTGCCCTTTTTCTTATTTTCCTATTTATTTTTAGTACCAATTATTTTTTTATTGTTATCAAAAAATGGGGACAAAATTAGATTTGAGTAGGGGGACAGTTAATTTCATATTCTTTTCTTAAGTCTTGTTTTCATTTTAATAATTTTAGTACTTTATTTTATGTTAATTTTTACATATGCTCACTATATATGTTAGCCTAAAGTTATGATTATTTGTGTTAGTGTGATTTAGTTAGTATGAGCTAGTTATCATTGCTACCTTCATCGTGAATGTTGAGTTAAAACATATTGAAGAATTTGGTATGACTGAATTATTTATTTAAATTTCATTTTGCATCAAACTAAACATTATGCATACTTTGAGAATTAACCAAACTTGTATGGCAACAATACATTGTATTACTGTTAATGTTTCTTAGTGTGTAAATATCAATTAACCTTGTTAATTGATTTTTAGATTGTACACAAGTTAAGTTGAATTAACTAAACCCATTAGGTTTTGAGCTAATTAGAGTAAAACATCCATATCACTCTTTATATTTTTTATTTGTGATTGTCTTATATATAGATAATTCTCTATAATGGATTTGAGTCTGTAGTTGTATTTTCATACATGAAAATGATAATGGCACTCTTTATTGTTGACCTATTTAGCTTAAAAAGCTACTTAAAGTCAATCTCTCTAGTTAAGCCTCTTCGATCCTTGATTCTTTTTCTTTGAATTGAAACCATATCACAAACTCAAGCCATTAAATAAGAAACCTCACCACCATTAAATGAAAATCATCACCTAACCATAAATGTTAGCAGAGTAATTTAAACAAAACAATTATAAATTTAAATATGGGGGAACGAGAGAGTTAAAAAAAATTATGAAAAGAAACTTGTGTGTATGGGGATTGAATATTAGGTAATAGATGTTATCTTTGTTTGTTGTTTCGTATATTAACTGATGTTCAAAGGTAAGAAAAAAAGAAGAAAAAAATACTTCATAAAAATTATTATAACAATAGATTTGTATTGCAAAGTGCAATCCCTATTCTTCATTGAAGTATTTGAAGGAGCTAGTTGTTAAATTCTTTTCAGTGACATGAATATCATGGTTTGAAGTTGTCTTATTGTTCCCTACAAATTTTTAATTGCTTTACCAATGTTTATTGTTTATACCCTTATTTTCCCATATTTCCTACCTTTTCCTAAAGTCCCATTATAACTGTAAATAAAGTTTTTTTGATTTATGAATGTTTGTACCTTAAAATGGTGAAGAATTAGTGCAAAAACAAACTTATAGTAAGATGTTTGTATTATAAGACTTTGAGTGAAACACCAAACCTTAAGCACTTTGAGTGGCATAAGGGAAATCATGAGGCAATTCACATTAACTTGTTATGCATTTTAGAATTATAATGATTCGATTAGTACTTGCTTTCACCTATTGGTTAGCCTAGTCTATGACAGAATGTTGTTTCCCAATTCTTGGTTGATTGGTTATTTATTTATACATTTTTGTCTATATTTTGAGGAATGAATTTTGACTAATAATTTATGTTATACCATAATTATTTCAACTATGCTTTACTCAAGAAAGAGTAAGGGATTGAGCGTGGGAAATTTTGATTTGTTCTTAAATTGTTTACATCAATTTCCTTCATTTTAATTGTTAATTAAGCTTAAATTGAAAACATTGCTTTGTTTTTAGTTAAAATAGTAAAAGGTTTATTCTAATCATGGGTCGTTTAGTCAGTAGTCATTGAATGTAGCGTAAACTATATGGATGTAGTTGAATGATCAAGATAGGATCCATCACCTTAAATTAACGATGAAGAATGTTTTGTTTGTTTTCAATTAGTATTGATTTGAAAAATCCTTAGCCAAAGTGGAATGACGTTTTTATAAATAATTTATAAATGTCATTAATTGAATCAATAGCTAATTGGAATATTGAATAGAGTAGACATTAATTTCATGCTCCATATCTAATTGGAATATTGAATAATGAAAAATTAAATTATATAGAAAAAGCATGCACAGAAATATTAGTCAAAACCACTTTAATATTTCTAAATATTTAGGTGGTAATGATGTGTTATTAGTGGCCAATCTTGTTCTATAATTATAAATTGTTTATTTAAAGAATTAAAGATAAATTAAAAATTCCAATTATGAATTAAAATTGTAATTTATAATCATTGTCAACATATTTGGACCCTAATAGGTCTCATATAAAGAACGGGTTAAAAAAGTAAAGATATTTTAATCAAGTTTGACTTGATTGTAAATTTTGATAAAATTTATAATTAGATATGAGATATTAAATAAATAAGGATTAATATGAGATATTAAATCTTATTTGGGCATAATTGATATTTAATTATAATTATTTTTAATTCTAATTAAAATTAAAATTTAATTTCAATTAAATCACTAAAATCTCTATAACTTATTATAATAGGCTTAAGCTCTAATAGAACTAGCACTTCTTGCTTAACTCTATCTCTATAAGAGTTATAGAGTTCTCTCAACCTATTCTGTGGATACCATTAAAAGTCAGACACTTGTGCAATTATGGTGGTTGAGATGGTTCGATTTCGAAAAAAGTTTAAGGGATATGACAAGAATATGATTTAGCTTTAGAATAAGGTACTAATTAAGATTCTTGCTTTATGATTTATGATTTAATACAACTCTATCAAGAGATTCATATACATTCAAAAAAAATTATGATAAGACCATATGCAGTAAGGATAACTTCATTTTTATTTGTAAGACATAATAATAATCCTTAAGGATGAAACAAGAATCTCCCTACGTACCTTAATAGAAGTCTACATGTCTATATGTACAAATAAATTATCTTTTATATTCCCATAGATAGGCTTGTTAATCTCATTTGACAGGACCATATCAATTTCAATGTATGCATATATGCTTTTAGAATTAATTGTTATTGGCTTGATATGTTGTTAAATTGACCTTTTCTAATATATAAATGCTTTATGGAAGAACTGGAGCTTTGATATAACTCGACCATGAGTATCCAAGAAAACTTTTTTCCGATAGACTATATATAATAAGGATAAACTTTATCCTTATCATGATCTTCATCTACAAGACGTAATGATCGTTAAGGTTGAGTTGAGAATTGTAAGACCCCCGCTATCATAAAGTACAAACCGGAACACTCGGAGGACATTCTAGTACATACTCTATAATAATGGCGTGTTAGAGTAATCATAAATCTCACTTAAACATGGCATCATGATTCTTTATTCTTCTATAAGACATCCTCAAGAAGACATAATAATCTAAAACCAAATTTTCTCATTTCATTCCATAAATCAGAACTTAAAATACATTGTGTCTTTCGAATATCCATACATGTACATCATCATATCCTAATACAAAATATGCTACATGTAAGAGGAAATACACAAAATGTCTAACTAATCCTTCAGCCCCAGCTGACCGACTTTTGAGCCATATCTTCTCCCAAAAGTACAAGAATATACTTCTTGTAGCGTCTCTTAGTAGCTAATGCCCTCTCTCGGTCCTGAAAAATCAATGTGCAATTTTGGTGAGTTTTGCAAACTCAATGAGGTAACCATCATTGATGGTTCACTCAATTCATACATCACGTTAATACACATTACATATATTTCAAATCTTTGCATATGCATAAAGTATCACATTTCACATTCTCATTTGGCACAAGGCAACAATATAATTTAATCAGTCAAGCATACATATTAAAATGTATATGCAATGTTCGTGACACTCAATTTCCTTTATTATTATCGTTGTGATTAAGTGCCTTTTTACTAGCCTATATTCCTTAGTGGATACCGAGATGTAAAGAATAATGTCCTATATCCCTTAGTGGATACTGGGTACAATCACAACTGAGCATAAGGATCTAATCATAGTCTGAGAGTTAAGCTCTTTACACTGGCGACTCCAGTCATAGTTTCCTTTATCTTTTATGTATTCATATAATGGATGCTTCACATTCTCATATTCTCAGTTAATCTCATGATTTCACATTCACATTCAAATCATGTTTATCATCGGACCCTAGGTCCAACATTCAACAAAAATTGTTGAGAAAATATTTATTTCTTCTTATTCATATACAAGTAGCACTTCAATATCACATTCATTCATCAGAAGCCTCAAACCTTCATTGTCCGGAATCAACACAATTAAATCACATTCATTCGATAATTCAAACATAATATAAAATAAACAATTAATTTAGTGAGACTGTCTAGGTTACTCACAGTTTGCTCCTGAAGCTGTTGCCTCAAAATTTCAGCAATGTTTAGATGCTGACGTTCCAATTTCTCCTCTATATCATGCAATACATGCACATATCACAAATTTTCACAATTGCATAAGTGTCTATTAATACACAAATATGTATATGAAATATGTACAATGCATGTTCAATGATAATCCTAGGTATCTTTCCATTGTTCACGTCACAATAACATTCAAATATCAAAACTAACTTACGTATCATTTGTACTTAGGGTTTATATCTCAATAAAACACTTTGAATCTAATTTCATAACCTAATTGATCATTTCAGATTTTTCCCAAAATAGACTTTCGGGTCAACTTTTCAGGATTATTCTGAACTAGAAAATTGAGTAATTTTGCCATGTTTTTTTCTAGACAATTGTTATGCTATGTCTTAAGTTTCTAATGAAACCAAGATCATACAATTTGGTACAATATTCTAAAAGTTATACTCAAAATACTTCAGACTGAGCATGTTCAAAATTTTGGCTAGTGCATGATCATACACTCAAAGTTTTACAACTCGTATCTCTCAATTCCAATATCTAAAAATTACAAACTTTATACCAATTGAAAGCTAATAGAATAATTTACAACTTTTATGAAGACAACTTTGTCTGATTTGGCCTATATCAATACAGTTTATTCGATAACAATAGATTTCTGTTATGGGTAGTGCTACAGCCTAAGCCAAAGCTAAATTTTAAGACCCTTAATGACAGAATTCAAATTCAATTTCTTCTTAAAAATTGTAGCTCTATGTCTCTAGTTTCATCTAGATCAAAATTCATCCAATTTTAATAGTCACAGATCAAGGTATGGCCCAAATATAAATGCATGTTCAGTAAAAACACTCCATATAACATACTCCAATACACTACATTACAAAAATTCTAACATTTCAAGTTGAAAACTTCTTCAAGTATACCATAATTTTAGCTCAACATTATCCATACACAATTTCAATCCATACTTGATCATAAACACTCAAAATAGAACATGTTTTCATACTCTCAAAATAGAACATAAGCATATACATTTGTCACCAATTTGCTGCACCTATTTCTCAATTTCATATCAAATTTTGACTCTTAAAGACAGAATTTAAATTTGATGTCTTCATGAAAAATGTAACCTCATGTCTCTAATTTAATCCAAATTAAGAATCATCTTATTTGACTACAGATCAAGTTATGGGTAAACCATAGAAGCATAATCAATGAACATGTTACTGCTACATTTTCCAACACTCATCTTCCAATTTTTCCAAATTTTGCACCTAACACAACTTCTACGAAGATCACTTTTTCTACTTCATTTACTCTTCATTCTTAACTCCATTTCATCTCAATATCATTCACAAATAAATCATGATCTATATTTGATCATTAACTCAAAAACATAACATGTGCATATACCATTCATTATCAATTTTCTGCACTCATCCTAACACCATTATGTTGATCATTCTACCTTTAAAACAATTTATGAATTATTACTCATCATACATATACAAAAGCAAGACATTTATGTGAACTATTCATCACTCACGTTCATCATACATAAAACACCATTTTATGCCATTTAACCTCTAACTATCATCATAAAAGCTTCATTAAATACTAGCCATGAAGATTTACAAGCTATTTACTTGATTTAGCCTCCAATTCTTCAAACTTTTCAAGAAGACCAAGAATCCCTAATTTTCCATGCATCCTACGTACATCATCATGGAGATTGGAAGGTTTAGGTTTTTTTATGGCAATGAAGAAGATAACATGAAGGAAGTAGTAATTGAAAGATGAGAGAGTTGGTTCAACATTGGTGGAGGTGAGAGTGAATGGAGAAAATGAAAATGGAGGAGACAAAGAAAACAAGCCACGAAGAGAATGAAGAAAGCATAAGAGAATCATCAAAAATAAGACAAGGGTGGTCTTTCAATTAAAAGAATGGTGATCTTAAGATATGGCTTGGCAAGTGACACTTGTCACTTGCCATATGTCTTATTCTTATAGCTTTAAACTAGGTTCTTTCCTTTAACTAGTCCAATCAAATCAAATTTCTACTTCAGTTGCCTCCCAATTTTAATTGACACTTGTCAATAACTCCTAAAGTCATTTATCAAAATCTCTATTGCCATTTGACAGTAAATTCTACTACCTTTTTTCAGTTGTCTTACCACTTGATATTTTTCCTAGTCCAAAAACATCCAAAATTTCATAAATACTCCAAATTTCACCAAAATTTCTAAATCAACAATTTATACACTCTAATTCATTTTTCAACACATAAAAGCCACAATTCTAAATATAATCACATTTATACTCAATTATACCCAAAAAATGTCAATGAATGCATGTACAATCATTTAATGTGAAAAAATCAATATTCAAGTGTATGTGTACGCTAAATTATGCATGAACATGAAATGCACTTTCTAATTTCTTAATAATCTCTTATATTCACAATTCTAGGATTCTAACCCTTGACATGGGATAACGGGAAGTTACAAGAATCTCCGTATGTACATCATTATATATCTGAATTAAGTACACATTCTTAGATCTATCCTTACATATTCCAGAGCTGGGCACCTTCTCACCATTTTCCACTGGTAATTGGACACTGAGTTTATGAACTATAAGGATGTTGAGTTCCTTAGCAACTATACATTAATAAAGTTGTGGGTGCTAACTGAATCCACTAATACCCACATTGCCCTCCCTTTCACTAACACATTCAGCTACATTTTTTGACAATTCCTAATCCCTATGATGATGTTTAGTGATACTTCTTGATCTTTGGCCTTTCTATTTTCTTCCTCTTCATCTAAATCATCCACCTTTAACAAAAAAAGTCTTTGCACTTGTGCTACCTTGAAAAAGGCTCATCACAATTGAAGCAGAGTCCCTTAGCCCTGCATTCTGCCATCTCTACCCTTGTCAATCTCTTGAAGAAAGCAATAGGAAAATTGCTACCTGACTACCCACTAAACTCCCTTTTCTCAACTATCACTTGTCATAGAAACCCCTAATGTTAGTCTCCAAATGGGTCGCCTAATGGCTACTATTTGGTTGCTGCATCTCCAAATCTAGTCCAATTCCTTCCAACAACCCAGCAATAAATAGGTAAATTTGCTACTTTGTTTAGAGTCTCATGGCTTGCCCCAAGAGGGATTAAAATTCATTATAATAATCTTTGGTGGTTCTCATTTGCTTCAAATTGGCCAGCTCCCATTATAAATTAAAGCTCATTAATGGTCTAAACCTCATATGACAATGTCCTTTGAAAGCCTTCCAAGACATACTCGGCTCTTCTTGCTACCCCTAGAAATACCACAGCTAGGCTTGCCTTGTAAGATAGAAGGATGCCAACCTTACCTTCTTCTACTTAACCATCCTTTGGTTCCTAAAAGATTGTGCATACCTATCAATCCATATCAAGGGATCATTAGTGCCATCATATGTGGGAAATTCCAACTTAGAATACCTGGGCACCAAATTAGAGTTCGCTAGTCTATCTCCTTTGCCTTCCCTTCGTTGGGTCAAGGTATGGCTACTGGTCCTTACTGTAAATGATCTAGAAGGGGGGTTGAATAGATCTTTAAACCTTTTTCGTAAAATTCTACAAAAACTAGAAGTTAATACACACAAAACAATTAAACAAATTTAAATGCAAAGAGTAGGGAAGAGAGGCAAACACTGTTTTTATA
>JAOTIZ010000001.1:6056253-6066975 GCA_027123425.1 Erythroxylum panamense
CTACTTTTCATTTATACATATTTCTCTTTGTTTGTCATCAAAATTATTTAATACGTGAAGTCTAATTTGACTTAACAAAAAATCATTAGTAGCATTAATGTATGTAGAAAAATTCCATAATCCTATATCAAATCCCGTTTGTATAGACCTTTCTCACATATTAAAGCATTATTATCTACCAAATGTAGTTAACTAATATGAACTAGTCTTGGTTTTGTGGATTCTTGTGTACAATTATTTTAAAAAGAAAGAGTATCAGAATTATTACATATAATGAATGACAAGTATTGAAAATGATAATTATTTTGGATGCAAAAAATACGCTTCCTAAATTTATAAGATTGGAGGTAATATACATAAGAAGAAGTGGTTGATAATAGGTATGATTTAGCTCCTAGGAACCTAGCTAGCTTATGCTATTCAATCCTCGGTCCTTCCTCGCAGTTTTCTAAAACTAATTTCCTTTAATTGTCGTTGTTTACTCTCTATACAATCTATTCCCAAGTCAAATATTAACATAAGAATTAATAGTTACTTTCTTCTTTTCTCATCAAATTTCTAAAAGATCTTTCTACATGAAATAGTTTTTTGTATACATTCTTTTCTACTTTTGTCAGGTGCATTAACGAGCATGCCTAACTCTTTAAATGGTGGGTGTCATAGTAAAGTCACTTAATTGATGCTATGTTGGAAAATTTAGGGCAACTAGGATTTATATTCATCACCTAGCAAAGATGATCTTATATTTGGCATCGATGTTGTCATTTTAGGAAAATTTACATTGTGATTTTCTTTGGTATGCAGATGAATCATCATCACCGACTAATACAGGCAATGTGGTCTGCTGTTACGGCCTAAAGGCCCCATTGAGGATTTTATAGAGTGATCATAATCCGGGCCAAATATTTTATAAATGCCCTAATTATCTAGTGGAATTTACTGTTATTTGATTAAAAACTTGTGTTTAAGGTTTATTTAATGAAATTGAATGCTTTAGGTTGGGAGATATAACTTTTTCAAATGGTATGATGAAGAATTTACCGAGAGGGTCAAATGATTCACAAATTAAGGAATGAATTATCAATGTTAAAGAAGGAGGTTGAAACAAGCATAACTAAGGAGTTTGAACAACAAATGAAGCTTTTAAAGGAGTATATAAATTTATTGAGAAAAGAGAAAAAAAAGAAATTAAGTTTAAGTTAATGAACATTATAATAGGAATTATTATGCTTCTAATAACTTTTATTTATACTTATGTTATGGGGATATTGCATTGAATTTCAGCAATGTAATGGTTAATATTAATTTCAACTATATTATGAAAAATTAGTTTTGAAATTTATATATGAATTATTTATTGAAGCAAAAAGAACACTACTATATAAAACCAATAGACAATGAATAATTATCTCCTTGTATATATTGTAAAATATTGACCTATCTTCACTAGCATAATCTTCCAATCTCCATATCTTCTTTGGCTTCTCCCTAAGGTTGTGATAGCTAAAACAAATAGACATAGTCATATTCAACTAAGATAATTTTTCTTGCTTTCTAAGCTAGCCATCTCCCAAAAACAAGATTTACATTGTATTTATACAACACAAACATTTGTAACCATTATCAATAACATATGCATCTAAAAACTAATGGGACAAATATTAAAATATCAAAAATTTATATTACGTTGTGTTAATATACTGTAAACATTTTTCACCATTATCAATAATACATATATGTAAAATTCAATGGGACAAATATCAAAATATCAAAAAGTTTAAGGTATCGCTAATCAATGTTTGCCTCATTTGTAGTTGACTGAGAAAGTTCAAGTTGTGACGAATGTGTTAATGACATTCTCCTTCTAATTATTTCAGCTTATAATTGTTGTGAAGTAATACTAGAGCGTCCTCTAAACCATAAACCCTTTGGCTCAAATGCTAATTGGAATGCGTACCAACCTAGAAAATTGAATATAAAATATTAGAAACACACTTAGTAACTATTTCATCTTAGACAAATTGATTAAAAAAACACACATTCCTCACAATATTGCTTTGTTAACTTGGTATAGCATTATCATCAATCAAATTCATGTCGTTTGACTATAGTTGTATTGAAAACAACTTTATTAGTCATTAAAGCCAATAATAACATAATGATTAACATTAGTTAATGCACGCTTATAAAACTGTATTCATATGATTGAAATAATGTGTACACATTCATGAAGAAGCCTCAGCATGTTGAGTTGAGGTGTCTTTATTGCATTTTCTAGAGTTATGACTAGAATTTTCTCATTGTTGGCATTACTACACTTTCCCTTTTTGACACAATTTGTTTGGATTTTTATTTTCTTTGGCTCATTTTGCTTTTTCCTTCTTGCAATTTTAGGTATACCGGGTATTACTCTTTTAGGTGGAGGCATCACTTGACAACCAGAAAATTTAATCTCTAATTGGTTGTAACACTTGTTCATACGAACTCATGAACCAACCCTTTTTATAGAACTAATCTACAAATGTCTCAACCTTTTCTCTTGAGTAATGGGTTGCAATAATCGCATTTTTGCATAGGTATCTATATAGGTCACATGCTTGACAATTACATGTTTGTTGCCTACCAATCCGCATAGTATGTTTCCCATCACCCTTTGAAACTTCATGAGCACCATCTCCATTCCATACAATTCTCTACTGCATTATTTCTTTTTTGTTCCTCTCCAACTTCGTCATTATATTTGGTGCAGTATCTAACTTCCACCCAACTTCAAAACATCTCATATCTGCGTGCCTCTTTATCACCATTAATACTAATTTTAGAAACTACTTTTTTAAAATTAATTAGAAATCAATATAATTATTATTTTTAATCAAATTAAAAATTTACCTTAATTTTGGAATTGAATTTTGATTTTTAAAAAATTTAAAATTATGTTTGGAATATGTCTTGGAATACTTTATTCCAAACTAAAAATTGGATACTTTAATTTAATAGTCAAACAAGCTCTATTCTAGAATTAGTATATTCTTATTCTTGTACTAAACACTACTTATTCTAGCCATAGGATACATGATCTCTGTTGCTAAATAGTGATTATTTTAGTACGAGAATATTCTTAACTCCATTTCGAAACATTAACTATTATGAACTTAGAGTAGTTATATCCTTGCATCCAAACACCTTGTCTCTTCTTTAAACAAACCTTAAAATTTTAAGGATGAAACCCCATTTGCTTAAAGAAGTTGTTGCCATTACCACTGTCATCACTAGGAGCTCCTCTAGCCATCTCTAACCCACTTTGGCCACTGCAGTTGAGCAAGTTTTACCTAATATAAAGCTCTCAATATCCGTAAGTTTATGGATCATAAACTTGTAGTAATTGAGGTATCGATCCCATGAGAAATTAGCTAAAGCTAAATGAACCTAACTTTGTCTAAGGTTTTAAAATGTGATTTGAATGAAAAGAAATAATAAAAAATTAAATTAATCAAACAAAATAGTGCACTTAACTACTTAACAAATGAGCTGCCAAAATAAAATAAAAATGATCAAATATGAAAATCTAGGATTCGTTCTATAATTATTTTGTTCCTTTAACCACTTTTGATTCAACTTAGTGTCAATCCTAGATTTCTAAAAGGTTGATCATTCTTTCTCAAGACCTAATCATTTAACCCCAAATAATAATCCCTAATTGATAACAAAATTCTATATTTGCAATCTTTCAATTAACAAAAATAGGTAACGTTTTCAACTAGTTCTTAATCAACTTATTGGACAACCGAGTTCTCATATAAGAACTCTCTTCATGTGATTATCAATTAGATATTTGCATGAATTATTAGGTCATTGAATCTCATTATCCAACCTAATCAGCTTACTTTAAACTTACTCTCTTGATTTATTGTCAAAGTATAAGAAAACACAAATATCACAACACCCAAAACATTGTATTGAAATCAAAAGTGTTTAAGTCACAAAATAAATCAAAAACAAATCCTAGTATGAAATTAAAACATCATCAACGTGTATAACATCTTCCAATTTAGTTTACACATTAACTTAAATGAAAATGACAAAAGGAAAGACAAAAAAACTTGATTTGGAGCCAAATTTGCAAATCTAGAAAATGCTAGACAAATGATGCTCCTCTTGATCTTCCTCAGATTAATCTCAATTTGGTAAG
This sequence comes from Erythroxylum panamense, assembly GCA_027123425.1. Taxonomy (NCBI): domain Eukaryota; kingdom Viridiplantae; phylum Streptophyta; class Magnoliopsida; order Malpighiales; family Erythroxylaceae; genus Erythroxylum; species Erythroxylum panamense. Next base: position 6,060,443 of record JAOTIZ010000001.1, read on the forward strand.
ATTGCAGCTGCTCTTTTTGTAGTGTTTTATGTTCTTAATTAATTCTTGATGCTTCTAAGGTTCTTTTTAAGGTTTACCTACTTAATTTGGTTCAAAAATAGCCCTAAAATGTTAAAAATACAAACAAGAGTTGCCTGTTCGAAAAGCTAAAATTCATTGGAATTGTTCTCTGTCACGATCATAACAAGCAAATCTTGATCATGACCTACTTCGATACTTCCAATTCTTTTCTTTTCTTCAATTTCCTATTTTCATACATTTAAACACACATCACACACCTCTTGAAACATAAATTAAGATTCAAATCATGCTCAAAACCACACAAACACTTAGAATATAAACAAACACTGATAATAACATAATTCTAAGCCTATATAGATGATAATCATCTAAGAAATACTCAAAAGCACACTTAAACATCTATCAAAACATAGTATAATTTACACCTATCAACATCCCCACATATAAACTTTTTCTTATCCTCAAGCAAAAATAAAAACAAAACACAAATTTAAACAAACCAAGCAATAACACATACATTCACGCAACATGCACTAATGGTATAATTACATCTAACTTGACAAAACCAATTTAACCTTAACAACAATTGTTCAAGTTGTTCTAACATATTAACCTATGCAATTTACAGCTAAGCACTTAGGATTGAATATACATAATAATCAAGACATTAGCATAATATTCTTTCACCTAAAGCACTTGTATACATACATTGATAATTAGTAATCAACCAAAATTGCAACTGTCACTAAGTATCCCTTCATGAATTTTTCTGCTATTTTCAAAGATCAGTAAGATTTATTTGTCAAAGAACAATTTTTTTTTAATTTTCTTTAACGTTAACCTAGTCTTTTGACTTGAAGGAAATTTTTTTTCCATAAATGTCCCCCTATTACTCAACGAGGCCAAGTTTTATTAATTAGCTTGGTTGGAATATCATTATAGCCTTTTAACGCGAAGACAAACTTTTTATCCTGAATGCCCTTGGTTACTCAACTATATCACATTCTTAACTAGCTACTTGCTCTATTTATAACCTAATATTTGTTTCAAAAGGGCTAGCAGAATAGTTACTCATTTAATAGACATACACTTTTTTTTCACATAACTTACCTCATTTCTTTTAGTCAATCATCCTTATGAAACACTACTAATGATACTAACAAATTCAATTGACTCATAATTATAAATTTATGTATCAAATTTCCTAGGATGAACAAACTAATGTCATATCCTAATTAACATGCATATTTAACCAAAGATACTTAAAACATAAAATGCACAAGTTAATATACCTTTACAAATTCAATGACTATGTACTTAAAACATAAAATGCACAAGTCAATATACCTTTACAAATTCAATGACTATGTTCAAAGCTAAAATACTTCCATCAAGTTATTGCCATTGACATATTGACACAATTCAAACATATGCAACATATGTTCACACCATCTCAACCTAATCAAAACTAACAATATGGTATGCAAAATTCACACTCATGACATGCCAATGCAAAATCCTCCCCACTTAGACAAGACATTGTCCTCAATGTGAAAAAAAAAACAACAAAAGGGTGTAAACATCTAATAACCTTGTTAATTGATTTTTGGATTGTACACAAGTTAAGGTGAATTAATTAAACCCATTAGGTTTTGATCTAATTAGAGTGAAACATCCATATCACTCGTTATATTTTTTATTTGTGATTGTATTATATATAGATAATTCTCTAGAATGGATTTGAGTCTATAGTTGTACTTTTCATGCATGAAAATGATAATGGCACTCTTTATTGTTGACCTATTTAGCTTAAAAAGCTACCTAAAGTCAATCTCTCTAGTTAAGCCTCTTCGATCCTTGACTCTTTTTCTTTGAATTGAAATCATATCACAAACTCAAGTCATTAAATGAAAATCCTCACCGCAAATAAATGAAATTCCTTACCTAACCATAGATGTTAGTAGAGTTATTTAAACAAAAAAAATTATAAATTTAAATGTGGGGGAACAAGAGAGTTAAATAAATTTTATGAAAAGAAACTTGAGTGTATGGGGCTTGAATATTAGGTAATATATGATATCTTTGTTTGTTGTTTCGTATATTAACTGATGTTTAGAGGCAAAGAAAAAAGAAGAAACAAACACTTCATAAAAATTATTATGACATTAGATTTGTATTGCAAAGTGCAATCCTTATTCTTCATTGAAGTATTTGAAGGAGCTAATTGTTAAATTCTTTTTAGTGACATGAATATCATGGTTTGAAGTTGTCTTATTGTTCCCTACAAATTTTTAATTGCTTTATCAATGTTTATGGTTTGAACCCTTATTATCCCATAATTCCTACCTTTTCCTACAGTCCCATTACAATCGTAAATAAAGTCCTTTTGATTTATGAATGTTTATACCTTAAAATGGTGGAGAATTAATGCAAAAACAAACTTATAGTAGGATGTTTGTATTATAAGACTTCGAGTGAAACACCAAATCTTAAGCACTTTGAGTGGCATAAGGGAAATCATTAGGCAATTCACATTAACTTATTATGCATTTTGGAATTATAATGATTCTATTAGTACTTGATTTCACCTATTGGTTAGCCTAGTCTATGATAGAATGTTGTTACCTTATTCTTAGTTGATTGGTTATTTATTTATATAATTTTGGATATATTTTGAGGAACAAAATTTGACCAATAATTTGTGTTATACCGTGCTCATTTCAGCTATGCTTTACTCGAGAAAGAGTAAGGGATTGAGTGTGGGAAATTTTGTTTTGTTCTTAAATAATTTACATCAATTTCCTTCATTTTAATTGTTAATTAAGCTTAAATTGGAAACATGGCTTTGTTTTTAGTTAAAATAGTAAAAGATTTATTCTAATCATGGGTCGTTTAGTTAGTAGTCATTGAATGCAACATAAACTATATGGATGTAGTTGAATGATTAAGATAAGATCCATCACCTTAAATTAACGATGAAGAATGTTCTATTGTTTTCAATTAGTATTGATTTGAAAAATCCTTAGCCAAAGTAGAATGACGTTTTTATAAATGTCATTAATTGAATCAATAGCTAATGATGGAGAAATAACATTATTAGACTCAAAATAGAGTAGTCATTAATTTCATGCTCTGGGTCTAATCAGGATATTGAATAATGAAAAATTAAATTATATAGAAAAAGCATACACAAAAAGATTAGTCAAAATCACTTTATTATTCCTAAATATTTAGGTGGTCATGATGTGTTGCTATGTTCTATGATTATAAATTGTTTATTTAGAGAATTAAAGATAAATTAAAAATTCTAATTGTGAATTAAAATTATAATTTATAATCATTGTCAACATATTTGGAACCTAATAGGTTTCACATAAAGAATGGGTTTTAAAAAGTAAAGATATTTTAATCAAGTTTAACTTGATTGTAAATTTTGATAAAATTTATAATTAAATATGAGATATTTAATAAATAAGAATCAATATGAGATCTTTCCAAAAAAAATCAATATGAGATATTAAATCTTATTTGGGCATAATTGATATTTAATTGGAATTATTTTAATTCCAATTAAAATTAGAATTTAATTTTAATTAAATTACTAAGATCTCTATAACTTATTATAATAGGCTTAAGCTCTAACAGAACTATCACTTTTTGCTTAACTCTCTCTATAAGAGTTATAGAGTTCTCTCAATATATTATGTGGATACCATTAAAAGTCAGACACTTATGCAACTATGGTGGTTGAGATGGTTCGATTTCAAAAATAGTTCAAGGGTTACAATAAGAATATGATCAAGCTTTAGAATAAGGTGCTAATTAAGATTCTTGCTTTATTATGATTTATGTGTTAATCACTTTATAGAATTAAAGATATCTTGGTTTTAAAAAAAATTCATAATTATTCTGCTACAGTTGAGATTAGATCCTGTCCCAATTTCTCAACATAGAGCATAGAAAAACTTCTTGATATTTACCTTTTTCAAGTATCCCTTTATATAAAAGCTTTATAGAAGAACTAGATAGAGTTTTAATACAACTCTTCCATGAGATTCATATATATTTAAAAAAATTATGATAAGACCATATGCAATAAGGATAACTTCATTTTTATCTATAAGACATAATAATCAATGAAACAAGAATCTCCCTACGTACCTTATTAGAAGTCTACACATCTACATGTACAAATAAATTATCTTTTATATTCCCGTAGATAGGCTTGTTAATCTTATTTGACATGACCATATCAATTTCCATGTATGCATATATTTTTTAGAATTAATTATTATTGGCTTGATATGTTGTTAAAATGACTGTTTCTAATATATAAATGATTTATGGAAGAACTAGAGCTTTGATATAACTCTACCATGAGTATCCAAGAAAACTTTTTTTCCGATTGACTATATATAATAAGGATAAACTTTATCCTTACGATTATCTTTGTCTATAAGACATAATGATCGTGACGGTTGAGTTGAGAATCTCCCTATGTACATCTCTATAGATCTGAATCAAATACACATTCTTAGATCTATCCTCACATATTCGAGAGCTGGGCACCTTCTCACTATTTTCCACTGGTAATAGGACACCGAGTTTATGAATTATAGAGATGTTGAGCTCCTTAGCAACTATACATTAATAAAGTTGAGCGTGTTAACTGAATCCACCAATACCCACATTGCCCTCCCTTCCACTAACACATTCAGCTACATCATTTGACAATTCTTGATCCTTGTGATGACGTTTAGTAATATTTCTTGATCTCTAACCTTTCTTATATCTTCCTCTTCATCCGAATCATCCACCATCAACCAAAAAAGTCTCTTGCACTTGTGCTACCTTGAAAAAGGCTCATCAAAATTGAAGCAGAGTCGCTTGGCTCTTCGTTCTGCCATCTCTACTCTTGTCAATCTCTTAAAGAAAGGGGTAGGGAAATTGTTACCTGAATACCCACTGAACTCCCTTTTTCTCAGCTGCCACTTGTCGTAGAAACCCCTGATGGTGGTCTCCAAATGGGCCACCTAATGGCTACTATTTGGTTGCTGCATCTCCAAATCTAGTCAAATTCCTTCCAACAACCTAGCAATAAATAGGTAAATTTGCTGCTTTATTTAGAGTCTCATGGTTTGCCCCAAGGGGGATTAAAATTCATTATAATAATCTTTCGTGGTTCTCATTTTCTTCAAATTGGCCAGCTACCCTAATAGATTAAGGCTCATTAATGTTCCAAACCTCATATGACAAAGTCCTTTGAAAGCCTTCCAAGACATACCTAGCTCTTCTTACTACCCCTCGAAATACCACAGCTGGGCTTGCCCTGTAAGATGGAAGGATGCTAACCCTACTTTCTTCTCCTCAACCGTCCTTTGGTTCCCAAAAGATTGTGCATACCTATCAATCCATATCAAGGGATCATTAGTACCGTCATATGTGGGAAATTCCAACTTAGAATACCTGGGTACTATATTAGAGATCGCTAGTCCATCTCCCTTGCCTTCCCTCCGTTGGGTCAAGCTACGACTGCTACTCCTTACGTCATTACTCAAGTTGTCACATAACTCCTTATCTTGTCCCCTCATCGTCCGTAGAAGTTCTTCAAATTGCACTGTCATGGCCCTTTGTTACTATTGGATCAAATTGTCGTTAACTTGTTAGCGATTCTCCAACTCTGCCAGCCACTACTCTATGGACTTTATAAAGGAAACAATCTTGGCATTTAAAGCTCATGATTCTCCCATGACACCATGCTCTAATACCAAATTAAGATGGGTTCAAACTAAAGTGTTTGGTAAATTTCTGTTTGCTTTATTGCTTAATAGGGTGGCCATTATATACACATAAATACATAAGATTTTAAGGAATGGATGTTGGCTCCCGTTTCCGGAACCCAACCTTGCCCTTGCAAAACGTCATAAAACATAAGATCATGATCACATCTCAAGCGTGGTTCCTTGAAAATCTCATCTTGCTTGGATACCACTGATGTTGGGACCCGTTTTTTTTTTGAAACCGGAGCCCAACCTCGGCATCACAAATCGAAAACATGCACTAAAATGTGAGCGGACTTATACTTAAACAAAGGGGAGGAAACAAATCAAAGCGAAATTCATGAAATTAAATCGGATCAAAAATCGAAGGAATCGGGAGCAAATCGAATGGCTTAATCGAACTGAAACAATTTTTTGACATCCGAAAACGTGTACTTTGAAGAAACGCTGCCTTGGAAACCTATTAGACTATCTTGTTCTAACCAATCCAAATCGGTATAAAATTTTCTTTTTCCATCATTTTCATTTTACTCAATGTCATACAAACGATCTTGATTTCCCCTCAAGAAATTCATCCTCATGCAAACCTTAGTTCATAAAATCTTCTTAGAAATCATTCTTATCTCATCAGTCTTCATACACAAGTCATATTCAGATATCAATTCATTATACAAACCATAATTCACTATTCTATTCCATTCATGTATCACAACCATACACAAATTTGTATCT
>JAOTIZ010000001.1:6140038-6151759 GCA_027123425.1 Erythroxylum panamense
AGCAATAATAAAAATAATATTCATAATATTAACAAAAATAATTATAGTATTAAAATTAATATAATCATATTATTATTATTATTATTATTATTTTATTATTTTATTATTATTATTATTATCATTATTATCATTATCATCATCATTATTATTATTATTATTATATTATTATTATTATTATTATTATTATTATGAAATAGGTGGATAATGTCGAAATTTGATTTTGAATTTCATCTAATTGCCTGTTTTGATTTGGTTCGGTGATTCTAATGGGTCTTTCTATGTAAATATGTCTTTGATATCTTACTGATGATGAAGAAGAGGAGTGGTAGTAGGTGATGCTTCAGAAAAAGAGTGTCTTCGTTCTAGTAATGGTGGATGATAAAAAGGTTGTTGTATTGCAGGAAGAGGTTGTATTTTTTGTTGAATTTTAATTCCTACTTTGGCTACTTCTTGGAATAATTGATCTAAATAAATTTGTTCCGTATGTTTAAAATCTATACTGTGATGGGAATTGGTCAATGCATAACTAATTTGATAGGTTAACGAAAAAGGGTATTGTCCTTGGGCCATGAGATTATCTCTATAAAATTTGTATGCAATTGTAATAGTTTTATCTAATTCGGATGATAAAAGAGGAATTCCTAATTTTAATCTGGTATTGAATTTAATTTTTCCATATTGTAAATTTCCATTTATCATTCCTAATACTTGATCATTAAGATTAGTCATTCTTTCATCTAATATTGCCATTCTTATTGGAGTATCAATTCCTTCTTGAAAAGTAGATTTTAATAGAATTTGTATTGTTGATAATTGGATATATCCTATCTTCTTTCTTTTTGATTCAGGTAATAATTGTAATTGTCTGTTAATTTGGTCGGGATCTATTAAACTAATCCTTAAATTTCCATTACATTGATCAATTCTAATTGGGGTTTCTTGAATTATTTTTCCGAAATAAATGAGATTTTGTCTATTAAAAATTTGTTTTAATGTTGATTTATGAATATCTTGTCCTTTCTTTAGATCTAACTGGGCTTTTGATATTTGTTTTTGTTTTTCTTGGTTGAGTAATGTAGAGACTTTAAAAGTTCCTAATGATTCTGTTAGTTCTAAATTATCAACATCTAGGATTGTAGAAGTCATATCGGGTGATGATATTGTCGATGAGTAACAAATCTGATACGTTCTAGTTGAGCTAAATGAGTAGTATAAAGATTGTGTAATTCTTGTACTACTGATAAATGTTCTTCGTATACTCGTCTTCCTATTCGATTAACACCTACAAAAACAAGATAATTAATACGATCTTCATTATACTTTATATGGTCGTAATAATGCGTAATTAATCCTTGAGTATATTGAATTCTATTATCTAAATCTTCACAAATAGGACAATTCATTTTAATCTATATCGTAGTTAATATCTTCATCAACATTTTCAAAATCTGTGCTAGTAATTTCTATATCATTGTCTATTGATTGTACTATATCCATGTCTGATTCATCACAATAAACGTTTTCTATATTTTCCAGTGAGTGTATACTTTCTGAGTCATCTGATTCATAACTATAGGAATTATTAGTGAAATAAAAAATAATATCATCTTCATCAAATTGTACTATATATGTTACATTAGTATCTAATTGAAATATAATCCTCCATAAATAGTCTAAAGTAATATGGATATAATAACAACTAACATCAAAATAAAATATAATCATATAAGAAGGTATTGACATAATGCTTGAAAATAAAAAGAATAATAAAGGCTGTATTTGATAAATAAAACATGCATAAACTGATAATTAAGAAATCAGTGAATATAAACAATAATTAAAGAAATAAGACAATTGAATAGTCATATTAATCAATGAGTAATGTCATGTCATGCTGAAGTTCTAATCTATCTGCTTTGATTGAATTGTAAAAATATAATGTTTAATCTAATAGAATGCGTGCATTAATTAAAAGCTGAGAACAGTGATGTTGTTTTGCTAAAACTATATGTTCATGGTATAATTAGATAAACTTTTTCTGTTTTGCTTCGATTTCTAGATATACTTTTATTTGTTGCTTGAGGTGCTTCCAATACTCAAAATAAGACATATTTCTTAATTGATAAGGATAGAAAGTTTGGATACAAGATATTTTCTAACTTATGCTATTTCTTGCATACATTCATCTAGAAACTGAATTAGTTCAACTGCTTGCTTCATCATTATAGCTGCTGTTTTTGTAATTTGTTGGGCTTCTTCATAGAGGGGATGAGTTTCTGGAATTTGAAACTTAGGATCGTGATAAACATCATGTGCTTTCTTATTACGGGCTATATATTTTGCTTTCAATTCTTCATAATGTGCTTCTTGTGAGTCTAGGCTTTTAATCTGCTGCTTGAGCTCGTGCTTATAATTAAAATATGAATATGCCATGTTGAAATCAATCAAATCCTTATGAGACGAGAGAAAACTTTATAGATGATGATAAGTATTTGGAGAATTTTAAGACTTGAATAAATAATGAGATAAACAGTTTGCATGAGAATATAAATAATCAAATATATTAATATGATAATAAGATGACAAAAAGAAATCCTAAACAATCTCTAACCTTATGCTTCTCGGAACTCGCTTAAATGTCAATTGCAGACTGGAACGCAAAGAGAGAATTTTGAAAGAGAGAGTTTATTAATAACTCCTTGTGCCGAATGTAGGCACCTGAACTAGCTATTTATATAACAAAAGAGAATAAAGTGAAAAGATCTGACAAAACATAAAGAAAAAGTAAAGAACTGAAACAAACATAAAGAAAAGGTAAAGCGAAGATTCGTTGTACCAAAAAGAGAAAAGCTAAAAACTATTTACAGATGGACGATCTTAATTAAAAGACCTACATTATTTGATGAGTATAGCGTATTATATCTGGATGGATCAAATGGAGGAGTGCGTCAGGGGTTTTATGTGACAAAAAGATTCCTGTAAAACTCAAGAGAAAATTTTATAAAACGGTGATCCGTTTAACTATGCTATATAGGGCAGAGTGTTGGCCTGCCAAACGGCGACATACAAGACAGTTACTGGTAGCCAAAATGCGTATGTTTCGGTCGACGTGTGACATTACCAAAGGAGATGGGGTTCGAAACTGTGTGATGAGAGATAGACTACAGGTGGCTAGTGTGGTCGACAAGTTGAGAGAGACAAGACTTAGGTGGTTCGAGCATGTGCGCAGGAGGCCCTCTGATGCTCTAGTGCATAGTTGTGATAGTATAACTCTTAGTGAATATAAGAGGAGAAGGGAGAGGCCTTATAAGACCTTGAAGGAAGTGATCAATAAAGATTTGTCTGAGTTGAACCTTAATGAGGTAGTAGCTAGAAATAGAAGAGTATGTCGTGATCAGATAAGGGTAAAGGATTAACCTTTAAAGTTCGTCAATACAGTACATTAGTTATTTGAAGATGGGACTTGTGGCACGCAGACTACGGGGACAATAAGATTAGCATACCTGTAGGATATAGGAGCAAGGACACCTAAAGTAACTAGAAGCGAGGTGAGTCGGTCTTTGCAGCTTATCAGGTACTCGCTGATCTGGGTTCCAGCAGGTATATACTATATTTTTACTTATTTATGTATTTATTGTTACTTTTATTTATTTAATATTTTACCGTGCTAGTTTTACCTTTTCCTTCTAAAATCTGCATCATTCTTATCTTATCTCATTTGTATTGTGGGTCTACCGGAAACAGTTTCTCTACTATGTAGGGATAAAGCTGCGTACTATCATACCTCCTTAGACCCTATTTCATTGCGGGACTTTGGACTAGATGATGATGATGATGATGATGATTAAAAAACTGTTTTTTTAGTTTACTGCCAAACACTCATTTATCTTAAAAAAACTTTTGTGATGAAAAAAAATTGCTTATTTACTCTCCAAAAGCTCAACTAAATAGTCGCTTAACTAACTTTGTTTGCCTTGTAGCTTAGGCTTTAAGATTAGGTATAAAAATCTTTATTTATTAAAATATTTATTTATTTATTTTAAAAAACTTCCCATAAATACTCATTTCAACCTTTACTAATTATATTCAAAGACTCAAAGATGTAAATCTCTTCCTTTCTTTTCATCAATAAAAAATAAAGAAATTAATACTGACTCTATAATTATAGAGCCTAATGTATCTGGTTTAAAAGGAAAGGGAAATTCATAACTTAATAAATTAAGGAAAATGCAAAACTAAAATGGTTGGGAAAGAATTGGATGATGAAACTAAAACGAAAAAGCATAGAATCTATAGAAAGATTCAAAAGGCCGAAAGCACCAAACATGAGAGTACGAGAAAAGGATGGACAAGTCCACTTCAACTCAATCCTTCCACAATTTCTTTGCCGTTGATCTCACACAAAGCTCTTACGTCACGGGCTCTCTTGTTGCCTCTGCCCCATCTATGTACATCCCTCTCTTTCCCTCTCCTAAATCCTCCAAAAAGGGCCCAAAATTACTGTCTTTAACTGAACTGAAATGATTGTTTCTTTTTCCTTCTTAATTACTGTTATTTACAGTTATCTCTGAATCCAATCCCTTTGTTGAATCTCAAGTGGTGGCATTGATGGTTTCTTCCATTCTTCTACTGGCAAAATATCGCTTTCTTTAACAAATTTTTGTCTGTACAAAACCCAGAATCCTAGGAACTTTCTGTAGGAAGAAAGTTTTGAGCTTTGACTCGAAAACCCATTATTGAGCAACCATGTATTTGTCTGAAAAGCCCCGGCCCCTCGATTTCTACAAGGAAGAAGTGACACCCACCAGCAGGGACAACATGATTATCGAAGTTGTTTCTTCCAATGGCGATTTACCTCCACATCAACACCATATTCACAACCCACATCACCATCACCACCAACAGCAGCAACAGCAACAGCAGATGATTCTCGGAGACAGCAGTGGAGACGATAACCATGAAGTGAAAGCGCCTAAGAAGCGAGCAGAAACATGGGTCCAAGACGAAACTCGAAGCTTAATTGCGCTCCGGCGAGAAATGGACGGTCTTTTCAATACTTCGAAGTCAAACAAGCACCTCTGGGAACAAATATCTGGCAAGATGAGAGAGAAAGGGTTCGATCGGTCTCCAACTATGTGCACCGACAAGTGGAGGAACTTGCTTAAAGAGTTTAAAAAGGCTAAGCATCAAGATAGAGGAAGTGGATCAGCGAAAATGTCTTATTGTAAGGAGATTGAAGAGATTTTGATGGAGCGGAGCAAGAATGCACAGTATAAGAGTCCTACCCCTACTTCTAAAGTTGATTCATACATGCATTTTGCTGATAAAGGTAGCTGGGGATTGGTGTTTTTTGAGGTTTTTAGATTCTTCTGCTGACTTCCATGAAGTTGCAACTGCATTGCTTGAATCAAGTGATTCCTTCGGGGTTGTTTTTGACTGGAATAACTATAGGTTTTCTAGTTCTGACTCTTCTGATTGTTATTTATATTAGAATTGCTACATTTGGGTGCTTTCTGGGTTGTGGAATATGGGATTTAACCTGTTATGGAATACTTGCTGGGAAGCAAAATTTGATCTGACTAGAACAGCAACTAGGAAAAGCTATAGAAAACGCTAACATGACCTACTCTTATATTTCCATATGGTTTTGGACTCTGAAACGGTTGATTGGATTTAGAGTGTACAACCCGAATAAAGATTGGGAATACGCAAAACTTAAGTTGCAGGTTATAGATGTTAAAATCTTCTGTTAAGATTAGTGCTGGGTAATTTCTATGATCAGAGGTTTTGAAAATCATGTGTTTTATCCATTGCATATAGCGGCAGAAGGAAACACTTGAGCTTTGTGCTATGGATGCTAATATGTTGTGCCTTCTGACCATTGAGAAATTTTATTTTAGTTTAAAGATGCTGTGAAATTCAAAATTCTGTTATGGCCATCTAAATAATACGTCCCTTGGGATCTCAATAATGGAATATATGACCTTAAAATTACAGTTGCATAGCTGGAAAATATGCATTTAGTTTAATTAAAAAGTTGGGTGATCTCTCATTCTAAAAGCTAACTGGATTTGGCACCATGGCACTAGTTCTGGGACTGCTATTGGATGTTCATTCTGATATGTGACACTGGCTGATATTATCGTCAACATTTATCAGACATCTGTTTGAATTTGACAGGGTTTGAAGACACGAGTATCTCTTTTGGACCCATGGAAGGTATGTATCTTATTGGCTTCAATATGCCGTGCCACTGTTTGCTAGTTTGTCACCTAGTAATCTGCTTAATGAACACACGTTTCTTCCCTTTGTCTTATGCAATGATTTGGCTTTCTTTTTATATATATTTCTTTTTCGGTTTGAAGTGCACAGTCGAGTTCCTTGTATTCAAAGTATATTTGCCTTATCCCTACCATCAGCAAACTAATTACAAGCAACACAAGTACACATTTGGAAAGTTAACAACTGTTTGTTGGATAATCAGTTTATACCGGCATATGATTGCCTGTACAATTTGTGCCTTTTTATGAGAAAATATGATTTTAGTCTGTTGTCTTTGATTTGGTCAATCTACGAATAGTCGCCTAATTTGTCAGTATAGTGGAAGCATCTAGTTACCTCTGGCTTTATGCTCCATTAGCTTTCTGGCGTACAAATTGAAGGCATAGTACCTGCCTTATACATTGAAACTGTTGTCTTGGGAAGATTTCCCGTTTAACTCGAAGCTAAACTAAAGATATTTTCCACATAATCTCTGTATCTTTGAATTTGTATTATTTCTCAAAGAGCTACTCCTTTATGAAATAAGAGTTCTGAACTGAATTAATGCAGTAAATTTCATCTCCTATTCTCAAATAGAGCAATTCCTCTCCAGCAACTAAACTGCAGATTACTGAGGACGTATTTTGATAGCCATCCATACTATCCCTGTGATTTCACTTTGTCTGCTATTACTAAATGGCATTGGTTGTACCTTACTGGAAAACTTCTGTTTCCTATCATTTTTCTTGGGCTTTGACATGATTGTTATCTCTTTGTAGTCCTTCTTTGAATGTAGCAACTAAAGTTTGAGATGCTTGTTAGAAGTTACATGGGAATGGTTGTTGAATAGTTTATGCTAATTAAAGCTAGATAAATAAATCCTTCAGAGTGTTAGGCTAATCAGAATCTTTTATTCTATTGTATGTCTAATTTCTAATCCATATTCTTAGTCACTTGACACCAGCTAAACTCTTGAGTGGACTACTTTTAGTGACTAATTCATGCACTAGTTTGTTTTCTCTTCATGATTTTACCTATCACATCCAAAGTTGTTTATACTATCAATTTTGTCTTAAAGGGATTTGCATTTACCTCATTAAGTAAATTTTTTGTGCAGCTAGTGGCAGGCAAACACTGAATCTTGAAAGGCGCCTGGATCATGATGGACATCCTCTTGCCATCACAGCAGCTGATGCAGTAGCTACAAGTGGGGTTCCTCCTTGGAACTGGCGGGACAACCCTGGAAATGGTATTACACTTAAATTTATAGTTATTGCATGATGATATGTAACTTTACATACTAATTGATTTGGCCAATTGCTTTTTCTAAAGCAGCTGATATGATTTTTGAGCAATAGAATACTTTCGTATTTTGAGTAGTATATCTGTTCATAGTAATAGTGCTTGATTTTTCATTATGGCTTCATTATCCTGAGTTGGCAGGTGCTGAAAGCCAGTCATATGGTGGGCGTGTGATATCAGTCAAGTATGGAGACTACACGAGGAGGATTGGTATTGATGGTACTGCAGAAGCTATCAAGGAGGCAATCAAGTCTGCTTTTAGACTAAGAACGAAACGTGCATTTTGGCTGGAGGACGAGGACCAAATAATTCGTAGTCTTGATAGGGATATGCCTTTGGGGAATTACACTCTTCACCTTGATGAGGGTAATTGACGTGTTTTTGTTTACTTACTAAACAATTTTGTTTTGTTTCTATGGTAGATGATGCCTTGATGTCCACCATTATTTGGGACTAACAGTGAACCGTGTTCTACTGAATCTGTTATGTAGAAGGAAAGTATCTTAAAATCCAGTCAATGTACTTTGCAATTTGGCTTCTTTTGCATTGATTTACAACTACTACTCCAGTGCTTCCGGCTTTGCGAGGATCGGAAGAGAGACATCAATTTGGCCTGTTTTGCACTGATAATATCTTTAAATGGGGTCATCTATCTTCTCTGTTGGATGAATACAGTGGGCCCCACCAAGTACACATGGACTTGTAATGTCGTGGTGCAAAGTCCAACCGCCTATACACGTTGTCTTTTCTTATTTCCACACCTAAGATTTTCTGGTTTAGATGACATCTTTCATTGATGTGGTTTCCATCTACCATATTTATTATTCCTCTGGCTTTAACTATTTAAGGTGGTGCATAGTTCAGCCATATGTTGTGAAAATCCTTGAGCCAGTAATTTTGTTTGAGACACTTCTCATGAATCTTGGATCATGACAATAACTGACTTTCTGCATAATATTGATGTGACATTCTTTTATTTGCAGGGTTAGCCATCAAGGTGTGCCTGTATGATGAGTCTGATCACATTCCAGTGCATACAGAGGAGAAAGTTTTCTATACTGAAGAGGACTACCACGAGTTTTTAACTCGTCGGGGTTGGACATGTCTAAGGGAGTTTGATGGGTACAGGAACACCGATAACATGGATGAGCTTCGGCCTGGTGCCATCTACCGTGGTGTGACTTGAAATGATGCATCCTTTTTCTTAATCCCTTCATTTTGTCATGAATGCGACACCTCCCAACTGTATCATATATTGTGTATGACATCAACTTTGTAAATGTTATTATCATTCAATTTTGTTTAATTTCTTTAATTTGCTGCATTTATGATAATTCCTTAGAAGCTGTTAGTAGCTTTTTTCTTTTTCAGAACTTTCGCCCCACTAAGAAATGCAAATTAATGCTTGGAGCAAAGGTTTCATCTGCAGCTTCACAGAGTACGTTTGCATTCTCGCTTCTCTTGGGAACACACGGGGTTCTTTACTGGACAAATTTACAGTTATACTGCTGTGTTCTAATGCTGGTCTTGGAAATGGGAGATAAGAGCACATTTAGTCTAGAAGTATTCTGGACTAACTCAATGTTGGAAATTTAAAAATTCTTTTGCAGGTAAAAATTAAGGCAATGGATATACATTACCACTTTGAAAAAACACATACAAAGTTAACGCTCAATAGAACTCAGGTACATCGATTTTAAGACTTTCTACAGCATATGAATATGAATAGAGAGGATTCACTATTTCTTTCAAATTCGGACTACGATCAATTACGGTTCATCCCACTCGTCATTCTTGTACGAAACAAGAGTGTCAACCTTGTGTATCTGCAGCACCACAAACAAACAAAGATAATACGAGGTCAGATAAATTTTCTTATAGAAGTCATAATAACTTCTTGTTCCTCCACAATTACCTTAGTATCAAATGAATGCAGTTTCACCATCTGCGGGTTTGCAATTAGTTTAGGGTCACTCTCAATCCAAGTAAATGGGACTGCAACATCTTTATCTGTGTATGCTAATACGTCAAAAACACCTAAAAGCAGATGAAGGGATTGAATCAATTAACTCATAATCTTTCAGAGCAATCAACCTACAACAGAACATCAAGATCTTACAAGATTCATCAAGGCATGGCAGGTAAGTGATGCTTGAAGCAATCTGACGCATGATTGCCTGTATCTCTCTCATAATCTCTTTGTCACTCTTTTCCCTTGACACTCTGAGGTCAAACTTGCGATGAGACTTTAAAGAGATGAGATGAAGATTGCACAAACACGGAGAAATAGTTTTTAAGTTCTAAGGTTCATACTTACCCTTTCTCAACGACCTCGGTATCAGTTTCAATGCTGAAATTCCATCTCTCGAGAACCTCATTAGTTGTCTTGCTCATTATCACAAGAACAATCCTCTGTAACTTCCCAGCTTCCAGCCATTCTTAGAAAAAGAATTCATGGTCGTTATTACAGGAGTCATCAAGAATCATCCATCAGACAAACATTTTATATCACAAACTTTATTTACATCAGAGTTCAACGAGTATCTGCCTTCCTCAAGTAATCCATCATAAAATAAGGATGTTTGATTTCTTTACCCTACATATTCTCTAAGAGTTTCAAAAGGAGAATGCTAGAGAAGAGAATACCAGATAATTGTGCAGTAAGATTGGCAATGAAGGATTTAACACCCTCGTCTTGGGTAAGCAACATTGGGAGACCATATTTCTTCACTTTCACAAAACTCTCCTCTGGGTAAACCCCACGATTGTATAGTATACTAAAAGTGGTATACAAGCATAAGAATACCCATCAATTTTCTTTTCAAGATACACTAACCAGAGTACAAGATCAACCATAAGATAGACGCTAAAGTTTACGAAAGCAATGAGCTATACCTGTTCGCAGCATAACCTGAAACGGGTTTAATCAAAAGAACAAAACTTGTCAGTAGCTTGAAGAATCCCAATCCCAAGAAAACTCAACAATGAAAACATATGATCGAATCAAAGAAAGGCATAAAAGTACCAAAGATTAAGAGCATTACATACCAAAGAATTCACTGACAATCGCTGCAGAGCCCCTTAGAGTGATAATGTCTTTAGCGACGGTTTTTGAGGCCATTGCTTCCCTTTTCTTTGCCAAAATCTGGACTTGGAGATTCTAAATCTCTAACTACGACTGAATCCCCTTTAAATCAAGCTAACTCTCTCCCTCAAAATCCTATGCTAGAATTGTTAAGAAATTCAGAGAAAAATAAATTTTAATTCTTAAGAAATAGAGATTAATATTTGAGAAAATGAACAAGAAAGCTCGGTAACGGCTAGTTTTGCTGGGTTGGTCCCAACGGTCAGATTTTAAAATGCGCCTTTAACGTTAAGGCAAGTGGTCCGGCTTATTAATTTATTCTCAGTTTTTGGGAAACGTCGTGTAATTGCAGCCTTGTAGTGGCCGACACGTTGGCTGTTCACAGATTTTATGGTCATAACCTTGACAAGTTCATGGTTAAAAGTGCCAAATATGTATTTTGAAACTTATCATTTAGAATAAAATATAATTTGAATTATAATATTTTAAAATGTTCAAATTAAACTTTTAAATTTTCAAAACGTTCAAGGCAGATTTTAAATAGATAGATGATGTAATAAAGTTAATTCCTCTTCAATTAATATCACGTCAATACTAATATAGTATTATTTTTTATACTTTTAAATAAAAAATAGACTCCATTACTACATAATTAGTTTTTAAATTAACTAGAAAGTGGACGCCATCATAATTAGAAATTTATGTAAGTGTGTCTCATTGTCGTATAGGAAATGAGATCAACTGTAAGACATTTTAAAAAGTAGGTCTAATTGCTATGTGAGATCCACTTTTATAAATGTTTGATAGTGGCTCTCATTTGTCACATGACAATAAAACCTACTTTTATCGATTTATAATAATAAAGGGGCGCTTGGTTCATAGAGAGCAATGAGAATAAGAATGAGAATGAATATAGTGAAGAATGGGAATGGATATAATCATTATAATAATGATGGTTGGTTAAGATGGAGGAATGATTACCATTACCATTGATGATGGTTGGTTTGTTAAAAATGTTAAGAAATAAAAATTTGTTAAAATTTTGTTTTATAGCAAATTTTAAATATATTTTA
>JAOTIZ010000001.1:6151859-6162727 GCA_027123425.1 Erythroxylum panamense
ATTAATTAATTAATTAGAATTTACTTAATTAATTAATTGAATTAATTAATTAAATTTTTATGTTGATTAATTAATTAATTGAATCTAAAATGCATGAGCAATGACTCCCATTCCTCTGGATTACCAGAGGAATGGAGTATTGCCCAATAGTAGGGAATGAAATTATTGACTCTTCAACCATAGGCTTGCACCAAACAACACTTTTCATTTCATACCCATACTTTTTTTCCCATTCCCCCCAAACAGCCACACCCTAGGTCTCACTTGTCACGTGACAAGTGAGTTTACTTTTTGTTTTAAAAATAAAAAATTAATACCACATCAACATTGACTTGACATTCAATTAATAGAGAGTTAACCTTGTTAAATTTTTCATCAACTATAGATCTATTTTGAACATTTTAAAAATGTTAAAGGTTTAATTTGAATGCTTCAAAACATTAGGGTCTATTTTGTATACTACTATAAACGTTGAGATTTAAAATATACTTTTACCCATGGTTAAAATTGTTTTTGTCCATGAGATATTAATGGGCTCATACCAATCCAAGAGTTTTTCAATTGGATCACCTTTAACAAATAACCTAAGAAAGAATAGAAGTAGGCAAGTCCCATTAAGGGATGGTTCAACTGATGGTATTTACTCTACAAATTCAAAAGTTTTATGTTTAAAACGCTCATTGAGAGATAGTAGAACAAGACTACAAATCTCAAATGTTTGTCAATCATTTAAATGGTTGAATAATTTATTTAGAATATATAGTTTATAAATTATTATATACATACAATAATTAATTAAAAATAAATTATAAAAATTTAAAATTTACTTAATTTTACAATACTAATTCAAATTATGAGATCCTTCTTACATGTTTTGTATAGTTGATAAACGATTAATTGACTATATTTATATACGCATATTTAGTGTGTTTTGCTTGTTATCTAACAATTTTTTAATGTTTTGATACTTATTTTGCTTCAAGTGTATTTATCCGTGATAATTGCCTTCACATATTAAAAGGCAAAGAATTTTGGTGAAATTGAGGCTTGAAACTAAGATTTTAAGAAACTTTGGAGATACACGATAATGTATAGTGATCGTGAAAGCCATTGTAAATGTTTCGACTTTTGAAGATGTTGTTTTTGCTCGCGTAGAGATACATGCTTATGTATGTTGACATACACGGTTGTGTATGTTGCTTGCAAGCTTGTATGATGGTGTAAAGTCATGATTGAGAGGAAATTTAGAGATATACGATCACCTACACAGTTATGTAAGTGACTGTGTATATTTCAAAAACTCTAGTTTTTACTATAAAAGGAAATTATGATGGCAAGATAAGAAGGGAGTCATTTAAAGTTGTATTAGACACTAGAGAAGAAGCAATTCTAAGTAGAGGGTGAGAAAAACACGAAATGTCACAAGATTTTATAGAGAGCAACCTTAATCTAAATTGCAAGAAGATTTCATTAATGACAAAAGAGGGATATAAAATATAAATTCTTTTGTTTATATTTGATCTTCTAAATATTTGAGATTGGATTTGTTTTCTATACTTAGGAACTAAAATGTTTAGTGTCTAGGTATGATGAACCCTAAGTTAAGATGATAGTGTGATATAATCTTTTATTAAATGCAGTTTTATTGATTGGTTTACTGCGATTTAATTATGCAATTATATTCTTAAACTGATATGTCTAGAATATTAGTCTAATATTTGATTTTATATGATTGAGATTGAGAAATACTTTCATGTATATAGATATACCATAGTTGGAAGGAGCTGTATACAAACCTAAAGATAAGTCAACATAAATTTTCTAGATTAGGGTTAAACCTAGTAGTGAAATTTAGAAATCGAGTAATGCAATCTTAAGGGCTTTAACTAAAAAGAAATTTTAGTTAATCAACGAAAGGTTAGTTGGTAATAGTCTTGAGAAAGATATTAACATGAAATAGGAATTTCACGATCCAATAATCAATAATTTAATTGCATGATAAAGGAGTAGTGTTTAAGATATCTTAGGAAGATTCATCACATAGGTACTACTAATATAATATTTGACTAATCATAGCATTTTATTTATCCTAGTTCTTTATTGTGTTAACTTCAGTTTAGTTTTCTTAGTTTAATTTTCCATTAAATTTAAAACCTAATTTGACAATTAGATAATAGAAAAAGGTTAATACTAGTACTTATAGCACTAGTGGGATTAACCCATACTTACAAGTTTTTGGCTTCTTTGTTAGGGATTATAATATTAAAAAAGCCTAGCTTTTAGTAATCTAGCCATTATTATTTTATTTTATTTTTGTTTCTAGTTTATTTATTTATTTTATTGACTTTTTGTTTTTCTTTTCTTTCATAAATCTTGAGGTTAGTTTATGACCCGAGGTAATCCATCGAGCTTAGTCGATGAAGATCCAGAGATGGAAAGAACAACTCATTGAAATCTCAGCAGAACACAACTTTGAGAGTTTGAGTTAGATAAAAAAATAGAGGATTTGGAAGGTCATATTGATACTGAAGAATTAGGAACCATGGCAGACCAACTAAAAACGATGTTTGATTACATTAGAATAGACTTGATAGTAGTAGAATCCAACATTGTCAGATCAACTATTAACGCTAACAATTTTGAAATTAAGCTAATTATTATTCAAATAGTGCAACAGTTTGTTCAGTTTGATGGGCTATGAGATGAGGATCCCCGATGCATATATCTCAAACTTTCTGGAGATTTGTGATACTTTCAAGTTCAATGGTGCCAATGACAAAGCAATAAGATTAAGGTTATCCATTTTCGTTGAGGGGCAAGGAGAAGCAATGGCTTAACTCTTTGCTTAGATCATCACTTACTATATGGGATCAAGTAGTAGAGAAGTTTCTTCTGAAGTACTTTTCACCTATTGAACAAGTTATATATTTAATAAAACTCTCAATACCTGCAAGTATACTAATCGTATCTTATTATATCAAAAGATATTGTTCCCACAAGAATTATGCAATAGCTAACAATCTGAACCTAACTGCCAATAACATAAAGTGAAAAAAGAAATAAACAACACAAGTAAAAAATAAAAGCTGCCAATAAAATTGAGATTGATCAAGATTGAATAATTAGGAACTATTCTTTCCCTATTTTATTCGCTTAGTCTTGTTGAATCAATTTATGTGTTTGATCCTAGATTTCCTAAGCTATTGATTACTCTCTGTTAAGATATAATTAACCAACCCTAATTGAATACAAAAATTTCAGATTTGCAACCTCTTAATTCGCAAAACTTTCCCTAATGTTTTCATTTAGATTTGAAGTTAAGGTGGAAAGTATGCATCAATTATAGGAAGTTGAATGATGTACTATTGTTTCTTAGATGGACTTTCAAGTTACCTCCAAATTCCAATTACCCTAGAAGATCAAAAGAAAACAACTTTCACCTGTTCTTATAGTACGTTCACTTATAGGAGGATGCCTTTGGATTGTGCAATGAACCTACTAAGTTTCAGAGGAGCATGATAATCATCTTTGATGATCTAGTTGAGGATCTAATGAGGCCTTTAACCAAGCAAATAGAGAAAGATATGCCTTTTAAATTTACTCAAAAATATTTAGATGCTTTTAACATTCTTAAGGAAAAGTTGACAAATGTCTCGATTATGGTTGCATTAGATTAGAATTTATCATTTGAGCTAATGTGTGATGTAATTGATCTTATAGTCGGTGTAGTACTTGGACAATGAAAAGAGAAAAATTTTCAACTAATTTACTATACTATCAAGACTTTGATGGATGCTTAAGAAAGTTATACTACGATAAAGAAAGAATTGCTAGAAGTGGTTTTTACATTCAAAAAGTGGTTTTTACGTTCAACTAATTTAGATCTTATCTAGTTTTGTCTAAAGTTGTTTATACTAGCCACTCTACATTAAGATACTTGCTAAATAAACCAAATGTTAAGTCTAGATTAATTAGATGGATTTTGATGTTATAGGAATTTGATTTAGAGATTAAGGACAAGAAATAAGCTAAAAAATTAGTAGCAAACCATCCATCTCACCTTAGAAACCTAAATTTGGAGGAGCTAAATGAATAAGGCATTGAAGATTCATTCCCAAAAGTGTGCCTATAATTTTAAGGGGGTAAGTGAGTTCAAAATCCCTTGGTTTGCAGATATTGCAAATTATTTATTAGCTAAGATCTTAGTGGAGGTCTTTCTTATTAGCAAAAGAAGCAGTTGTTTACTAATTTTAGGGATTATTTTTATGAAGATCCGGATCCGTTCGTATCTATTCAAACCAAATAATGAGAAGATGTGTACCTCACTCCAAAGGGTGGAAGATCCCATAATATTGTCATGTTGGACCTACCAAACGGCATTATAGTGTGAATAGGACAACTCAGAAGATCCTTGAGTCAGGTTTTTATTGGCCTTCAATTTTTAAGGATGTCCAAAGGTATATAGCTTTATCTGATAGAAGCCAATGATCATATAATATCTCTCACCAATATGAGATGCCTCAAATTTCATTCTTTTTTGTGAAGTGTTTGATATTTGGGACATTAATTTCATGGATTCGTTCCCAACTTCATTTGGTAATAAATACATCTTAGTAGCTATTTACTATGTCTCTAAATAGGTGGAAGTACAAGCTTTACCCACAAATAATGCTAGGGTTGTTTTAAGATTCTTGGAAATTTTATTTTTTTCATTTTGACACACTTAGAGCAATTATTAGTGATAGGAGCATGCATTTTCAAAATGCACAATTCAAAAAGGTACTTAAAAGTATCGAATCACCCATATAATTGTCACCTCATATCACCCTCAAACTAGTGACCAAGTTGAGGTAGTTGATAGGGACTTTAAATGAATTTTGGAGAAGATTGTAAAACACCAGAGAAAAAGACTAGTTAACCAAGTTAGATGATGCTTTATAGACTTATAAAATGACATATAAAACACTAACTAGCACTACACCATATAGGCTGGTCTATAGAAAAGCATGTCATCTATCTGTACAATTAGAACATAAGGCATATTGGGCCATTAAACTTATGGATTTTGATATTTAAAGTGCATGTGAGAATTGAAAATTTCAAATTAATGAATTGGAAGAATGATGATTGGTGACTTATGAAAATTCAAAATTTATAAGGAGATGGCCAACAAATATCATAACTAGATGATCAAGTAGTCATGGAAAATTAAGGAGGGAGATCAAGTTCTTTTTTGCAATTCTTGCCTCAGATTTTTTCCTGGTAAGCTTAAATCAAAATAGACTAGACCCTTTTTTTGTGGAAAAATTATTTTTCATAAGGCGTGATTGAGGTAAGTCATATGTTTAAAATTTAAAGTAAATGGCCATCGTTTGAAGTTAATATTAGAGATGAACTTGATAGTAGTATAGAGAATATTAATTTAACCAAGTCATTTTAAATATGAAAGGTACGCTAAGTCAACGATGCTAAACAAGTGATACTTGAGAGGCAACACAAGAATTAAGATAAATTTCTTCTTTAAGTGTTAGTCATCATCATCATCATCATCATCACACACAGTCTGAAGTCCAGCAGTGAAGCGGGGTCTGGGGATGTCTAATAGTACGCAGTCTTACTCCTACATAGTAGAGAGGCTGTTTCTAGTAGACTCACATGCAGATGTTGACAGGATAATAATGATGCAAGTTAACAAAATAAATACTGCAAAAAAGGAATAATAAATCACAAATAATAATAATAATATGAAAAACTTAATACAAATAATAAAGATACAAATAAAAAATACTAATAATAACCTAACCTAGGGAGCAAAAATTAGAACTTTAACAAAAAGAAAATTTTTCAAGAAGATACAAATGTGAAGAGTTTTTTTTAAATCATCGAACATTAAGCTATATGCATTAATTTATTGTTAGAAAAAAAAGAGAAACACTGCAATAGTTCATTATAACAAGTAGAACAAAACCAATTGCAATGAAAATAAATAACCATTCACAAGATTGTACCGATCTAAGCCTTACTAGAGTCATGGCGGCATAGCAGACAAATGGGATATGTTAAAGTGAAAGAACAAGAGAAGATATCCCAAAATGAAACCATAAGATCAAGAAGCATAAAAATTCAATGTTGACATAAACACAACAATATCAAATACAAAAGAGATCAAAATGAAAGCATTCAACCTTAAATCACACAAAGAAGCTAATATTTAAAAAAATGCATAAAGAACAGAAATATCAGAAAACAAAAAACTCAGGAAACACCATAGTAAAAGAGAATGTTTAATCAAGAAACATACCTGAAAAGAGGAGTGAATGTTGTTTATCCCATGAATCGATGACCACTAGGCGTTTTTAAAAACTAACTAACTTAAAAAAAGAGAGATAAGGTAAGGTACATCTAGGGACATGGGAGTCTCTGGTGTTTCTCTTAGCGTCAGTAGCAAAGAAGATGGTGTAGACAACTACCAAGCTGGCACACTATTTGCCTAGTCATATTTAATAAAATGTTGGTATAACTCTCTTTTCCAGCTTTGCTTTGAAACCAAAAAGAGCTGGGAACTCTACTTCAGACACTCAAAATAGAATTAAGGATTAGCTAAAGACCATCTGGATCAGAAACAACTTTGTACCAGAACATATCTTTGTCCCTTTCTAAGCAGCAACTTGAAATAGCTGTTCTCTTCTTGAATCAAAAGAAATATCAGTACTCTAGATACCAGACCAGATTTGGTTAAAGAAATACCAGTTATTGCGAATATCAAATGAAGAAAACCGTCAAACAACAAATAACATAACACAAAAGAAATCAACTTTATCACTGAAAAACACATCTTATGCATAGATCTGCACAAATAACGACCAGATCTACCAAAAAAGATCAAAATCACATCTTTATCATAGAAACAACAAGAAAATATTTTCTTTCTCCTGTTTTCTCGAGAGCCAAACAAAAAGCAATTTATATGGTATCAGAGCCAGCTTATCTTTTCTAAACAAGAAACCCTAGTTTTCTTTTTCCCTCTTCCTTACCACGTCTAACCTTACTTCAGATGGTATACCCTTTTGTTCATCCATCAACCTCTCCTGAAATGAAGGATTCTGTCAACAAGAAAAACAATCCTCATGATTTATCTTTAAATTCACATTCAGTTCTGATTACTACCATCAGGCTAAATGGTGACAATTTTTTACGCTGATCTCAATCTGTGTGCAGGTACATCTAAGATAGAGAAAAGATCAGGTATTTAACGGGTGATAAGAAGGAAGCCAGACTTGAATGATCCTGCCTATCCAATTTGGGGCGCACAAAACTCCATGGTTAGTAAATTCTTTAGAGGACACCAATTCCAATTATATGTGTTATCACACAACAAAGGAACTATGGGATAATATTAATTTAATGTATTCTGACTTGGGAAACCATTCCCAAATATATATCGATCAAGAAATTACTAGAAGACCTAAAGTGTTAGTATAGGATTTAATTTATTTTTGATATGTTTTCTTGTGTTAATTTTCATAAATTTAAGTGAACAATTTTTAAAATTTTCAAACTTTTTTTTAGTATACACACAGTCATAAAGACGTATATAGTCTCTAGATATGGCCATGTAAAAGTGAAGCTTTTAAAAATTTGTCACACACGCTCACAGAGACACGATCACTATACACTCTTATATAGACTTACACGTTCAGTTGCTTGACCATGTATATGATCATGTAAGTTCATATCCAACAAGCAATGTTAATGGAATAGATAGAGAGACAAGAAACCTATGAGAGATGGATGGAAGAAGTTTTAGTATAAATGGTGGGACATTTTGGGATATTCATCCCGCCTCTAGCTTTCGGAGTGGCTACATCATCTTTAACTCTGCATTAGTACGAGGCTTTGAGACCTGAGGTTCCTTTAACTATGAACATACCAGACTCAACGAGAGATGACTGATATAGAGATAGTCTGGATACTTTATTTTGGTTTGTCTTTTCTTTCTTTTAATATTTGTGTATTTTCTTATTTTCTTTCTTATTTTCTTTTATTTTGTCTAAGCATTGGTGTAGTGTTATTTTATGTTATGTTATTTTTATTTCTATGTTCTTTATTTAAGTTTAGAAGAAGAAACTAGAAATTAGACAGTGGAATAAGAAACATAAACTCTTTAACAATAAAATAGGTGATGTAATTAGGGATTACAAGAAAGAGTTGAAGAGTAAGACATAGGTAAAGAAGTAAGACAAGGAGAGAATAAAGGAGTAAGAAATCCATATATAACCAAATAAGTCAAAAAAAAGTTCTAACTTCTCTGCCCTTCTCATTTTAATTAAAAAATTAAGAATATGAAAGGTTGTTAGCAATTAAGCTTGTAAAAGAATTAGATGACATTTAAATTGGAAAACCAAGAGACGTACACACCCTAATTGTTGGTGGTAGAGAGATCGAGTCTGAGAGTAAGGAAATGAATCAACTTGTTTATCATAATGATTTCTTCAATTGGTCTCCATAAATCTTATAGGAGACAAGCCTATAAGTAATCACCCATAAGATCAATATGGATATTAGATTTGCATCTGTAAAAATGAAAAAGAACATCACTATAAATAAGGTAAATTATAATATAGGAGAAGAGACCAACCAGTTACTCAACATATGATACATTTGTAAATTTTATCATCCTTATCATCCTTAATGGCTAGCAGAATAGTTATGGTGAAAAAGTATAATAAGGAATGATGTGTGTTGAATTATAATTGAACAACATATTGATGCAGCATCATGCTATAAATTGTTGAGTTTTATGGATCAAGATATAAACATATCTAAATGCATAAGCCAAATCAAGAGGAGACTTCATTCATCACTCATATAGTGACATATTGCTACAAGGTAATACCTTTTGGATTAAAAGATGTAGTTTTATAATGTACCAAAGGCTTATCACACAATATTCTAAAGACAACTAGAAAGAAAAATGGAGGCGTACTTTGATGATATGATAATGAAGACCACAAGATTATCTATTCATGTTATAAACCTATGAGGATGGTTTAAGATGCTCAAGAATTATAACATGAAACTCCATCCTAAAAAATGTACCTTTGGTATCTTAGGTAGCATGTTTTTAGGTTTCATGGTTAGTTAAAGGAAATAAAGGTTACTCTATAAAAAATTGTAGCAATTTTGAAGATGGTGATTCCTAAATCTATAAAGTCAAATAACAATTAATAATACGATTTACTAGCCTAACATAATTCTAATCCTAATCTACAAAAAATTGCTAGTTGTTTTTCAAATTATTGAGACAAATAAAGAATTTTAAGAAGAATGAAAAATGTATGAAAACTTTTGAGGAGTTAAAGGAGTATCTGAGAAGTTCACCACTTCTAGCAATACTAATTGATGAGGAAGACTCGTATTTTTACCTAGAAATACTAAGCAACTCCATAGAAGCCATATTTGTGAGAGACCTTAATCATTAAAGACATATGCATTATGTAAGCAAGGTATTTTAAAGTCAAGAAACAAGATATACAAGTACAATGGAACTTGCCCTTTCTATTGTGACATTAATAAAGTTTTGACATTACTTTTAGGCACACATTATTAATTTATTCACTTATTTATCATTATGATAGATCTTGTATAAGCCTAAAGTTTTTGGTAGTCTAGAAAGAAGATCATTCAAGTTAGAAGAACTTGAAATTTGATGCATACTGAACAATTCTATGAAATTATAGGTGATAGCAAATTTCATTATGGAATGACATTCTCAAACCATATCAATGAAGGAGATGCATGCCCAAAACCTCCAAAATAGGTTGTATATTTAGATAAAGTTAGGGTGGAATAAGAGTATGCATACATAGACCCTTAATAATACAGGTGAGATATCAAATAAACTATAAATTCACGGAGACCATTAACAAGAAATAATATGAAGTCATCGTATCTTTGGTTTAGCTAGTGAAAGATTTGTAAATCTCTAACATCATGACAAAGTCAAACACATAATTAGTTGTCAACTAGTTAAATAAATGTTATAAAGCTAAATGCGATATCATAAAAATTTCACTGATGGAATGAATATAAAACTTAACTTAATTTTTAGAAATGAAAACCAAT
The DNA here is from genome assembly GCA_027123425.1 of Erythroxylum panamense. Classification (NCBI taxonomy): domain Eukaryota; kingdom Viridiplantae; phylum Streptophyta; class Magnoliopsida; order Malpighiales; family Erythroxylaceae; genus Erythroxylum; species Erythroxylum panamense. The sequence continues at coordinate 6,161,985 of JAOTIZ010000001.1, forward strand.
TGGTAGACTAAAATACTAAAGATGGAGTTAGAGGAGTTCAAACATTTTGTGATTTTTTAAAAGAAAGAGACAAGCCTGTATTTGAGGAATCAGACATGCTTTAGTTAACAAAGGATGAGAAATATTAGATAGTGCTACCTTTATATTAGATTGAAAAAAGTGAACTCCATCAAAATAATTAGAATGCGTAAAAACTAATGTGAAAATGTGTAAAATACACCATTATAGGAGAAATTATACAAGTAATCCCTCATACATCTTATTTAAGGTGAGTGGGTGAAATGAAGCATATCAAATATTAACAGAAATTTATGAAGGATCTTAGGAATCACATCAAAAACTAATTACTTTAGCATAAATAATTCCCAGTGCTAGATATTTTTAGCCGAAATTGAGAAAAGATATATATTATATAAAGACTTGAAATAGTTGTTAAAGACATGCTTGTTACCTTCATTAGTTGATTACATACTATATGATAATTTCTAGCTCTATACCATTTTCCTAACTTAGGATAATAATATTAAGGCCTTTCCTTCTTATCACAAAGTAATACTATAAGTTTATTCTTGTGCAAGTTTATTACTTCAACAAATATGTTAAGGTAAAGTCATTCGCAAAGATCATGTTAAAGGTGTTAAAGAAATTCTTTATAGTCCACATTAGTTGTAACATCCCGTTACCCATGTTAGGGCTAGAATTGTGAATTTTGATAATTTGATGAGAAATTAGGAAAATGCACA
>JAOTIZ010000001.1:6176897-6190431 GCA_027123425.1 Erythroxylum panamense
CATAAACGTGTTGGAGTCTTTTGGCCATAACTTCTTCTCTAGACCTCCAAATGACCTGATTCTTGAACCATGGGATTTGTAAGATTTTTCTCTACATCTCCACCAATAATTGAAGCTATCTGAAATTTATGGTGATAGATTGAGTGAAAAGAGTGAGACGGGTACAGTGAGTGTGTTCTTCAATCATATAAACTGACGTTATCTCACTGAACATGCCTCAGTATTTTAGTGATATCTTGATCTATGGAGATCCAATCGAGTTGATTCTTGTTGCAAATTAAACTAGAGACATGGAGCTACAACTTATCTGAAGGAATTAAATTTTAATTTGGGCCTTAAGATTTTCAATTTTTGGACCGAATTCGGGTATAGTATTTAGTCTTGGTATAAATGTGAGCCCTCCATGCGGCTATGTTTTCGAATGTTAGACTTCGAAAGTGGGGTCCAACAGAATCCCTTCAGATTTTTTCATTGCACACTTTCAGTCTACTATTCGCATTCAATTAGAAAGTGAAGCTGATCAAATTTGTTCATACTCTCTTCTAGAAATATGTTCCTCTATGTCTTATCTTTCCATTGACACCAAAATCACTCAATTTGGTTCAGTAATGTGAAAGTTATACTTGAAATATTTTCGGACTATTTTTATTCAGAGACAGCACCCTATACTTAACTTTCACCTAGAAATTGAAACTCTTAGAGTCCGATTCATAATTTTATTTCTTTAGATAATTTGTAACCCTATGTCTCTAGTTTTTGAAAAATCAAGAATCAGTCCATTTAGATAACCACAAAAAAGATATGCCCAAAATATTGAACCATGTTCAGTGTAGGAAAAGTTCGCAGCAGCGAACTCCTTCAGAGAGGAATTCCCACAGAGAAATCACAAGTTCGCCGCGACGAACTTCCAAAAGTTTGCCGCGGTGAAAATACACAGATGCAAAACCTAGATTTTCAACTACTTCATTTCAGATTTTTCCCAATCACATCTTATACTAATACCACCTTTTCTACTTCATTTACTCCTCATTCTCAACTCCATTTCAACTCATTAACATTCACAAGTCAATTCTTAATCCATTAAAGATCATTCACAATTACAAACACAAGACATTTACCTATGCATTTCATCACTCATGTTCATCATACATTAAACACCATCATATGCCATTTAACCTCTAACAATCATAAAAAATGCTTCAGTTACCCAAACCCATAATATTTAACAAGCTACTTACTTGGTTTTACTTCCAAATCTTCAAAACAACACTAACCCTAGCTCCACCAACAACCCATGATCATCATCTTCCAGAGGTGGTAGAGGTAAGATTTTTTTTGTGACAAATGGAAGAGACAACAAGATGGAAGTAGAAATTGATAGATGGGAGTGCTAGGTTCAACATAAGTGGAGGTGAGAGTGAGTGAAGAAATGAAAATGGAGAAGAAGAAGAAGAGAAGCCACGAAGGAGAAGAAGAAAACAAAACAAAACACTTAATGGCCTTTTAACTTAAAAGCATCGTGAAAGATAACAAGGGGGTCTTTAAAATTAAGGATTAGAGGACTTAAGGCATTGTTTGGAAAGTGACATACGTCCTATTCTTATGACTTTAATCCAATTTCTATTCTAATTGTCTCCCAATTTTCAATGGCACTCATGAATAAATCCTAAAGGCACTTATCAAAATTTATTTAGCCATTAGACAGTAATTTCTACTACCATTTATTAATAGTTTTGCCAACTGACATTTTTTCTAGTCCAAAAATTATCCCAATTATTTCCAGAAAATTTCCCTAAAAACTCCAAAAATCCTAAATCAAGAATTCTAATCTCCAAATCAAATTTTCAATACAATCAAATCACAATTTTCAAATAAAAACCACATTTACTAACAATTATACTCGAGAATGTCGATGAATGCATGTACAGTCATTTTGATGTCTGCAAAATTTACTATTCGCATATATGTGCATATCATGAAATGCATAAGCATGAAATGTGTTTCCAAATTTCTCCATAATCTCTCACATTTACAGTTTTAGCCTTAAGGTGAGTAACGGGATGTTACAATGAGCGTGACTCATATGCCACGATCGTGACAAAAGCTCAGGATATGGCCCACGATCATGGCATGCTTGCCACAATCGTGACAGAAGGCTTAGATGTGGGCCATGATTGTGGCATGCATGAGGCATACAAGGCCATGATCGTGTGTGTGTGTCAGACAGATCAACAGACATTTAAAATCCTTAAGTTTTGAGGGATTTTTCAAACCTTTTCGACCTCAAAAAGACCTCAGGGTTACCCAAAACGTAAAAGTGTATAAAAAGAACATTAAGAGGAAGAAAAGTAGTTTCTTGCATCAGCCACCATCATAAAACCCTAGAGAGAGTTCATCGAGAGATTGAGAAAGAGACGAAGGAAGAGAGATGTGGAGAAGAAGCCTACACAAAGTACTTCCTAGAACAGGAGGTTTCCTTTTGTTGCTACCTCCATCATCCATTCGGATCTATTTTCCAATGTATTTCCATTTTTATCTATGTATAGAATTAGAATAGCTGTTGAGATAGGGTTTATAAATGTTGAGGATTGTCTAAACTCACCTTCGAGTTATTTTTATCTTTGATTCAATAAAAATCATTGTTTATGTGAATTAGATTCATTGTGATTGATTTATGCATTTTCATAAATCGATAATAGACCGAGAGGGTGAACCGATGAAAAATAATTAAATTGGGCTAACGAGAGTTAGCTAATTTAATAAGAAAGAGAAATTAATCAAATCAGTAATTGTGTGATGAAGTATCTCATATAGGTTCCGGTAGCCTAGTGAAAAACTTCAGATCTAATTAGGGTTTAGATAAATTGTGAATAGAGAAGTTGCAATTTTTGATAATTTGATTATGGTTTATAATTTAGGCTTTTAGTTATAACTCGAGAGAGAGTAATCAACCTTAGGATAGTCTAGGACCAATAATCCGACATTTCATAATTAATTAGGTTAGTATTGAAGATAGGTAAAAATTTTCCCTTTCTCTCAATTGATAGTTCTTTAGGTTGATTCTTAGTGTTTGCATTGCAATTTGCTGATTTGTTAATATTTCGTGATTAATTCTTGAATTAAATTGGTTGATTGATTGAATTGCATTATTGTTTTTGCTTAGTTACATTTGAATTTCTGCAATTTGTTTCAACCTTAGTGTTTAGGATTAGATTATCCCTCCTCATGGCATCGACACCTTAGATACTACGCGAACGACCTGTACACTTGCGAAATATTGGGGTTAAAATATTAAAACTACACATCGAAAAATTGTGATCAATAATAAACCCTTAGGAAACCCTTAGGATGGTATATAGGATGGAAACTCGTGATGCAACTCCCATGAGGCTTATCAGTGAAATAATCTACAAGCCTAAGAGTCACAGCGAGAACTTGCTATCTCAATTCATATGGTATAATAATGCCACGTACCATAGTGTTTGTTTAAATTCAAACTTAATTTATGAACTTGTAATAATCAATGGAGAAGTATTAACATTATAAATTCACCTACAATTATGGACAATCCTTTATATAATAAACCCTAAGATGGTATATAGACTAGAAACTTGTGATACAACTCCTATGAGGCTTATTGGTGAAATATTCCACGAGCCTAAGAGTCATATCGAGAACTTGCTTTCTTGATTCATGTGGTGTAGTAATGCCACTGACCATAGTGTTTGTTTAAATTCAAACTTAATTTATGAACTTGTAGTGATTAATGGAGAAGTATTAATATTAGAAATTTGCCTACAATTATAGAGAATCTTTTGCATAAACCCCTAGGATGGTATATTGGTTGGAAACCTATAATGTAGCTCCTATGAGGCTTATCGGTGAGATATTTTATGAGCCTAGGACTCACAACAAGAACTTGCCTTTTTGATTCATGTGGTGTAACAATGCCACGTACCACAGTGCTTATGTGAATTTAAACTTTGAATATGAACTTGTAGTGATTAATCATTATATTATATAGAACGAGGATTACATTTAGTAATTCAGTTATTTACTTTTAATTATATAGCTAAATGGGAAAAAGTTGGATGTCTCATAAAAAATGGCTGTTGAATACATAGGAGTTAAAAGTTTCATGCAATTTGCAAAAGATCACATGGGTATTGAATGATGTATTCATTGTCCATGCATAGATTGCTTAAATGTGAACATTTAAAGTCAAGACATGATATATAATCACTTACTAATCCAAGGCATAGATAAATTCTATACTCGATGGCTTTATTATGGCAATTGTTCAGAAGCAAGCTGTAGTAGAAGTGTTGGTACAATTATTGACGATAATAACAATAACGATGTAGAAGATTGTGATATTAATGAAGATTGTGATGATGGGATTGGTGAGATGTTAAAAGATTATGGGAATTATATGGAGACTATGAATGAAACTAATTTGCCTAACATAATTGGTAGCATTAGAGAAGATAATTTTGGGAAGTTATTGAAAGTTACTCAAGAAGAATTATATCCAAGGTGATTCAAATTCTCACAGCTTTCTTTTATTGTGAAGTTATTGCATTTAAAGGTCTACAATAAATCGAGTAACAACTTTTTTGAAATATTAATTGACTTGTTAATGATGCATTACCTGTTGGACACAAATTACCCAAATCTTACTATGATGTAAATAAATTATTAAAGGACCTTGGATTAGGATATATATCAACACATGCTTGTAAGTATGATTGTTCTATATTTTGGAAGGACAATAAAGATTTTAAAGACTGTCCTATTTATGGTACATCAAGGTGGTGATTGGATGATAGGAGAGGGAAAAAATACTACGTAAAGTCTTAAAATACTTCCCTATTAAACCATGAATGCAAAGGCTTTTTATGTCAAAAAAGGTCATAGATATGAGGTGGTATAAAGAGAAATGCATTGATGACAACATTTTGCATCATCCAACAGACTCAATGACATAGAAAGACTTTGATGGAAAGTTTTCATGGTTTGCACAAGATTGTCATAATGTTTGACTTAGTTTTCCCTCATATGGATTTAATCCTTTCAGTAATAAGAGTAGTTCTTCCAGCATATGGCTGATAATTCTAATGCCATACAATTTACCTTAATGGAAGTGTATGGAGGAGCCTTTTATGTTATTGTCTTTACTTATTCCAGCACCTAATGCTCTTGTTGAAGATATCAATGTATACATGCAACCATTAATTAAAGACTTAAACCATCTATAGGAAGTTGGATTAAAAACTTTTGATGGTGCTGAAGGTGAAACATTTATAATGCATGCAACTATTTTGTGGATTATAAATGATTTTCCAGCTTTTGGGAATTTGTTTTGATGGAGCACTAAAGGTTATATGGCCGGTTCTATGCGTAACCATCAAATTTATTCAATGAGGCTACGAAGTAAAATATTTTATATGGGACATCATCGTTACTTGGAACATAGGCATAGATGGTGAAGAAGAAAATTGTTTAATGGCAAAGTAGAATTGGGTGAAGCTCCTTGGCACTTGTCTGGTGATGATGTGGATTACTAGCTATCACATTTAGGTGACAGTACACCTAGAAAACACCTAAGTAATACAAAAAGAAAGGGAAGTGTTGTTGAGCTCAATTGGAATAAAAATCATATTTTTCGTATTGAAAGTAATTTCTATTGAGGCATAATCTTGATGTGATGCATAATAAAAAAATATTTGTGAGAATATTTTAGGAGCATTGATGGGAATTGATGACAAATCAAAAGACACAATTAAGGATAGAGTAGACATGGAAAACATGAATATAAGAAAATATTTGCATTTGAAAAGAAGAGACAATGGGTCATACATTATTCCACCTGCCTGTTATAATATGTCAAAAAAGGAGAAGCAAGCCTTTTGTCAGTTTCTTAAATCAGTCAAGTTTCCTAACAGATATGCATCTAATATAGCCGATTATGTGAATGTTAAAGAGAGAAAAGCATCAGGGTTGAAAAGTCATGATTGTCAAGTACTTCTGTATCGATTACTTTATGTTGGAATACGTGGGTGTTTGTTCAAGGATTCATCTATAAATTTAGGTCAATTAAGTGAGTTTTTAAAGTAATTATATTGCAAGACACTTCAAGTTGAAGAGCTTGAGAAAATGGAAAAATAACATAGTTTTGATTCTATGTAAGCTTGAACTAGTATTCCCCCCATCGTTTTTTAATATTATGGTGTATTTACTAATTCAATTACCATAAAAAGCAAAACTAACATAGTTTTGATTCTATGTAAGCTTGAACTAGTATTCCCCCCCATCGTTTTTTAATATTATGGTGTATTTACTAATTCAATTACCATAGAAAGCAAAACTTTGTAGACCAATTCAATTTCAATAGATGTTCCACATTGAAAGGTAATTTATATTAACTTCTATTTTTTTTTAAAAATTATTAGTTAGTAACACTTATTATTGTTTTATATTTTGTTTAGGTTTTTATACTCTCTTAAATGTTATGTTCATAATAGAGCTCGACCTGAAGGGTCTATTATAGAGGCTTATATGGTGAATAAATGCTTGACATTTTGTTTAATGTACTTAAATGATGTTGAGACAAGATTTAATAAACAAGAATGTAAATTGATTTTGATCAAGAAGATGACTTGCCAGTTCTCTCCTAAAAAGCTAGGCCACTTGGTTTCGGAAAATATATAGAGTTAACTAAAGATGAATTTGAAATTGGCCATTGGTATATTTTGAAAATTTACTAGGAAATCGATATATATATATGGAGTATGTCAATTACTTTTCATTCAAAATTTCATATTTAAATTTTGTGATTCAATCTATATTTCCTAATCTCTATTTACTTTTTTTAAATAGAAAGCATAAAGATTCGATTCGAAGCAAAAGGATTGTTAATATTGAAGAAAGACATAAGATTAAGTTCCCATCATAGTTTAGGACTCGAGTAAGGTATAGACTGCTAGAATATTATAAACTTATGACAATTTGTATCTCAAATTAACTTCTAATTATATTTGTCCTACAGATTATACAATTACATAATCGTAACATGCAAGAAGCGACAATAGCATTATATTTGTTGACATGTGGGCCTTATATGTGTGGTAAAAAATATACAGGTTGCATTATTAATGGAGTTAGATTTCACATACAAGATCAAAACATTCGACTTAGAAGCCGAGATTGTAGGGTTGTTATTGAGGGATGCCATGATTACGATTTTATTAACATTTACAGTCTCATCTCTGATATAATAAATTTACATTACATCAAGGATAAAAAGGTTGCCATATTTAAGTGCAAATATTTTAATCTTGGTGACATAAAAGTTAATGGCAACATTACTAGCATCAATGTTAGTGAGACATGGTATGGTAATGAACCTTTTGTCCTTGCAAGTCAAGTGAAGCAAGTATTCTACCTCAACAATATTGTATTAGGCAACAATTGGTAGGTTGTTCAAAAGTTTCAACATTGAAATCTATTTGAATTTTATGAAAGGGATAATAATCTAATAGTTAGGATGGTAATGAAGCATATAAAAAGATTAACTCGGAGTTGAATAATGAAGCCTTTCAAATAGAATATGCAAATATATTATCATTCCATAGGAGAGATGTTGATCCCAATATGGTACATGTGGATAAAATACAAGCCAATCTTATTGTAGAAAGAGATGACGACTATATTGAGGATGAATTATATGACAATGATGATACTTTGGCCGAATATAATAATGATGAAGAGTCGAATCATAATATAATTAATGATGATGGTTTTTAACATTTTGATCATGATGATTGAAGGTAATAAAAGTGTTGCTTGTATTGTTTGAAATGTATTGTTGATGTTTAAGTAATGTTAATATGTATTATTGTTATTTCACTTATGTTAGCGCATATTGATGATGTTTCACTTATGTTAACGAGTATTGTTGATGTTTTCTTGATATCTACACATAATAATAATGCTGAAGTCAGTCAATAATAACCTTTATGTACCTCAACTAGTGCTGAGGGATCTTCAAGTCTATTAATCTTTACCACCAATAATTAAACTTAGGCTCAAATATATATTTACACATTTAATGCATTTTTTCATCCTTATACCTTTGTTGTCAAGTTCCAATACTAGCACCAGAAAAACAGGTAGAGGTATCACTAAAGCTTCTGAGTTGTAATGCATGAATGTTGCAATAAACAGTAGGTTGTCAGTACATATTGACACTTTGTAAGGGCGTCTTGTTGTCAAAATCCAATCAGCAAAATTATCTAGTAAGTTAGGGGTCATTGTCAGGACTGAATTGCCTTGCCTTCAACATAGCATCCCACTCTCACAGGACACGTACTTGGCATCCAGAGTGATATCCGAATACGTATCCCACGAGGGTGGCATGTTAGAACAATAATCGGTCGAATCTCAATGTAAATTTTCTTAAACAAAAAACGCAAATGTGGAAAATCTATAATCAATTTTGGCCCAACTTATTTATAAACAATTTCAGTCTCAAAATTTACAATCATTATTTAACTCATCAGAGTTTCAGTATACACTTGGGTCCATTACAAAAAACGAAACACTTGTAGTTACAATAACATTACATTTCAAGATCATTTTTATACACATTGAATAACACTTAAGACTACACTTTTCAATACAACATAACGAAATACATATGCAGGCGCACGCTAATCCCGACTTGGAACTTTTACTCGGAGCCTCTCCAGAGTCCTTTACTAAATCCTGAAAGCCACGTTGTAATTTTTTTTAGCTTTGTGAACTCAGTTGAGTAACCATCCTCGATGGTTCACTCATATAACAAAACTATATCATTATATAATCACATAGATCATATAGTCAAATAGTTCATAACAATTTATCATTACATTTCAGCTTTGTAAACCATTCAATGAGTTCCAATCATATATGAATGCTATATGTATAAAACTCACATTCGTTTTTACAGTGTTGTGACTGTGTGCCTTTTCAGTCTCCCATATCCGTTACGGATACTAGGCTCAGTGTCTAGTGGGAGCATAGACTCTACCACAAAGCTTTAAACTCTTTCAGTAACAGTATCAGTCAGTCAGTAGTAACATCAGTCACAACAGCCTTTATATTACATGTATTGAAATGATATGCATGTCATAATTCAGTCATCAATTCAATCATTTTCATTTGAATTATTGTCATAGTATCAGTAGTCATCAACTTTTCAGTTGAGAATCAGAATATTCAATTAGGCAGTCTCATTCATATACAAGTAGCACTTCTAATATTGTTTGCATGTATCAAATGCCTCGAACATATATTGTCCAGAATTCAGTACACAATCAGTCAATGCAGTTCAGTAATATATCAATACCGTGCAATAATATACAGAACAGAACAAATAAAGTGAGACCATCTTAGGTTACTCACAGTTGCTCCTTTAAGCCTATTTCCTTGATGTTCCGGCAATATATGGAAGCGATCGCGCTACTTGCTCTTCTATATGCAATAAAACAATTTCATATCACTAGAGTGCTTATGTAATAAAATAAACACATTTATCAAGGTTTCATATCTCATGCATGCATGATCAATGACAAATTCTCTGTTATATTTTTGTGTTACAATGATGAACATATCAATTGTACTCTAATTGGATCGAAATTCAATCACTCATTCTCCATTTCAACTATTTCTGAAAACATTCCATTCTAGTCAACTATATATGATCAATAAGATCTAGAAAATGAAGGATTTAAGTAACACTTCCTTCTAAACAATTTTTTCTCTGTGTCTTAGGTCTCTAATGACTCCAAGATCATTCAATTTGGTTCAATATACTGAAAGTTATACTCCAAATACATCAGTTTGTTCTTAAGCTATAACAGAACTCTTACTTCAAGTTCAGAATAGATTTTTGAATTCTTTAAACTAGAATTACAATTTTATTTCTTTAAAAAAAATTGTATCTTTATTTGTCTAGTTTCATTTGAATCAAGAATAACCTTGTTTGGGACTCTACAGATTAAGATATAATGAAAATACCAAAGTATGTTCAGTAAATTATTCCAGTTCATTCTATTCCAACAATTCCTCACACTTTCATTCAATCAATCTTTTCAAATCAATTCGAAAATCTACCAATTTTTATGGAGAGGTAGAGAAATGTGTTAGGAATCTATTGGTTTAAGTTTCATGTCATTTGGATATCGAGAGCAAAAGTATAATAAAAAGATCAAAGGAAGTTCATAATTATCTATCTCGGAAAGCATGGAGGTCGCGATCGTGCACCTACAAGATCGCGACGTTCCTGGTGCTTCAGCGATGAGTATGATCACAACTTTGCTACTTCCTCAGAGAAGTCGCGTTCATGCAGAAGCACGATTGTGACTTTCTCTCTTCATCATTTCTCCAAAAATACAAAACCCAATTTTCATATCTTCTTCCATTTTTGTTCAGATTTTCCATTTCTTATACTTCCCAACTAATACATCTATGCACGAATCATCTTTTCTATGTATAGTACAAACTCAAAACAAGTCATATGCAAGCTAACTGAAATCTCACACAAGCTTTCTCTCACTATTGTGTTCATCCTTTCTCTCACTAATGTATTTTCATTCTTTCAACAGTTCACAACTTCACAACACTCAATAAACTTATGTTTAATTCCAGATACAATTACTGCTTATTCCTTAAATAATTCAATTCCTCATCTAAGTCTTTCAGTCTATGCATTCACCAAGACTACACTGCGTAAACTTCACATACATGTATATATATATTTACACCGTAAACATTATCAGAGTTACTTACTTGATTCAACAATTTTGCCAACAGAGAGATTGAATAAATGACACAAGAGTAACAACTTAGTGCTTGGTGTTTTGATAAAAGCTAACTTTGGTGAATAACAACAAGAGAGAGCTATAGAAGAACCTTCCATCTAAAACATGTAACCACGTGTTCTCTTGCATGTAACTCCCTTGTCATTAACTCCTTAATCCACGTTAAGTATCACACCTCTCCACATGTCACCATGCATGTGAGCCATTTGTCAATATTTAATTAGTCCACGTGTCACACTATAATTGATCCATATTTCAATATTTTTTCTAGTCCAAAAACATTTCAAATTTCAGAAAATCCTAAAATTAACCAAAATTTCTGAAATAATATTAACATTCTCCAAATAAATTTTTACCACCAATAAATCACAATTCACTTTTTAATTGCATTAATCAGTCAATTATACCCCAAAAATGTTAATGAATACATGAACAATTATTTTAAAAATCAACAATGAATATTCACATGTGTGTGAATATACAATGATGCATAAGTATGCAATGCACTTCTAATTTCTCACAGTACGCTCAGTTCATAATTCTGGGGTCTAGCCCTAAACATGAGATGTTACAATTCTCCCTTCCTTAAGAAATAATTCTTACTTGATTGATGATACAGGTGGGGATATGGCTTTTCCATATGCTCTTCAGTTTCTCACTTTGCTTCATCACTCGAATAATTTCTTCCACTTTACTAAAGTCAATGGAATCATTCGATTTTCCAGTCGCTTATTCAGATATCATACTATCTCAAATATTTCCTCAATAAGGTCATACTATCTCATGCTAATTTCAGTTTCTTCTTTCCTCGAATTATTTTCTTAATTCATTCAATTTCCACTGTTTTCATACTAGCTTATTCTAATATATGTTCACTCATATTAGTTTCTCCACATATTGCAATTTATTTCCGGCCTTGACTCTCTGAATTGATAACACATTCACCAAATGAAATTTATATCTCCTGAACATATTTACATAGAATATAGTGTGAAGTTAAGTTCTCCTCACAGTAATAATAGTGTTACCTGAAATTCCAGAATCCAATCACCTAGTTGGATACCTTACATCGATAAGCTACATGTACTCTCTATAGCATATTCAACCTATTGTACTTGAGTCTCCATTAGAAATAGGACTCCAATATTCACTTTTGATTCATTCATTATTCATTTCTGATTCATTTCTTCATTGATCAATCTTAAAGTAAACCATTTGGTCTACTTAACTAAATTCAATGAAATTCTTCTTCAAAAGAAGGTTTCTTGCTACCACATCTACACTATTCATATAATCTTTATCAGTCAACTATTTTCATCCTTGTTTATGAGTCATTCTTTGTAACATCCCACCCCTGACAGGAAGGGTAAAATGGTAAATTGGCATAGGATGAGATTGATAGGGATTTATTTGTATTGTTCATGCATACTGGCGCTAGTGAACAGCGAAATCTGTGCACATGAAATAGCTGTACATGCATACATGATATTCTCGGTTTGCGTGCCTAAGACAATTTTCTTGGGATTAACGTGGTTAATGGGTTTGAAAAATTATTTTGAGTGCGCCATAAATTGGTTTCTATTTTAAGGGATTTTTAGGAATTTTTCTGGATTTTTTCGGAGAAAATTTCCGGACTGGAAAATTTACAAGTGACAGACTGACTTGGTTTCCGGTACTGAAAATGACTGTCCAATGGCACTGAAGAATTAGATACATGATTTTGGGATTTATGATTTTGTGCCATTGAAATTTTGGGAGAAATTGGACTAGAAATTGGAAAGAAATTAAGTGTAAATATGAGAGCTTGACATGTGGCAAGTGACATGTGTCACTTGCCTATCATGCCACACCATAAAGTTTATATGTAATAAAAAAACTTATTTACTTAAGGGATTTACGGATGCTTATGTTTTGAAAGGGGAAAAAGGTGTTTAGATGAAGCCTCTCCATCATCTACGTAAGTCTTCTTCTTTCTTTCTATTTTGACAATTTTTGCTCATCCTCTTCACTCTCTTCCTCTTTGTTGCTCTTCCTTGTCCATTAGAATGTAACCAAACCTCACCCCCCTCAAGTGATGAGGAGAATCGGTGATGGTCTTGGGAGGAAGTGACTTTATGGCCTTTGTGAAGAGTTAAGGATTTGGAAGTTTAATAGGTAAGATTTATGTTTTTATATGATGGTTTGTAGTTAATTACATTAATTGTGATGTTATTTGAGTTAAATTTCATGGCAATTGTGGTTGGAATACATGGGTTTGGGTGGGTGGATCTCTTGCCTTGATGAAAGATTGATTAGGTAGAATTTGATGAATGTATGTTGGTGTGAGGATAAACAATGCATATAAAGGTAGTTTGTGTGGTATGAAAATTAGGATAGTTTGAAGTGGATTTTGTGATTAAAGATGAATGGAAATTAAGGGAAGCAAGTTGAGTTTAGGTTGCTGCCAATTATGCTCTATTATACAAGTAATTGTTGTGATGATTTTGTGGCTGAATTAGAGGTGTAAATGGATGCATATTGAAGTAGGTAAGATGCTAGAATGAAAGAGGAAGAGGTAAGGAATGAAATCTGGAAAATGTGAGTTGTATAGGTTTTAGATTTTGGCTTATAACTTGAGATGTGGTTGTCCAATTGAGCTGAGGTTTGTTTTAAATTAAACTTAAGAATTATGG
>JAOTIZ010000001.1:6217898-6229051 GCA_027123425.1 Erythroxylum panamense
CACGTTGTCTTATCCAATGTTAGATTGTATTTAGGAAGAAGTCTCTTCTTCATCTGCGTTTCGTTTTCATCTTGAACGGAAGAAATGAAAAAAAAAACAACATTGTCTTTTCCTAGGAAGAAGTCTCTTCTTCATCTGCATTTCATTTTCATCTTGAACAGAAGAAACAAAAAAAAACAAAACAAAATTGTCTTTTCCTAGGAAGAAGTCTCTTCTTTATCTGTGTTTCGTTTTCATCTTGAACAGAAGAAACTAAAAACAAAACAACATTGTCTTTTCCAAAACAGAATGAGAAGAAACGAAAAATAAAACACCATTCATTTTTCACTGTCAACAATCGTAACCAAAAACTGACATTTTTAGGTTGGATTATAAGAAACAGAATGAGTAAAACCATAAACGTAAAACTGATGTATGGTATAGCAAGAAATAGTAATATCACAAAAAAGACAGATTTACGCAAGCATATAACAGAAAAAAAAAACATTAACCTGCTCTAATACCAATGTTAAAAATAATCAAGATAAAACACAATCACAAAGATCATGTCAAACAGCATCTGTTCATATGCATGTAAAAAAAACAAAGAATCACCTACTTGAATTCTTGTTGTGATTCCACCGGTTAAGAACTTTTTGTTTCCAAGTTACTGCAGAAAACCTCTACGTTTCTACTCAGTCAAGCAACTTAAAAAACATGTATTTTTTCTATGTATATCTTCAAATAACTACCATCATATAACTACCTTTGGTAGTTATTTCAAGAGGTTTGACTACTGTACCCTTCATGGGTGTATATAAGTCATCAATCTAGGACGTACTTTCTCATCATCTTATCATTGTTGATGCACTTTCTCAACATCTTACCATTGTTAATGCACTTTCTCATCATCTTACCATTGTTAATGCACTTTTTCATCATCTTACCATTGTTAAGCACTTTCTCTCAACTAATTCAAAAAAGAGTTTCTTCTCCAGCTACTTTAACTAAATTTGCATATTCTTCTTTTTTAAATCTAGGATTCTTTTGCAGATGACCAAATCTTTTGCAGTTATAGTATTGATGCTTTCTTTTGTACCAACAATCTTTCTCTTCATGACCAAACTTCTCGTAATGGCCATATTGATAAATACTTCCTTTCTTTTTTGATAACGAAACCTTTGCTAGATAGGGTCCCTCTACCATCTTTTCACTTTCTTGGCCTCTCATTGCCCTTTTTTCGCTCTTGAGCTTGTAAAACATTAATCACTCATAGGTCTCTCAAGGATTTACAGGTTTGATACCATGTTAGAATTTAGAACCAGAAACTAACAAAAATATAGTAGAATAAGAAAGAGAAAAAACAAGAGACAATTTATTAATTGGTTTACTTTACAATGACATGAAAGTCTAAATATATAGATAATGAAATAATAAATTTAGCTAACGTCTAGATAAAACAAATCAAATTCAAAAGTTTAAATTCTAACTAAATAATAACTTTATCTTAATAGATAAAATTTTATCTTTTAACAAATATCTTATCTTTAAAGAAAAACTTCAATTTTAACTTTGAATCAATATTTTCAACATTTGAAAGGAATTTTAATAATTCTAAAATTTTGAACTAATACTTGTGTAGTCTGAAATTGTGACTAGAGACAAAACAAACAATTTGCTTGATGATTTTTGGATATAAAATCAAAAGTATAGAAAAGATGTTAAGTGGCGGACTTCAAGATATTGAAAATTTACTGCATTATTATATATCAGTTAATCTGAAAATGCAAGACGGCAATATACTTTAAATATAATATCCCAATAGAAAATGATTACTACAAAAAAGTTGTTACAAAATCTCTAGTTCTTTTGTTGTCTTCTCATAGACATCAAGTTTCTACCGAGGTAGTAAATGATGAATTCCAGGAAACATATAATTAACTCAGTACCTGAAAGAGTGAAATGGAAATGTTTTAAAGTAATATTAGCTAACGTTTCTCTGTAAACCGCAAGTTCAAGAAAACTGACGGCTTTCGTATCGATAACATACCGCCCTATCTGTGTAGAAGACAAAAACAGTAAGTGGTCCGGTTCTGTGAGTGAAGTTTAGTATGTGGTCATGTTCTGCAGACTATCGTCTTTTCTGTGTAAACCAATAAACAAGTGGTCCGGTTCTGTGAATTAAGTATGCATATATTTTTGTTCGTAATTTCCTTTTTGCAAATATCCATAGATTCCACACATTGCTTTGTATTCTTTAAGCTACCTCGCATGTTTTGATACCATCCAGTAACCCAGAAATCTCATTAATTTTGGACAAGGTCATTAAAATATTCGCTTCTATAGTTCCCTGGCCACATAAGGCTAAAAGGGTTATTTGAATATTGCAGAACAGAAAGGTTATGGTCTTTCTTCATTGTCATTTAATTTCTTGTTGCAGTGGGCTTAAATTGCTGTTTTGCAGATACTCCTGAGTACCCATATAGTGGAATCTAGGAGCTAATAAAATAGTCCCACCCACCTAGCCACAGAGAATGCGGACAAAACAACATGTCTACTTTGGCAATCACAGCTTTATAAAGGGCTATAAAGGTATCAGCCAGATGGGGGAAAAGCTGGAGCACCAAGGCTGGCATAAATGCATTAAAAAAGATTTTGAATTGAAAATGCAGGAAAAGCAGGTCAATTGGATATGTGTGTGTTTAGGACAAGTCTTTCATTTTTTGTTAGCTAATGATGTGTTTTAGGAAGGTCTTAATTATGATAAGAGGCCTTTAAGCTACCCACTTTTAGATTAATTCTCGCTTGCACTGGGTCAGCTCATAAGGAATAAAGTGTTGGCCAAATAGATTTCTCCATTCTCAGAATTTGAATTCGAAACCTTTGGTTAAGATATAAAAATTTTAAAACCACTCACACCAACCTATTTGGTTAAGTTTTTCTTTGATTGTAATAAAATGACGCAACGTAAGATTGGGAATAACGCAACGGATTGATTGGATAAAGATTCTCTTCAGACATTTATATCATGTCGTGAATGTTGAAGATCTTTTAATGTACCCGAAGGTATCCACTGTGGGAGTGCCTTGTCGTAATATGATACTGAATTTAAAAGTTTAAATACAATAGCGAAAAAAAAAGGATCTTTGTTTTATTTTTTGAAGTTTCCGGAAAGAAGATTAAGATGGCATCTGTCGAGGGAATAGGATGATTCAGATATAGATAGCATTAGCATCGTGACTCGTGAGTAAGCAAAACAAATTACCTACCTTTTTTCTACTCTTATCGTACTTGTCTAAAATTATACACTTTAAGACAATCGCCACCATCAGCATTTATGCACAAAGAACCACACCGCACCTCTTAGCTTTAACCCACCACACGTCAACTCGAGATCGCAACAAGCATCAAAGTGAAGCATATTAAACTACCAAAACAGGCCGACAGGTAAATGGCAGAAATGGGTGCGCCGCTGCCGTGCCCATGTGTCGTCTGGGTCATGATTGGCGTGCTCTGATAAAGCAGTAGTGTATAATCCACGTGCATTTGTGGTCACGTCAATATATTCCCTTCCTGGTTGGGGGCTAAGTATGAGCCTTCTTACTATATTAAACCCCTAATCCGTATGAAAAGCCTGATTATCGGAAAAAAGATTTTTGAAAAAACTCCTATCCTAAAAAAAAGTTTACAAGGAAATTCAGATTCTCGGCAACAACATGTGTGTGCTTGGCGTGACGACATAATTAAGACATCCTATGTCTTCATGCTAACGATTTACACCTTGACTTTAGGTACATAGGCTAATAGAGACAGTACTGAGTGTCCACTAATAAATAATCATCCAAATCTGTAAGATTCTTGTCCACGTACATGTCAAACATAAACGATAAATTTCTCATCGTGGCAATCCTGACTCTCCAAGGCACTGCTTGCTACCTTTAAAACCCCACGTGCTTTCTTTCATGCTTTTACAGGTTTGGTTTCTCTAGACTGATCCATTCTCTTGCGTACGAAAATTTTTGTCTTCTGTCGTCAAGAAGGTTGTCATTAGTTTCACCATTCGGAACTTTTTCGATTTTTGCTTACTTTGTAGGTCCACTCCTTGAAGAGATAGTTTTATCTTGTTCATTATCTGTGTCTGTTATTAAGGATTTTGAGTGACTGACCAGAAGCTGTAAAGTCTTGTTAAGATGAGCAGAATGGATGTTTTCATAGAGATTGTTAATGTCGTATTTGTGATACTACTAGTGGGATGGTTTTTAACGGATATCTTGAAGCGAAGGGGAGTTAGAGATTACTTGAACGCAGGTGAAAAATCATTGAAACAGTGGACAGCTTTTACTATAATCACTGTTGTCTCCAGCCTCATGGTTTCAATGATGTACATCAGTTTTGGGATATATGAATATTCGTACCGTAGAACTGTCACCTTTAAATCTGTCTTCTCAGCCATGCCTTGGATTTTTGCTACTGTGGTTGCTTTCTATGCCCAGAACAGGACCCTCACAGAAGATAGGAGATGGCCTATGGTCTTGATTCTGTGGTGGATCTTCTCCTGCCTCCTCGATTCACTTTCTATCTCCGTTCACTTCATTAGCCTTTTCACTTCAATAAATTTTCCTTACCCCTGGCCTCAAGTTGACATTGTTGCTTTTCTTTCCTTACCATTTCTAATCCTACTCTCTTGCAATGCTCTAACATCCCGGGGCAATGTCAAGCCACATATTAATCTCGAAGACCCATTGCTACAAGAAGAGACTGAAAAGTTGCTGGAAGATCTAAGTAACTTCAGTAGTGCTGGAATTTTGAGCCGAGCTACGTTTCGATGGCTAAATCCACTATTCAGCAGAGGAAGAAATAAAAAGCTTGAGTTATCTCACGTTCCTCCAGTTCCTAACTCGGAAACAGCCAAGTTTGCCTCATCTTTGCTTGAAGAATCACTAGGGAAACAGAAAACTGAAACCTTCGAACTGTCCAAGGCCATAGCTTATGCTGTATGGAGATCTCTGATCATAAATGGAGTTTTTGCAGGTACCTAGCTGTTTCTGTATTACTTGGAATTTGTTCTGGTTTAAAGGCGGCTAACTTGTGGCCTCTTCATCTCTTGTAGGTATCAACACAATTGCCTCTTACACGGGTCCTTTTCTGATCACAAACTTTGTGAACTTCTTGTCAAAAAAGGAAGATAATTCAAGCAAACAATACGGGCTCCTTCTAGCTCTGATTTTCTTTTTCTCTAAGACAACAGAATCATTAACTCAGCGGCAATGGTATTTCGGTGCACAACGCATTGGCGTGAGAATAAGGGCAGCTCTCATGGTGTTGATTTACAAAAAGTCTTTATCGGTTAAACTTTCCGGTTCAAGCAATGGCAAAACCATCAATATGATCAATGTGGATGTCGACAGAATTGGAGACTTCTCCTTGAACATTCATGGAGTATGGTTGCTACCAGTCCAAGTATTTTTGGCCCTCATTATTCTGTACAGAAATTTAGGTGCTGCTCCATCCTTAGCTGCCTTCTCTACCACAATTTTGGTCATGGTGAGCAATATTCCTTTGGCCAGAAAGCAAGAAAGGCTCCACTCTAAGATCATGGAATCAAAGGACACAAGAATCAAAGCAACTTCAGAGACTCTTAAGAGCATGAGAACCTTGAAGCTTTATTCTTGGGAGCCGTCATTTCTTAAGAAAATTCTTCAGCTTAGAGAGACAGAGAGTAACTGGCTGAGAAGGTATCTTTATACAAGCTCAGCAATAGCCTTTCTCTTTTGGGCTTCACCAACTTTAGTCTCTGTTATTACTTTTGGAATCTGCATTCTATTGAAAACACCATTAACAACAGGCACAGTCCTATCTGCTCTTGCGACCTTCCGAATACTGCAAGAACCAATTTACAACCTGCCAGAGCTCATATCCATGATTGCACAGACCAAGGTTTCAGTTGACCGCATAAAAGAATTTTTGAGAGAAGAAGATCAAAGGAAGCAAATATCTTATCAACCCACACAAGCATCTAGCGTAGCGATTGAAATAGAGATTGGGGAGTATGCTTGGGGAGTAAATGAACAGTTCCTGGCTAAACCTACGATCAAACTCACAGAGAAGATGCAAATAATGAAGGGTCACAAGGTTGCAGTTTGTGGATCGGTGGGTTCTGGCAAATCAAGCTTGCTCAGCACTATACTTGGAGAAATGCCCAGGATATCAGGAGTTGGAATTAAAGTTCATGGGAGAAAAGCTTTTGTCCCGCAGAGTGCTTGGATTCAATCAGGAACAGTGAGAGAGAATGTGTTGTTTGGGAAGGATATGAATAAGGATTTCTACGAGGAAGTTTTGGAAGGATGTGCTCTGAAACAGGACATTGAGGTTTGGATGGATGGAGATCTGACTGTGGTGGGAGAGAGGGGTATTAACTTGAGTGGAGGACAAAAACAGAGGATTCAACTTGCAAGGGCTGTATATAGTGATTCAGATGTTTATATCCTGGACGATCCTTTCAGTGCAGTTGACGCACATACTGGGACGCATCTTTTCAAGGCAAGCAATTTTCCTTTATTTTTTTCCTTGGTATTATTGTATGTTCTTATCTAGTAGGTTTTTTTTTCCCGTCCTTAAGAAATGGAGTGGTTTTTGCAGAAATGCTTAATGCAACTCCTGTCACAAAAGACTGTCATTTATGCCACTCACCAGTTGGAGTTCTTAGATGCAGCAGACCTTGTTGTGGCAAGTAACTAGAACCTCAGATCATAATATGCAGATATCAGTATCTTAATCCTCACGCAAAGCCTATTAACCTCAAATCATATACACTTCTCGCAGGTGATTAAAGATGGTGTAATAGTCCAGTCAGGAAAATACGAAGAATTGATCGCAGATTCTACTGGGGAACTCGTTAAACAGATGCTTGCCCACAGAAAATCAATAAACCAAGTGAACCCGTCTTCCGTGCAAAGAAACTTAAATGGTCGATCTTCTCAGTTAAGTCAACCTGAAGTGGTAGAAGAACCGCTGAAGGAGCCAATCAATAATGGTAGGTTACTGGAGAGACATCAAGAAGAAAAAACAGAAACCGGTAGAGTGAAATGGAGTGTTTACTCTACTTTTGTTACTTCAGCTTATAAAGGAGCCCTTGTTCCGGTTGTCCTTCTATGTCAGATCCTCTTCCAGGGATTGCAGATAGGTAGCAGTTATTGGATTGCTTGGGCAGCAGACCAAACACACAATGTCAGAAGAGGGCAGCTGATTGGGATATTCACCTTGTTGTCAGGTGGAAGCTCTATCTTTATATTGGGTAGAGCTGTTTTGCTAGCTACCATTGCAGTTGCTACTGCTCAGCGCCTCTTTATCGGAATGATCAAGTCAGTTTTTCGAGCACCCATTTCGTTCTTTGATTCCACCCCTTCTAGTAGAATCCTTAACAGGGTCAGTAATCAATAGTTATTTGAGTTTCTTTTTCATCTATTTTATGTACATTTTAAAACTGACATTTTCCTTGTTCGTGTGTCCTTTCAGTCATCAACAGATCAAAGCACAATTGACACCGATATTCCATACAGATTAGCAGGACTGGCATTTGCATTGATTCAGTTGTTGAGCATCATTATTCTCATGTCCCAAGTTGCCTGGCAGATCTTCACCCTCTTTCTTTTCATCCTGGGAATCTCCATCTGGTATCAGGCAAGACAAACAATTAACTTTGTTATCAACATAATTTGCTCAGATCACATTAACAGCTTCATATCTTACTTTTCTATTATGCATATGGTAAAAACTCCTATTTTGATTGGCTATTTACATATCGTATAGGCATACTACATAACCACAGCTAGAGAACTGGCTAGGATGGTTGGAATCAGAAAGGCTCCGATTCTGCATCACTTTTCAGAATCCATATGTGGGGTCGCAATTATTCGTTCTTTCAATCAAGAAGAACGATTCTTGATGAATAATGTCAAGTTAATTGATGATTATTCTCGCATTGTCTTCCACAACTCAGGCACGATGGAATGGCTGTGTGTTCGGATCAACTTTCTCTTCAATCTTGTCTTCTTCCTTGTTCTGATCATCTTGGTGAGCCTTCCCAAATCAGCCATTGAACCTAGTAAGAACCTTGTCCCTACATTAAACTAGTAACAGTTAACATAGAGTTATGGTTACTCGTTCTAATTTTAAGTTTTTAGCCGTTGTTGATTATTAAGGACCTAGTATGAAACTTCTTCTTTTAAAAGTAATTCTTAAAATTAGAAGTGATTTCTAGTAAACTGTTAGTTTACAGGAATATATTTTATTTGTTTTAAATCCTATGATTGTTTCTTACACTTGCTTTCTATTCTTTATCTAAATTTCAGCAATCCTAAAATTTTTAATGACAGACAGCGTCCTTCTATATATTGTACATCATTAAAACTTTGTTAAGCTGTACTGATAACTGTCACTTACTCGTGGTTGGTCGACTTGGTCACAGGCTTGGCAGGACTAGCAGCTACGTACGGTTTGAACCTTAATGTTCTCCAGTCTTGGGTCATATGGAACCTTTGCAACGTTGAGAACAAAATGATATCTGTTGAAAGAGTTCTTCAGTTCACTAACATACCCAGTGAAGCTCCGCTCGTGATTGAAGATTTTAGGCCAAGGCCTGAATGGCCAATGGACGGGAAAATTGAACTTATAGATCTTCATGTCCAGTATAATCCTTCTCTCCAAATGGTCTTGAAAGGGATAACTTGCACCTTCCCTGGAGAAATGAAAATCGGTGTTGTAGGCAGAACAGGTAGTGGAAAGTCCACTTTGATTCAAGCTCTGTTCAGGGTGGTTGAGGCCTCACGAGGACAGATTCTTATAGATGGACTAGACATATCAAAGATGGGTTTGCAGGACTTGAGATCCAGGCTTGGAATAATTCCTCAGGACCCCACATTGTTCCAAGGAACTGTGAGGACTAATCTGGATCCTTTGGAAGAACACACAGATCAGGAAATCTGGGATGTATGTACCAAAAGTTGTCTTTTGTACTTTGTAAAAGTTAAGGATGTTTTAACTGAAAAAATTTGCTTTGCAGGTTCTTACGAAGTGTCGCCTTGCAGACATAGTAAAGCAGGATCTAAGACTTCTGGATGCCCCAGGTACACATTTGTGTTTCTTGAACAATCTTCATGCAGCCCTTTTCTTCCCATTTTCAGAACGTTTACATGATCCTGTTGTTGATTTATGAAAATGAAATGAATTGTTACGCACAGTTGCTGAAGATGGGGAAAACTGGAGTGTTGGTCAGAGACAACTTGTTTGCCTGGCAAGAGTACTCCTAAAAAGGAGAAAAATTCTAGTATTAGATGAGGCCACAGCATCCATTGACACAGCAACAGACAATGTCATTCAGAAGACAATAAAAGAAGAAACGAGTCGATGCACAGTTATCACAGTGGCACATCGAATACCTACAGTTATTGACAACAACTTGGTTTTGATTCTTGATGAAGGTGAGCTGAGAATAACCTATGCAAACAATGAAACAAATGATGTTGCTATTTGTTACTAAAAAAATATGTAATCATCTTCCAACTGCATTGATTCTTGCAGGGAACGTTGTAGAGTATGACTCTCCACTGAAGTTGCTTGAGGATAATTCTTCTTATTTTGCCAAGTTGGTATTAGAGTTCCGGAGGAGAACATCTAAGAATAAGAAAGGGACGACTCCTAATTGTTGACAAAACATGTTTCATCTTTTCTCTTACATCCTATACAGCCTGGATAGAAGCCATCTAGTATGAAAATGTGTATAAAAGAGAGGCAGAATGAGTAGAATGACTCACTACAAGGAAATCCATGAATAACGACGGAACAATACCGATGGAAAGTATATCGTATGTGAATTGCGACGGGAAACACTCATCCGTCGGTGAAAGAAAGAAAATTTTCGACGGTGAAGAAATCCGTTGCCAAAGTTGGAGGGAAAATTTGGCGGGGGCTTATAGCGACGGAAATATGCCGATAAATACCTTACCGTCTGTAAATAGGGACGGAATTGAAATTCGGTCGGCAAACTTGTCGGCGAGAAATGGTTCACTGACGGAAATTGGCCGTCGGTATATTGCAAAACGTCGTCGGAAAACTAGGTTAGGAAGCTTAATTCTGCGACGGAGTTTTTAATTATACCGACGGAACATTCCGTCGCTAAAATTAAATTAAATCCACCTGCGCCGTCCCTCCTCTCTTCTCTCCCCGACTGCGAATCTCTATCTTTCTCTCCTCTCCTCCAGCGATTCTCCCCTACCGTGGACGTACGACGAGCTGCTGCCTCTCCGGCGACCGCTACCTCCGTCTACTCCGGCCACGACATCGTGCGACGCTCCTCTGCTGGATCCGACGGTAAGAAAGTCGATCGTGGGTTGGAAATCCCCGTTGGATTAATGGCTTGATTATTGTTGTTGATTTGTGTTTAATGATTCGGGAAAGGATTTGTGTTGTTTTGTGATGTTGATTTGTGTTTAATGATTCGGGAAAGGATTTGTGTTGTTTTGTGTTGTTGATTTGTGTTGATTTGTTGATTTGGATTAATGGCTTGATTATTGTTGTTGATTTGTGTTTAATGATTCGGGAAAGGAGTAAGTCACGTCCCCGTTGGAATAATCCCCGTTGATTTGTGTTGTTGATTATTATTGTTTTTGTTAAAGTTTGGAACTTGTTTCCCGATGCTGTTTTGGAAATTGTTTCCCGAAGGCTTGAAATTGTTTCTGTCTGATTTGTTTTAATCGTTTATGCATTGATCTGGAAATTTCATTCTATACGCATATACGGTGATTAATGGGTTTCTGAAATCCTTGTTATTCGATGAATGTTTTGTGTTGCTTTTGTAAATTGATTCCTCTGCCGCGTCCTATCTACTGATTATGCATGATCTGTTTTAAACAAAAGCATGAATGAGTTTGTGCGTTTAATTGAAGTCATGTAATCAAATTTTTAGGGTTTGTCGAAACTCTTTATATTGGTTGCCTTGTTAGAAATCCCCGATTTTCTGAAATCCCTAATTTGAGCATGTGATACCGGTATAATACAAGAAAATTGCAAATTAGTAACGAGATTAAATTTACATAAACTTAATGGATTAAGTTTAATTTTCAAACATGAATTTGTAAATCGAGATTAAATTTAAAATTAAGTATAACTTTAAAGGA
>JAOTIZ010000001.1:6269804-6284801 GCA_027123425.1 Erythroxylum panamense
AAACGTTTCCAATTCAACCATTCAAACCCCATTAGTCCATAATTCACAGAACACATCATAATCACAAACAAATGCCGAGAATGTCATACATGCATGTACCTACGCGTGCACATGCCAAATGACTCATTTCACCATATGCAATGCAACAATCTAGCATGTCCCAATTTACCATTATAACCTTCCCATCGGTGACGGGATGTTACACTGGTAGTCTAAGATACAACCGAAGAACATGTATAAATTTCATTTCAATTGTTTGAGAGATGAGAGGAGGTAACAACTCTTTTGGATAGGAGGAAATGGCTCTTTTTTGGGTTGAAATGTAGTTTTATGAAATTTTTGAATTTGCCAAGAGCTACTACATAACTTTGTATGGAGTCCATCGTAGCCCTGAAAAATAAAAGTAGATCATCTGTAAAATATAGATTAGTCAAATCAATCTTTTTGCATTTGGTAGGTATATGAACTTTTGGATTTTTGAGCACTTTATGCTTGATAAGAGAATTGAGATTCTCTATACAAGGAATGAAAAGGTAGGGGGACAAGGGGTCCCCTTACCTAAGACCTCTTGCTGCCTTGAAGGATATGGTAGGAGTGCCATTGATCAAGATAGCCAAGGAAGAGGATGAAATGCACTCTTTGATCCACTTTAGAAATATAGTTGGAAATTCGTGAGCCTTCAGTAATGTCCATAGGAAATCCCATCTCAAATTTTCATAAGCTTTCTAAAAATCAATTTTGATTATACAGTTTGGAGAGTAATTTGACCTGGAGTAGCTTTTTAGGAGCTCTTGGACAATAAGAATGTTATCTCTTATATGTCTGCCTTACAGGAAGGCACCTTGGTTATCACTGATCAGTCTTTCTTCAGTCTTGTAGCAAGTATTTGGAAATGACCTTATAGGGGAAGAATCCCCTAGGAGAAGAATTCCTTGACTGCCTGTATTACAAAGGGTCCTATCTCACTCTAAGATTTCTGAAAGAAAAACCCATTAAGGCCATCAAGTCCGGCAGCTTTGGATCCCTCCATGCCAAACACTGCAACTTCTATTTTTGTGTTTTCTACTGATTTTGTAGGAAGATCCAAATTAGTTTGTGTGATTTGTTTGAGGGATATGATTATGATATCTTCAACACTAACATTAGAAGTGTTTGGAGTACCTAGAAGATCTTTAAAGTAACTTACTGCCTGCTCTTGGATTTCTTGTTATGTCTAAAGTATTACACCATTAGTGGAAGTTATAGAGTGGATTTCATTGCAATTTTTCCTTGCAAGAATGGAGTTGAAAAATAATCTAGTACAGGTATCCCCTTCCTTCAGCCAATGTACTCTAGCTCTTCGGTGCAAAAGAGAGCTATGGTTGTGTGTAGCTTTCAAGAATTGTGATACTATTAATTTTTCTTTTTCAAGTAGCACTGGATCTATAGGGTGAGCAGCAAGGTTAGCTTGGATAGCTTGAAGTTTAAGTCTATAGGAGTTTAAGGTGGCAGTTGTGGGCCTTTGTATAGAAGTTAGGATCTTTAGTTCCTTTTTGATGACTTTCAACTTTTGAACACAACAAAATTGCTTGGTTCTGTGGCAATTATGTTCTGCTCCTTTGATACATAACTCATAGAATTCCGGTACATTCACCAGGAAATTATTGAATCAGAAAGGATAATGCTTGTTAACTTTTTAGAATAAGTTGTTCACTACAAGGGAAGTATGATATGAGAAGAGAGGTTCTTAAAAAAAAAGTAAGGTTGTTGAGAAAGGTCTTGAGCCAAATGTCATTTACTAGGGCTCGATCTAATTTTTTGTCCTAATGTGCCAAACTGATTGTTGTTTGTTGGACCAGGTGAAAGTATATCCTACATACTTAAGATCAGTCACTCCTAGATCCTCTGCCATATCTTTCAGATCAACTTTATAATTCTTTATATTGCAGTGTCCTTGTGCCTCTGAGAGGTATAATATGGAGTTAAAGTCTCCACATATGAGCCAAGGAGTGGATATGATGTTACTAAATGATTTAAGGTTATTCCATAAATCTCTTCTCTAGAACCAAAAGTTGCTTGCATAGATGAATGAAACATTAAGTTGAATGTGCTCATTCTTGAAAGATAAATTTATATGCATAGCTTGTTCATTTGAGTCTAAGATATCCACCTTGAGCTCATACTCTCTATATTAAATAATTATTCTTCTAAAAGCATAATGTTGCTAGTTGGTAATCATGCTCCAGTGGGAACCAAAAATGTCCAATTTAGCTAGATTTTTTAGTCTAACTTTGGTTTCTAGTAATCTGATGATCAGAGGTTTCTCTCACAAGACAAAGTCCCCTAAATTTGACATTTTAATGAGAATTTATTCCGCGTAGATTCTATACAATAATGGATATGGTTAAAATGTTTAGCTTATGGAGCCTTTTCTTTTTCCCCCCTTTTGGATCTCCTTCTCTCCACTGTGTGGAATTCAACATTTCCTACTGATTCTTTAGGTGTAATGTAAACTTTAAGAGTAGTAATGATATCTGATTGGATAGGATTAATGTGACTCACCATTGATTCTCCTTCAACCTTATGCATAACTCCTGAAGTGGTGGTTAAGGTGACATGGTAATCATTGGTATCTGTTTGAGATATAAATATTGTATTTGGTGTTTGTGGTATTTCTTGCTCTATATTACATGTTACACTGTGTTCCTTGGATGTATGCATGTGCGTTGTTTGACAATTTTGCACTAACTTATTATTTTGTCTCTCCGTATCATCGGTTGGTATAAAATCAGGAGTTATTAGCATCATAGCAGCATTGGATGTTAAGGGAAAGGGATTTTCCAAGGATTCCAGAGGTGTAATTACTTAAACTGACTCTACAAGCTCTTGGTAGCTCCTTTTTTTTGGAAAATTTTGCCCGTAACCTTCCAGATTTTGGTTGGATTTATGGAAGGTGGTTTCCAATAATAAGAAATTTTAGTTGTGTCTTCCCGTACTTTATCTTCCTCTCCTAACCTTATTATTGGAATTTCATCAGGGAGTTCTTTGGAAGTATCCACATTGATACAAATCCGAGCATATCCAACATGTTTCTTCTTTGCTGTATGTTCATCCATGCACAATGGTCATCTGATGTAGCTGGCTAGTGCTCCAAGCCCTTGGGTTGTCCAATAGTCAAGTAGGATGTTGTGAAAGTTAATTCAAAGCGGAATACTTTGGATTTTAAGGGTTTCAAGGTTTAAGTATGTCTGCCATGTTTGTAGGAACATAAGATGGTTGCCAAAATGCTAGGGATCTTCCTCAATAATCTTTTAGATTTCTAAAGTGGAAATAAAGGTAAAAAGGATGAAGTTCTCTGTAGAGAGAAAAACATCCATCAAGCCTCTGGTCTTCCATTGCTTGCTTGTCCATTGAGAGACTAAAGGAAATGGTGATCTCTTTCCAAAGAAAAAACCAACCACGGTTGATTCCCAAGCCCGAACTCCCTCCTTCAAGACTTCAAGGTTGGGGTAAACAACCAGTCTACCGTCCATGTCCTTCAGTGGTGAGTAGGATAAGGTCAATGAAGTTTCTTCCCCTACTACTTGCTGCTAAGATCTAGGAGGAGCATTCGAGGGACAAGATATTTCTGGGGTAGTGGAAGAAGGTTTAAGGATGAAGGAGGCTAGAGGTGGAAATTTAGGTAGGGAAGGGACTAATATGTTGGTCATTGTGAAAGTTGGATAATATGTTAGGAAAGGCTCAACTTTTGGTTTTGAGTTGTCATAACTAAGAACAACTCAACAAGGAAAGTTTGCAGGGTAGGAGAGCGTAGTATTTGTGAAAAGTTAGTTATGTCTTTGGGATATCTGGTATTGGTTATTTGTTAGTGAAGAATTCTAGCAGGAGAATACCAAGTAGTATGCAGAACAAGATTGTACAAGAATTGTCAAGGGTGCCAAGAATGTAAAGCTAAAGGCTATGGTAGTAGTGGTGTAGTGGGTTAAGGAAGGTAAAGATGTTCAAAGGAAGTGGGAAGAAGGAGATTTATATTAAGAATAATAAATTTTTACATATTATTGTTTTTAATTCACAATTTCTTGATTCTACATCCAATTTCTTTTTCTTAAAGATGCCATTTTATTTATCACATCACTAAATATTTTTATTACAATCAAACTAATTAAATGATGATTTATTAATATTAAACATATCCTTGATTTTATAATTATTCAATGAGAAGATATTACCATTCTTAAATAAAGTTAATAATTATAAAATAATGGTATTAAAATTTCAAACTCTTGAAAATAAAATGTTAGTGAAGAATTATTAACTAAATAAAATAATTTAAAATTTAATTAAACTAAAAAATGAAATTAAGGCTTGGTTCGAGCTTGATCAAACTTTGAGGCACCCA
Organism: Erythroxylum panamense; assembly: GCA_027123425.1. Classification (NCBI taxonomy): domain Eukaryota; kingdom Viridiplantae; phylum Streptophyta; class Magnoliopsida; order Malpighiales; family Erythroxylaceae; genus Erythroxylum; species Erythroxylum panamense. The sequence goes on from JAOTIZ010000001.1 coordinate 6,274,183, forward strand.
AGCTTGATTAGAATTTAGCCATGGATTATTGCCTTAAAGTTTGATCAGGCTTAAGGTGTCTTGAAGCTCATGCTTGAGCCCTTACATAAAACTGTAGCTCCGTTGCTTCAACTTCTCTTGAAGGAATAAAAACCAACTATGCATTTATTACTTCTTCTTCTTCTGCTCCATATTGTTATGATCCTTTTAAATCAAACCTTTCACGCCTAAGTGTTAACTAGATCTTTAGCTTAGTTTCATTGCCTAACTCCCTGAGGCTAAACACAAGCTCTCACCTTCAAAAACTTGTAAGTTTAAGCCTTTAGATTCTCATCCTTCTCCAATAGAGGATGTTACAAAGTAGGTCTCTTCCTTATACAACATGTAGGGATAGGTGGTAGGAGACCCCTATTTTTAAAAGCTCTCTTACTTACCTCCTGATTCCTTTAATATAGTAGCTCCTCTGTTCATGGTCTAAAAATTGGTGCCTAAAAGTGGTCAACTTCATTTATTGGATTCTTTATTGACAAGAGACTAGTATTCCTAATAATGAATGTTTTTGTTGTGTATAAATAGGAGAAACTATAGCCTAAATGAGGTCTTGATTGATGAGCAAAGCTTGTTCATCTTTAAGTTCTCTTTAGTAGCTAAATTTAAGAAAGTGTTGGAGCTTGAACCTTAGAATATTAGTGACAAGCCTCTCCTTTTACAAAAATAGAGAATAGGTATACTATTGGAAGAATTAAGTTCTAAACATATTCCACTTTAGATTAACATACACAATATACCTCTCAAATATTGGTCAACCAGTAGATTAAACTACCTTGCATGCTACATTGGAAGACCTTTATGTATGGATAAGCCCATTGCAGCCATAAAGGATCTTAGATATGCTAGACTTTGTGTAGATGTGTGGGAGGATCAAGAGCTTCCAAAAATAATACCTGTACTAAGATTAAATGATGGGATGACATAAAAAATGGTTAAACTTTCATATCAATAGAGGCCTACTTTGAGGAACCAAAGAAAGGTATAGATCCGTAATGGTAAAAAGTTTACTATAAGAGAATATGTAGAGTTAATAGGTAATGATGAAGGAGAATAATAAGAGATATAAACTATTCTACGCATTCAAGGTAATAACAAGAATTCAACCATAAGAATGCAAGATGATCCTCCTCAACAAAGCAACCTCACCATAAAAAAAATATTTGTACTTCCATTAAAGGATCATTTCAGCTTACCCTCTAAGATGAGCACCAAAAAGGACCACTAACACTATCCAAGAGATAGAGGATCTTTGAGCTAAAGAATGCTAGAACAATACCTCAAGTACTAAGGAAAATTTTATTTGCAATTATAATGATTCTCCAACCAAGGATACTTTGATTGATGGAGATCCTGGCCCATTAACTTAAGAATTCTTGACCATTGAAAGAAGAAGATCAAGCATAAAGTTTAAAGCTGAAAGAGCTGGTACATACATCAATCCTACTTTCTAACCATAGTTAAAAAAAACGATTTTGCATGATTATCTTCATTCAATGATGCCTATGATTATTGGCCTTTTGAAAAAAAAGTTTAAGAGAATTTCAATATGCCTGCGGTTTTTCACAAAAAAGAAAACTATTAACAACCACTGTGAGTGTTACAATAGAAGGAATATTATTGCTTATGATGTAGATAAAATAGATGTTCTTAATACCTTTTATTCTGGTCAGGTAATCCATCTTTTAGTTAGAATAAATGGTGCTAATCTAGCTTATATCTCTTTTATTTATGCTCTAACTATGCATTTGAACAATCTTCGCTTTGGAATGTTCTCAGAGCTATGGGTAGTAATATACAAATTCCTTGGTTAATATTAGTAACTTCAATTGCATTTTAAATGAATATGAGGCTGGTGGTAGACCTAGTTTGGGAACTCCATGTATAAAATTTAGATCTTGTCTTACTCGTACTGGAGATACTAATCTAAAGTATAAGGGAAACTATCATAGCTAAAGCATTAAGAAAAGTGAAGACCGGTTCCTAAAAATTTTTTGATAGAGTCCTATTTTTCATTATTGGCTTGATATCTTTTAACTACGAAAAACAGTGTTTAGTAATTGCCTCTGCTCATAATTGCCTCTACTCAGATCACTCTCACATTAATATGCACAATTTCATCTTTTAGATTCTTCAACTATCTATCGAATTAGAAAGGTTTTCAAGATGCAATTGACAGATGAATGAATGAATACTTATATGGATGGTTTTGAGTCTTTTAAATGTCTCGTGAAATTGATGAGAAATAAAGAGGAAATGACAAGGCTAGGGAGCATTTCCATCGGAGACAAAATAAATTATATGTTTGGCCTCTAATCGATTAAAGCATGTACAGGAGAAAGAAGCCATGAGAAACTATGCTAAGGCACTTGAAGATCATTATTCCTTGTTTAAATAAAAATCAAGGATACAGTGGCTTAAGGATGGCGATTGTAATACAAATTTGTTTCCCCAGTCTTTCCTCTTAAGAAGGAAATTACCTCATTAATTACTAAGGATGGAAGAATAGTATATAACCAGAAAGTCTCAAGGAATTAGCTATGGAGTACTTTGGGAACACTTTAGATTTTGTTACTTACTCTTCTACTCATCTCCCCAACTACTTCTTACCTTGTGTTAGGAGTACACTTGAATTAAGTATTAATAATTATTGAAATCATAATAAAGTCTTTTTGAGTTTTCTTGAATTTTAAGTTTTTATTAGTTATGCATGTAAAGAAGTTTTAAGAGTTTAATGTATATGTTTAACATAATAGTATTTGAAGAGTCATATAAGTTATGTTTATATCACTATATACCACCTTGTTAGTACTTCATATGAAATGGGATCAATCACTTTAAATTTGAAACTCTCTCTCTTCTTCTATAATAAACACTTAAAACCTACATGAATCATATTTCATATTTTTTCCACAAGTATCTTATACGACATTAAAAGAGCCAAGAGTAGAACAGTCGTAAAATTTTAATAAATTGAAGGCTTTTTAAGGGGTAACCAGGTTTTTAACAATGTGAGTGAAGAATTAGAATTATGTCTACTGTGGATGTAAAGTTATCATGTCTAATGCTGATTCCTTCCAAGTAATTTTACGCCATCTTTTTGTCTTTAGAGCTGATCATTTATGCTTGAACAGCTTATTGCTTCGGCCCTTTCAGTACAAGTGCAACTTGCTGTTTGAGACTCCGATCAGAAAGTTGCTAAAGTTTGCCAAGAGAGAACCAACCCAATTCATTGTACTGGTTCATTTAGTAAATTTTGTTGGGAATGCTTATTGTCCAATAAGTTGTAATTATCCTTCAGACACAGTTTTCATGGGAAAATCTCGACAAATTATTTTTATCATTTTATGTTCCAGGTTTGTTTTTATTCTTCTTCATTCGGCAGACTATGTGGAATACGTTGGTTTCAGCTATATGAGTGGTTCTTGTGTCATGTGCTGGAGATGCCAACCGTGCCTTAGTCTTCCAACAGTTGCTGCCATTATTGTACCAAGCGTGAACCCTCTTCGCCACCATTTCGTAACTTTCTTTCTTATATAGCTCTAGGAAGCAGCTTTCATGTGAACAAAAACACCTTTAGTAACTAGACTACGTTGCTCTCACTGAAGTGGATGATATAGGTTTAAGATCGTCTTTACCACAATAGGAACTTATATACCTCGCTGGGAAGCATACGACACACCTAATCATGGACATTAACTAAATAATGATAGGAAACACGTGCAAGGAAATGCTTGTACTTGGGTGACCGATGTGAGCAACATTCAGAGAACTAAACCTTTTGCATGACCCAAAAAAGATGATTTTTGCCGTGCACGAGATACAAACATTTGTATTTGAGTCGTAAAAGCCTATGTTTTGGTTCATTTTTGTACAATTTTTCTTAACTACAAGATACTGCAAATTATACATTCTGAATTTTTTTTTTGTCCTGTTTCCAGATAACAAATCATGGGAAAAGCAAAACAGCTCAAGTTTAACTAAAATATTTTTTAACAGTTCTAGGTAGATATTGGAAAGCAGCTTTGTGGGGAGGATTTATCAAAACCCAACAGATGGAACATCCACTGATTGAGTGAGTAGGCTCGTCAGTCATATATTTGATCAAGGGAGGCAAGTTCTAAAAATGGATGAATTGGAGTTTCTAGTTGCATTTGGAAATTGTGCCAACAGCTGCATCCTTTTTATCCACCGCAGAAGATGTAGCACTGGATTTTTCACTAGCTCAGGAAGCTCTTTTGATTGACATAATCACTGATATCCTTACCTCACCATGATCGATCTTGTAACAATATACCTGCTCTATGAGCACCAAAGAGAGAGAAAAAAACACTCTTGTACTTGCAATAAAATTTATTCTGTTTGCTGCTAATGAAATTGAACTTATGCTTTATTTTTCTTTCACACACCAACTCCTGAATAGAGACTAGAAATCTCACAGGTGACAATTTTACAATAGCCAATCTGCGGATGTTGATACGGAGAAAGGTGGATACATAATTTTATTTAAATTTCTTCTGCACCTGACTGCTTTCTTTCAACCAAACTGTCCAGTGATGTGAAATCCATAACATGCCTACTAAAATTGCAGAATCTATCACAAAAATCCAAGAAATCCAAGCCCAGGCCGGAATCAAACCGTTAGCTGCCCCACTCAGATAAAACAATCCCATCTTAAAAGCGAACAGGGGACCAAGAACACATCTAACAACAGTGTAGCATATATAATAACAGGGAGACAGAAACGAATACAATCTAGCAGCAGCAGGAACATCAGATTTCCTGTAACCGGTAATGCTCCAAACATTCTGACAACTACTGGTAACCTCCGCGAGTACAAGAAGTACGAGAAGTCCATATGCCTCATGGCAGACAATGTAACGACAAGTCACAAACACATACAACGTTGCCAGATGGTGCAGTATCATGAGATAATCACTTGGAAAGAATACAAGATAGTGAAGGAGGTCCATGATGAAATATCCCATACTGAATTCAAGGACCCTGTTTTGGATAGCTGAGTTTCGAGAGGCAAAAGTTGGTGAAGCTTTGGTGCTTAACAGTGCATGAATTGCCATGATAACGGCAGGAGTGCCATGAACCAGAGACATGAAACTGCTTGAAGCTTCCGTCCGATGTTTGGGACTCCAGTTCCTGAAAACTATGAAGTATGCAAAAAGATACACCAAGAGAAACATAAGGAAGGAAATGAGGAGAGTTGGGCTGTGCAGAAACACAGTATCCATGTTGTAGTTTTATTCAAATAAAAGAAAAGAAAATAATTTCACTGCAGAAAATATGAGAGTTTCGAATAGGATTAAAGAACTTACTTAAAATTTTATTTTTGACCAGAATGTTACAAGTATATATAGATCAATCACATAACAAACTAACTACTACTAACTACTACATAAAATATAAATTGATAAAGAGAAGATAACACTAAGATAGAAATAAAAGTAACAAACTCCTGAAAACTAGGAACAAATTTGTTGCCAATTACGCAGTCTCTTAAACATGTTCTCAACACTTCTCCTTGCTTTAGGAACTGCATAAACCAAGTTTTGATCTCATGGACTCAAATTTGCTGATAGGTAAAGGCTTGGTAAAGATATCTGCAATCTGATTCTCGGTTCTGCAATGCAGCAGTACTATAGCTCCATCCTTTTGTACTTCTCTAAGAAAGAACAACTTGATATTGAAGTGTTTGGTTTTCCCATGAAAAACAGGATTGTGTGAAATAGCAATGGCTGCTTGATTGTCCATAAAAATTTTTGTAGCATCTTCTTGCTTAAGGCTTAGATCAATCAAAAATTTTCTCAACCACAAAGCTTGATTGACAGCAGCTGTAGCAGCAATAAACTTTGCGTCAATAGTTGATTGAGCTACAATTTCTTGCTTCTTTGAACTCCAAGCAAAAACACCATCTTCAAGAGTAAAACAGTAACCTGAAGTACTCTTCATATCATCAATGGAACCTCCCCAAGTCACTACCTAAGTAGCCAACTAGTCTGAAATTTTTGCCTCTTGTAAATTTAATACCAAAATCACAAGTGCCTTTCACATATCTAAGTACTCTTTTAGCTGCAAAAATTTCAATTGGACAATGCATAAAGCGTGATAAAATGCTTACAACATTCAAAATGTTAGGCTTGGTTGCCGTGAAATACATCAAACAACCAATCAAACTTCTGAAATATGTTTGATCCACGTTATTAGTTCCATATTTTTTATAGAGCTTCTCCCTTTGGTTCATAGGAGTACTTATTAATCGCAATCTTCAAACTTGGTTTTTTTAAGAATTTCTTTGGAATATTTTTTCTGACATATAAAGACTTCATGGTCACCTTGCCTCCATTCCAAGAAAGAAAGTCATTAGCACAAGATCAGCAACAATAAGCAAAAGTCTAATAGTATCAAGTCTAGCAACCAGTACAAACATGTTAGAATTGTCTACACCAAGAGTTTGAGCATACCTTTTAACTACAAGCCTGGCTTTATGCTGGTTAATGGAACCATCAAGGTTCGGCTTTGTTCCGAATACCCATTTTACATTAATTACTTTTCTATCCGTCGGATGTTTAACTAACATTCAAGTTTGATTTTTTTGTAGCTCCTCCTTTATTAAATCAATCCAAGTTTGATCATGCTTGGCTTCTTCAAAATATGCAGGTTCACACACAACAATATTGCATCTTTGATAAATATTAGAAAGTGTTCTTATACCTCTAACAGGAATATCATCAACCATTTCGGTTTGGCACCCAGAAATGTCTTGCTGGGGGAAGAGCTGAAACTTTGATGTCTCCTCCTTCATTTCAGCCTTGCAGCTCCACTCCTTATCTTCCATGAAGTGCACATCTCTACTGATAATGATTTTTTTAGATAGATGCTAAAACACTCTTTGGCCTTTAGAAGTTAAACTGTATCCAAGAAAAATGCCTGGAAGTGCTTGTTTATCCAGCTTGTCTCTATTAATTTGTGGAACATGGATAAAAGCAAACATCCAAAAACTTTAACAAAGCTTAAATTTGGCCATACCAAGCTTGAAAAATTGTCTGATCTTTCACAGATCGTGTCAGAAGCCTATTATGTAGAAAAACTATTGGCCCCCAAAATTTTTTTCTTGTTGAGTTAAACATAATTTAAATAAATTATGAGCCCTTGAGAGATTAATTTTTGGAGTTAACTATTATGACAATGTTAGTAGGATTTATTTTCATTGGTTAGTTAAATTAAAGTAGTAAAAGTATATAGAGGGCAATTTGGGCATGTCACTTAAGTATAAAAGCCATAAAGCATAAAGGAAGGGCAAAGTTGACATTTCACACTCATTAAGGTATAATTGAAAGAAGAAAGTGTAGTCTTGCTCTTAAGAAGGAAAAAAATGTGAATGAGGGAGAGAAAGAAGAGAAAAACGAAAAAGAAGAGAAAAAGGAGAGAGGGTTTTGTTCTTGAGAGAAAAGAAGGAATATCAAGTTAGGGTTTCATCTTTTCTTAGCTTTTAAGAGTGATTTTGAGGTTGTTCAAGAAGAGAAAAAGAAAAAGGAAGAGAAGAGCTTCCATTTGAGCCACAAATCTCTTTATTTGGTGAAGATTCAAGGTAAGTTAATTCTTAATCCTTTGAATTTTGGAAGGGTTTTAGTTCATAAATCTTAAGAAATGCATGAGATTAAGTATTCTAGAATCAATTTTAGTGAATATGCTTTATGGGTTCTCAATTTATATTCCTATTGAATGGAAATTTTTTCCAATGTTAAAGGGAATCAAGAAAGGTAAGAGGAGCAAGAGGAGAGACACCTTTAAGTAAGTTTTTAAGCAAGGAATCTAAGGTGGGTTACATGTTTATAGTTGAGTTAATGAGCCATAAATATTTTTCCAAATCAATAAAGTTAAATGATTTCAATTGCTTTATAAATGTTACATTTGTTGCTCCTTAAATGATTTAAGAAATTGCTATATGTTTGGTACATGAATGTTGTTGATGATTTATGAAATGATGATGGAAATAGTATTTGAAATATATTATTCTTATGGAAATCATGTTTCCAAAATATGTCTTTTGGGCAATATGTTTACAAGTCATGAAATTCATGATTTTATGGGTTTGTGGTGGTCCATTTTGTTATGTCATGCGCACGTTGATCATGTTAAAGGCTTTTCCCACTTGCCCGCTAGTGGCATGGAGCTCTTTCACAGACTCCCTTATATTTATGAACTATGCAAACCATTATGTGGGTTTGTGATAGTCCATTATGTTATTACTAGAGATTTGTAAGAACTCCCTCATGTTTATGGACCTATCCAGACCATTCTGATTGCTTATGTGTTTATGATTTGTTGACAAGTTTGATAAATACATGACTTATGTTATTTATGAATTGTTTGACAAGTTGAGGATTTAAGAAGTACGTGTTTTACGAATGAAATGCAAATTTACTATGGCAATGAATATTTTCAATGGTTTTGTTTGTTTCTCCGTTATAAACTTGTTACCCACGAGCTTTTAAGCTCACCCCCATTCCTCTCTATCTCCAGGTGATGAGTAAGAGATCGAGTGACCGAGAGTCAAGGCATCACTCCAAATCTGCATATTTTTGTATTTTAATTTAGTTTATGAAAAACACAAGACTTTAGCTGCATTTAAAGTATTACTCGTTCATGTACATTTTGTTTTTTTGGGTTATGAGACCAATAATATATTGTGGCTTGACATGCCCATTAAAGCTTTGTAAAACTCTTTCTTTTGATGTTAATGAAATATATTTGTTTTTTACTCATGACTTTCCAAGTTTTCGCATTGCATTCTCAAGCATTTCATAAGGGTAAAATCTATGTTCTGAATTTAAGAAAAAAACTGTAATAATTTAGGCTGATTTAGACAAAGTTGTCTTTTTGGAAGTTATAGTTTATCCTCTTAGCTTTCCAACGATATAGAGTATGAAATTTTTGGATATCACAGTTGAGAGATATGTTCTTTATAAGTTAGTGTTGGTTTGTTGGGTATAGGTTATGGATTCAAAGGTTTGGCCACGACGAAGCCAGACTTCAGCCACGGTGAACCTTTCTCGAAAGGTGTTTTTGGCTAAGTCTCGTAACTTCGCTGTGGCGAAGTTAGACTTCCATTGCGGCATATTTTTCCTAAATGGTGCATTTTCTCGACCTTGAGACTTCGCCACGGCCAATCTAGACGTTGGTCACAACGAAATTTTCCCAAAAGATCCCTAGAAATGATTCCCTAGTTTTGCCGCGGTGAAACACTTACTTTCCCGCGACGAACTTGTTAATGCTAACGTTGAAATTCTCTTAATAAATTGACGTTTTCAACTTTCCTCTCGCATGACCTTCACCTGATCTTCTCAAATTGTCGCCTTGGGATTAGTAACAAGTCCCGACCCCAACATTTTTAGTATCAGAGCTACTAAGTTTAGGAGTATCCTTGGCATGAAATGGGAACATGCATTGTTTTAAATGAACAATATGCCTTGTTTTTGTATTGTTTCACATGATTTGAAATTGTTTTACATGAAGCGTGGTATAAGAAGGTTTTACATGCACACATACCAGTTTAAACTTGATATAAAACATGGACTAAAGATTTCTAAATGGTTTTAAATTGAAGGAGTGGTTATGTCGCCTTGAAAAAGAACTCGAGGAACTAGGACTCGATCTCGCTCCCGCCAAGGAAGCACGAATGAATCTTATAGGACGCACTCTGCTTATGATTTTGAGACACCTAGTGTACAAGATGAAGTGCCACCGCCTCCTCCTCTTATGCCCCAAGTAAACCCCATGGATCCATATTTCTTTTAAGCCTTTGCTCAGGCTTTCGCGCATACTAGGGACTAAGTGCCACAAGTTCCAGTGCAAGCTCCAGTGGAGAGGAGCGGATAGTATGATAAGCTCCGCAAGTATGGGGCTGTAGACTTTAATGGGACTATGAATCCTGAAGAGGCTGAAGCATGATTGAGAAGGACAGATAGAGTCCTGTTTCAGATGAAGTACTCCGATGAGGATAAATTGGATTATGCAGTTAGCTTGCTACAAGGAGACACACTCCATTGGTGGGAATCGGTGCCTCATAGTTAGGTCATACCGTCGGTTTTATCATAGAGAAACTTTTTAGAAGCTTTTAGGAAGAAATACTTCTCGAAAGTCTATGTCCTAAAGAAGATAAGAGAATTTCTAAATCTCATACAGAGGGACATGAGCGTGAGTGAATATAAGCTGAAGTTCACCCAGCTTTCATGATATGCGACCAATATTATTGCAAATAAGGAGGATAAGTGTCGTAAGTTTGAGGGAGGACTTCCTTTGGGGATCAAGGAGAAAGTATTGATCTACAACTTTTGTGACTACCAGTTGTTGGTAGATGCTACACTCCAAGCTGAGAAACTAGAGAATATAAAATATGAAGTAAATAGGAAGAGGAAGAACTGGGAATAGTCTTCCAAGAAGGGAATGAGTGTCCCAATACCTAAGAGGAGTGTGGGGAATTTCCACATACGGAGTGATTTGAAGTGAATCACACGTTATTACAATGCTTATAATACGATATATGAATGCACGAGAAGGGGGGTTGAATTGTGTAT
>JAOTIZ010000001.1:6284901-6307804 GCA_027123425.1 Erythroxylum panamense
CAATTTATACACATAACACTTCAATAGCAAGTTACCGATACTTCGGACACCCATGGTCCGAAACCAATCACATTCAAGCACATAAACCCTCCATTCTCCGCATGGCATAATTGCATAATTTAACACACAAAGGTTGACGAACCAACTAGGTTACTCACCTGTACTTCCGAGCTATAGCCTGGAAGTCCCAGCAGTGTCCGTGGAATGACGATCCAACGGTACCTCTAAAACAATCAAAGCAAATTTCCAATTACTAAAGGCACAATCAAGATAATTCGATAATGCACATGTCTCAATTAAAGATGTACGATGCATATTCAAGACCTTCCGGCGCTAAAACCCAATTTCCACTTTCTTTTGTCACAATCTAACTATTCAGTTCCATTTACCAAATCCTATACACTAAGAACCCTTAAAACCAATTTCATTTAGAACTAGATCAAATTCATCTATTAAAGGCCCCAATAGCATCAAATTTCCATTTGAAATCTCCGAATAAATCCCCAAATTTTTCAAGAAACTCTCCTTAAGTTGCAATAGGAACCTTACACAATCTTTCTTTCGATAACTGAGATCCTACTAATTCGAATTCGAACTTTCATTCTTCACATCAATTGTAGACCTCTATATCTAGATCATAACGAATTAAGAATCACCTCAATTTGAGGTCTACACCATTAGTTATGCCCCAAAAACAAAACCAAATCAATTCAGAAATTAGCCCTCGCCGCGACCCCTGTCCTCTCGCCGCGGCGTCCTAAAGTCGCTCGCCGTGGCGAACAATTGCTTTGGGCTCGCCGCGACGCAATGAAGGAGAGCTTGCCGCGACGTCGAAAGGGGCTCGCCGCGGCGCCAAATGTTTAGAGCTCACCGCGGCAACTTCCTTCCCGCTCGTCGTGACGAATTAAACATTTAATTCGCCGCGGCGAGGCTCTCGCGCACGCCGCGACGTGCGGGTCGCAGGTCGTCTTCTCCGACCAATTTTTGCCATTCTCACTCTAAAACCAGTCATAACTTAACCATAACTACCCCAATCTTTAACATTTAAACTCATCAATGCATACTAACTTCAATAAAACAACATTAAACCCATTTTACTTACCAATCAAGCATCCGATCCACAAATCTTCCAAAATCTCCTCCAAACCCTATAAAACTTACGGTTCTCTCACAAAAACCTCAAAATCTTCATCGTCCTTAGGGTTAAGCTTGGCTTTGCAAGAAGAGGAGAAGCAAGCAAGCAAACAATGGAAATCACAAAGGGAGGAAGAACGAAAATCACTAAGAAAGAAGAAACAATCGTGCCCTAGGAGAGAAGATTTCTTTTCTTCAAACTTTTGAAAACCTAAGGTATTTAAAGGTTAACAATCAAGCCTCTTGACTTTTTCCTCATAATACATTTAAATCTCTCTCTCTTCTCGGTTTCGTTTCCAGTCCAATTCGTCTCCAAATTTCAATGGCTCGACATATCAATTGCTAAAATCATAAAATCTAATTTTCCATAGCCATTAGACAGTTATTTCAGTACCATAAAATCGATCAGCCCGTCACCCGGAAAATTTCCGATCCGGACATTTATTCCCAATTTTCCAGAAAATATTTCTAAGGTTCACTAGCATCTGGAGTCACTCCCAGAACATTTCCAATTCACATTTCAAACACAATTACCTCCCAAAATTCCCGAATCACAGTATAATAACAAACAAATGCCGGAAATGTCATGAATGCATGTACCTATATGTGCAGGTGCCAAAAGACTCATTCTTCTAAAATTAGAGGCAAAATGTATGCTCATATCAAAATATGCAATGCAAACCACTGACCTGTTCCAATTGACCAATTTACCTTTCCCATCGAGGATGGGATGTTACACAACAGAACCAATTTCCACCAATCATAGGCTACCCCTTGTAGTAGAGAGACAATAAAGGTAACCATTTCTTCTAGTGGACATTTGATCTCATCCAGAACCCTTTATGTCCGCTCTAACCAATATTCTGCTTTATCTTATTCTTCTAAAGTCACACCCACAAATTCTTCCTCCTTATGCTTTCTTAAAGCTTTTATAGGAGCTTTAGGAGCAGTCAGTCTATCTATCAATCTCATCATATCATTAAAGAGCTTTAGAAATATCTTCATAGGTACTGACTGTATCAGTATTTCACTCCTTGAAGGCTTAAGAGGACCCGAAACAAATTCATCTCTCCCTACCACACTATCAGTTGACTCCTCCGCAACTTCACAAGGTCTTTCTATCTCTACTATTTAAAAGAAAATAGGGACATCTGAATTAGGCCAACATAAACACCAAACCATATCACACTTTACTAGACTCTTATTGGTCAGAACTGCCTAAACTGTGCTCTGATACCACAAAATGTAACACCCCTATATGGAACCTACAACTACCCACACATATGGCAACCAATTTCTTGTATATACATTCATAACTTACATTTCTATTCAATGTTATATATATACACATTACAAAATTTCACATTACTTAACATTATCATTTAAAAGTAGTATTACATCTTTACATTTACATGATAATCCAAAAGAAAACATTACAATGTCCTTCATTACACGTACAATCATCTTTAACCGAAAAAAAACCCATATTACAAAGGTATTTTTACTCCTAGCAGTTGGTCTTAGTCCTTGTAGTTGTTCCATATACCTCACTCCTAATACTTAGTATACCTCAATATGTTATTTATATATCGTAAGTTCACATTCATTAGCCAAACAATGATATTCAACAGTCGTTAATCCAAATTATCAATACATATGCAAATGCTCATCAATACTAATTATTTATGTTGCCATGTTGTATTTCTTATTTATAACCATTAGGCTTGCACATTCCCATGGGTGTGGATCACGAAAGTTGTGGATATCTGAAGATATCAAAAATTAGGGATACTTGGAAGTATCGAACCGTGGATACCTGAAGGCATCGAATTGTGAAGACACTATAGTCTTAAAATGAAGACATCATTGATGTCAAACTATAACATTTGCACTGTAACCCTATAGGCATGCTTATCTATCTACCACTAAGACAATAGAGCAGGCATTGTAACATTTTCTTTAGCCATTTGAGCATTTCAAAATTCATCATATGATATTCACTTAAAGTTATAAGATTTGTATTGAAATGCATACTACACACATATGAGGAATAAATATACGTACAAATCATCTATTTACATATAAATTGTCTTTGGTGTGCATTATGCTCAATCTCAAGAAGTTTATTGTTTAACCGCATTCCTCTAAATGCATGTTATATTTCCTTCCAACATTCTTGGATAACCGAGTGAATTGGTTTAGAATCGGAGTTGGTGGCAGAAGAGAGTAACTTCAATCCTTACTCTTTAACTTTGCCTCCATCACAAATTAAGATTATACCATACACATATTTTGATGGCCTACTCCCTTTATCAGTTGCTTTGCTTAAGCATCCCAATCCTAATTCTATCCCTAAATGGTCAAAAAATTCGGTGGCAATTTTTTGGAATAAGAATTCTGGGTTTCCACAATCCTTACATCATTTAAAGAAAGAAAGGCATCGTCGTTTTTGAAGAAAATAGGAAACTTTTTAAATGTGGCATGCTCAAAAACTTTATCTTTTGAAGCTACGTTTGAGAATGATTTGGAACTCATGTTAACATTACAAAGAACAGAGATTGAATAAGATGCTAATTGAGAAAAAAAATAGTCCACAAAAGCTGAGGGAATTTCAGTTCATCAAAGTTGAGGGACATGCTTAATTCGTGGACAATAGGTACTTCTTATTGAAACCTTCATACTTTTAATAATCATAGATCAACATGTTATAGAATCGAATAAACTTGTTATCCTATAAACAAGAATCACAGGAAGCATTGTTGCATAATACTTCATCGTAGTCTTTAACATCCAATATTAGTAGCCACTACCATTCCAGTTGCAATATTTTATATGATCTTTGAAACTTCCTATATCAATCTCAAAAATTTTGTTGTCCAACCACATCCCTCTAAATGCTCGCTTTATTTCCTCCTGATATTCCTAGATAACTAAGTAAATTGGTTGAGAACCAGAGCTAGTGAGAAAAGAGAGTAACTTCAATCCTTCCTTTTTATCTTTGCCTCCCTCACAAATTAAGATTATACTATGTACATATTTTACTTGCTTACTCCCTTTATCAACTTATTTGCTTTAGTATCCAATCCTAATTCTATCCTTAAAAGATCAAAAACTCAAGTGGCGCTTTGTTCGAATAAGGCTTTTAGGTTTCCACATTCCTTGCATCTTTTAAAGAAAGAAAAGGCACCATTGATTTTGAAGAAAACAAGAAACTTCTTGAATGTGGAATGCTCAAAAACATTATCTTCTTATGCAGCCTTTGAGAATGATTTGGAACTCATGTTAACATCACAAAGAGCAAAGATGGATTGAGAAACTAATTGAGTACAAATTTCAAGCTGAGGGATTTTATTGAGCCATGGACAATAGGTACTCCTTTTTCAAACCTTCATGCTTTTAATAGCCATGGATTGTTAATAATTTCTAGTTTTTGTCTAAATCAACATGTTGCATAATCGAATAACTTCGTGATCCAATAACCAAGAATCATATAAGGCATTGTTGTATAATCCTTTATTATAGTCTTTAACATCCCATGCACAAATTTGACGAAGATCGATGGCCACTTCCATTCTCTTTTCTATGCATTTGCTATATTTTATATGATCTTTGAAACTTTTTGTATCAATCTCAAGAATTTTGTTGTTCAATCACATTCCTTTAAATACATGCTTTATTTCCTTCTGACATTCTTGGATGATCGAGTGAATTGATTAGAATCCAGGCTTGCAAGAGAAGGCAGTAAATTCAATCATTCCTCTTCATCTTTTCCTCCATCACAAATTAAAGTTATATTATAAATATATTTTACTGGTTTGCTCCCTTTATCAGCCATTTTGCTTAAGTATCCCAATCCTTATTATATCTTTAAACAATTACAAAATTCGGTGGCCCCTTGTCGGAACAAGGCTTCTGGGTTTACACATTCCTTGCATTGTTTAAAGAAAGAAGAGGCACCACTATTTTTGAAGAAAACAAAAAACTTCTTGAGTGTAGCATGCTCAAAAATTTTATCTTATGATGATGCCTCTAAGAATGATTTGGAACTCATATTAACATTACAAAGAGCACAGATGGATTAAGAAGCTAATTGAGCAAAAATTTCTGTCCATAAATGCTGAGGGATATTATTGAGCCATAAACAATAGGTACTTTTTGTTGAAACCTTCAAACTTTTAATAGCCATGTATTGTTAATAACTACTAGTTTTTTGTCTAAATCAACATATCACATAATCAAATAACTTCGTTATCCCATAAGCAAGAATCACATAAAGCATTATTGATAATCCTTCACCATAGTCTTCAACATCCCCTGCACTCATATGACTAAGATCGGTAGCCACTACCATCCTCTTTTCTATGCAATGGCAATATTTTATATGATCTTTGAAACTTCCTATATCAATCGTAAGAATTTTGTTGTTCAACTGCATTCCTCCAAATACTCGCTTTATTTCCTTCCAACATTCTTGGTTAACTGAGTGAATTGGTATAAAATCAGAGCCAATGCCATGCTTTTTTCTTTGCAGTTGCAATATTTTATATGATCTTTGAAATTTCCTATAACAATATCAAGAATTGTTATTCAACCATATTTCTCTAAATGCATGCTTTGTTTCCTTATGACATTCTTGGATAACCGAGTGAATTGGTTTATAATAAGAGCTAGTGAGAGAAGAGAGTAACTTAAATGCTAACTCTTTAATTTTGCCTCCATCATAAATTAAGATTGTACCATACACATATTTTGCTAAGCTGCTCTTTTTATCAGTTGCTTTGCTTACGTATTCCAATCCTAATTCTATCATTAAATGATCAAAAAATTTGGTGGCTCTTTGTTGGAACAAGGCTTTTAGGTTTCCACATTCCTTGCATCATTTAAAGAAAAAAGAGGAATCATTGTTTTTTTAAAAAATAGGAAACTTCTTGAATGTGGCGTGCTCGAAAATTTTATGATGCTGCCTTTGAGAATGATGTCGAACTCATGCTAACATTACAAAGAGCAAAGATGGATTGAGAAGCTAATTGAGCAAAAATAATTTTCCCCAAATGCTGATGGATGTGCTTAAGTTGTGGAAAATAGGTACTTCTTGTTGAAACCTTCATACTTTTAATAACTATGGATTGTTAATAACGACTAGTTTTTGTCTAAAACAACATGTTATCCCATGAACAAGAATCACATGAAGCATTATTGTATAATCCTTCATCATAGTCTTTAACATCCCATACACTCTTATGACTAAGTTCGATAGCCGCTGCCATTCTCTTGTCTATGTAGTTGTAATATTTTATATGATCGTTGAAACTTCCTGTATCAATCTCAAGAATTTTGTTGTTCAACCACATTCCTCTAAATGCTCACTTTCCTTCCAACATTCTTGGAGAACTGAGTGAATTGGTTGAGAATCAGAGTTGGTGAAATAAGAGATAACTTCAATCCTTCCTCATTATCTTTGCCTCCGTCATAAATTAAGATTATACCATACACATTTTTTGCTTGCCTACTCCGTGTATCAACTACTTTGCTTAAGCATCCCAATCCTGATTCTATCATTGAATGATCAAAAAATTTGATAGCCTTTTGTCGAAACAAGGCTAGTGGGTTTCCACATTTCTTGCATTGTTTAAAGAAAGATAAGGCACCATCATTTTTGAAGAAAACAGGAAATTCTTAAATGTTGCATGCTTAAAAACTTTATCTTCTAATGTTGCCTCTGATTTGAAACTCATGTTAACATTACAAAGACCAGAGATATATTAAGAAGCTAATTGGGCGAAAATTTCAGTTCATAAATGCTGAGGAATGTGCTAATAGGTACTTCTTGTTGAAACCTTCCTACTCTTAATAAGCATGGATTGTTAATAACTAATAGTTTTTGTCTAAATCATGTTCTTCCTTTATATATACAGTACATATTTATTTAGCTGCCGGAGAAACAGGAATTACCGACCGGTAATCCTAATTCAAATCGGAAATAATTACCAAACACTTATTCGGATTAACAATCTTACTTTAATGCAAGCATATAATCCCAAATAAATTTCTGCGGCTGTGCTTTCTTTCTTTCTTGATTTCCTTTCTTTTCTATCTTTCTATATTTGGACAAAAAAAACCATTTTTTGTTAATTGGGCCGTTAATTGGGCCGCTTCATACTTGATGCTTACAATAGCATAGTATTTTATTATGGCTACAAAAGATCAAGAACATAAAGATCATAGGTTTTTCTTAATCAATAATACAAGTGGATCTCCTGACAATTACCAACACAGCGATATGAGATATCCGATCACACATATTGGCTGCCCCCACAAGTAAAGAGGTATTATAAGCAAATAATTCAGGTACAGAGAAAACATTAGGTAAATAGACCGACCCTAATCAAATTTTCACTCAAAACCATTCAAAAGCCGTCAAAAACTGTTACATATTTAATTTTTGGTTTCTGGTATAAGGATCAAACGAGAATATATTTAAGAGATTACCTGAAATGTACGAAACGAAAAGGAAAAAGGGACCTGCAAGTTATTTTAACTGCGGACCTTGGACACTTCATGGCCTTTTAGCAGTTCAATAGCTTTACATAACCATTCCTCCATCAATGGTGAAAACCTGCGAATCAGCGATATGTATATTAGAACACTTCTAACGGATTGTCAAGTGGACCTTAGCAAGCTACACCTTAGGGCTCACTTAAAAGTCACGAATCCAAACAAATTGCCTGTATAGCATCAATTATTACAACACTCATTATAGTACACTTGTAAAGACATTAACCAAGTCCTAAGTTTGGCATTTTTCCACTGCGGTATAGTAATTATAGTAAGCTTGTGTGGTGCGAGAACAACTATGTCAAGCTAGTCAGACTAAAAGAAAGTAAGTGCAGTTCCAAGAGTAGAATAAAGCAAACCAAATCTCGGGAAAATAAAAAAGATTCAACAAGTGTTATTCACTTTACTAGGCATTACAGAATATAAAAGAAAAACTGGATTAGATGAAAAACCTGTCCAGTGATATAACTAGCAGCAGGATTGATAGCCAGGAATTCCACCAACCCCGCAACCTCTTCTGGTTGGCCATAACGTCCTGCAAATATTAAGTTTTTTAGTATGAAGGACTTCTTATGAAGAAACTCTTCCAATATATGGTCATCATTACGAGTATTATTATCAAGTGACTCATAAATCCAACTTAAATGGGAGACTTTAAAAAGAAAGTGTTCATCATTGACTATTATGACCAGGAAATGGTCCATATTAAAATCTTAGCAGTAAACGAAGAAGTGATAATAGATATAATGTTGCAAATGTACGGAGCAAGGTAAGGCATCTATAATAACTATCATATAAATGACAGAAAACATGAAATTCAATGTCTCAGTAGTTTAAAAGCAGAAGGGGAAAGAATTTTGATCTATTGTCTCACCCAAGGGGATTGTTTCCAATATTTTCTTTTCAATGTCTTCCCCAAGCTTGGCAGTCATATCAGATGCAATAAATCCAGGAGCAACGGCATTGACCTGGACAAATTTTGAATCTCATCAGAGCTTAAGATCAAGACAATAGGTGGAGATATTAAAGTATTCCAAATAACTGTGCCAAAAGATAAATAGCCGTTATACATACATTAATGTTCCTGCCTGCATATTCCTTTGCAACACTCTTTGTCAGGCCAATAACTCCTGCCTTTGCTGCACTGTAGTTGGCTTGCCCAACGTTGCCTACCAAACCAACCACGGATGCTATGTTAACAATTCTACCCTGAAAGAAAGTCAGGTTTCTCAGTTACTAGAAGTGAAACAATTATCATGTTTATCATTTATGTTCAATTAAGTATTTAATCAACCATTCAATCCATTAGTCTGTGCTTTAATCATGTAGAGATAGACAATCAAACTTTCCCAGTAAGTGGATTTCAAGGATAACAACCCATAAGAACACTACTTACAACAGAGACTTACCTTCCTTTTCTTCATCATGATTTTGGTTGCTGCCTGAAAGAGGAGTGCATGCATTAGCATGAACATAAATACGACAAGGTCACATAAAACAACATTGATGGGCGTTGATGCACATACCTGGGTACAAAGGAAAACACCAGTGAGATTGAGATCAATAACCTCCTGCCACTGAGATTTCTTCATTCTCATCAACAATGTGTCCCTTGTGATTCCTGAAACCAACAAGGCAAATCAGGAATTAAAAGATAAAAAGGTATTTGATCGGGGGAAACTTGAATTTCTATCAACCTGCATTATTTATCAGTACGTCAATGGTTCCCCATGCGTTCATAACCTACAATGGTCTCATATCACAAAGAATAAGCTATCAACAATAAATCGCATTAAACTAAACCAACAAAAAGTAGATGTGCTCACAGTTTTTATCATTGATTCAACATCAGCCTCATTTGAGACATCACCACCAAAAGTTATAGCCTGACCACCACAAGCCTCAATCTGGAATACAATAGCATGAACTCAGTTGAGTTGCTGTTCAAAACACAGAAAAGGACGGGTCGACTAATTGTAACAGACACTTTTTAATTTTCTCAAACTTTTTTATCCATAGAACTTCTTAAGAGAATCCAATGGGCATATGCTTTCCTCTAAAGTTCCAACAATAACGCAATCAAGAAAGCATTTAATGCAATAACAGTCTGTCCGTGACCAATAAACAACAAAATACTATCACACTGTGATTTGTGCAATCCATCCTAGAACATAGGGACACAAGGAATGCACCAGAATTAAAATTCTTGTAGTGAGTTGGCCAGTGTCCGGAAAACTATAATAAGCCACTCTATAAATATAAAAACACCATGAGCCATGCCTTCATGAAATTCAGATCAGCTGATAGATATGAGAAGTTGTGCGGAACAAGTTAATTTATCCATAAAATGTTTTGGTAGGCAGTATAGACAAAAACTGAAAGATGGAAGACACAGAAGTCTAAGTAGCCATTCACACACAAAACAAAGACCTTTTTTATTCGCTTTACCTCTTTGCAAACTTCCTCTGCCTCCTTTGAAGACCTAGCATAGTTCACCAAGACCTGAAATAGAAGGCAGACACTGAAGATTACCATCTAAATAGATGAAGCATGAGATTATTCGCCATAACAGTCAAAATACAGTCATTAGATAAAACATTGTACAGAAGGTTTCGTGTCAACATATAAAGTGAACTATGCAGAGTTGAGAAGTGAAAGATCTGCACAAACCTTGCAACCTGCTTTTCCCAATGATAAAGCAATTGCTCTGCCAATACCACGAGAGGCTCCAGTAACTATAACTACAGGAGATTCCACCTTTGAAGCTGCCTCAGTTGTTGCCTTCTCAATTGCAGCAACTTGAGCTTTTATACCTGCGTAGCCCAGATCAGAAAGCGAAGACGGAGGGAACAGTAGTACACATGACCACTGTATAAGCACTATATGAAAATGGCAAATCAATCACACAAGAATCCACCACCTCCTTATAAAAAAATATATTACGTCCTCCAAATTTGCTTTCTCGTTTTCCAATCCGTTAAAAGAAAATAGTTGTAAAATGCACAGAAGTCAAATACCAGAGAAAGCAACGGAGCTTCCGGAAATGCAACGGTGGCCAACGCTGCGAGACTGGAGCTGGCCGACTCCACCGAAAATCGGAGACCACTGGGCGAATCGGGTGGCTCTCCGGTCGGCGGACGAACCGCAGAAACTAGCGGACTTGAAGGCGACGACATTGGATCCGGCAACGGAGGCCATTGTAGTAGCTCCGAAACTACGCCGAAAAATGGAGAAGGAGAAGAAAGTAGGTGTGGTGGACGTAGCCAGAGAAACTAAACAGTATGCAACTAGTCTTTATAGAGTTTGAAGAACAAATGTAATTAGAGGCTTTTGTTTTAGCTTCGATAGGTCCGAAGACAGTTCAGAGAGTTTCGATGAAAACGAGAAAGGTGTGTTCGTCCGGGTTTTCATTGGATCGGGTAGGTGCCGCTTAATTGTACTGTTGTCGAAATAATTGGGTACCGTCTTTTAGGCTAATTTCCGTTCAACCAGTGAGGGGGTTAACGTGCTTAAGGATTGTTGTGGCTGCTGCATGGCAAATTCGTGATATTAAGCGTCATAGTATGGGGGTTTCGGGGATTCTAACTAGTTTTAGTTGGTTGATTCGCGCAACCAAATTCCGACCCACTCCACTTGGGTATAATCGACTCAGCGTTTCAGTTGGATTAAGATAAGTTAAATAAAAAATATCATTCTTGGTCTGTTGTTTATCGTCATATCTACAAAGAGAGCAATAAATGCGCAGACTGGCTCGCAGACCCACCCCGTCAGGACTACATCGACGTCACGTATTTTGATGTATCACCCTCAGGATATCATTGTTAGACTATTTTATGTCCCATGTAATTTATTGTATTGAGTCCTATGAAACGCACCCAAGATAATAGTTATTGGGTATTATTGATTGGGTCTCAAATGGGTCACAGACCCTTTTCCTCTCTCTTCTAATTCCAAGAGACATGTCCTTTGGTCATGGTATATAAGTTGTAAAAACTTATAAAATGCATTCATTTTTCTTAACCATCGAAAAAAATAGAACGAAAGAAGACGAGAGGAAATAAACTCTTTCAAAGCAATCAACGTTTAACGAAGAAGCGATATGGATACGGGTACGCAAAATCGAATCGATCCTATTATTATTTTACAATCATAGTCATCTTGTAGAGGATATACCGGGGATCAGCTTCCCTCAACTTACTTAGCTTTCAGTATTTTCTTTTCCCTTTATGCAACCAAAAAAAAATCATTCTTACGTACATCAGTAAGAAACATGCTTGGGTGAGGTAAGCAATAGAAATGGTCTTAAAAAATAAACATTCATAGTATCATTCTTCACGTTTATTTGGAAGAGCCATACATTAAAATAAAGGTTAATAACTGAGACTGTTAGTTATAATTACTAAACTTAATTAAACACAACAATTTCTAGTTTATTTAAAATATAATAGAATCTAACTTTAAAATATAAACTCTCATTAGAATAATAAAAAAATTAAAATAAATATAAAAATCAAAACTTATAGACCGTTTGCTTCACTTACTTTATGATAATCCTCTTTTTAAAAAACATAAAACTCCTCAATTAGCTACGGGTCGATATTAATTGGGAGTTGTTAAGATTTTGGAAGATCTCCACGTATGTATGTAAAAGGAACTTATATGATTCAATGATAAATATCCATATCTAGAAATGAAATGCAAGGTTTGCTCTTACATATACATAGATGTTTCCTTGTATTTATTTATTACAGAGAAGCCTTTCATTTGATAGAATTACATTTTTAGAAAATCTTGTAAGGGGTCCAGTCATAATGCAACTCGGTACCTCTCCTCTCATTTAGGGTGACAATTCCTTGATTCTTCAATATGTTGTCAAGGACTAAATGTGTTGAGAATTAAGAGGGTTTCCAATCAAGACTATAGGAAAAGAAGAAGCAAACTAGAATGGGTTTAAGTACAAAGTCTCCCCAAGGCCATTTCATTTTCCTAATTCTTTGGGAGGAACTACTGAAATTGGAAACAAGGAGAACAATAAGTTTATGATGATCTCAAATGATTTCTTATTATATGGTCATTGAGTAAAAAGAGTAGTAGCTCTTTTCTAGTGACATTTTCCCCTTAATTTCTAAGGATAGGTTAAGTGGTGTAGCTAGAAAAGTCTCATAATTAGTTCCTCAAGGAATTGTTTGAATATTTAGCTATAATTAGAGCTTCTTCAATTGTCTAAGAATGATTTATTTTCAAGTATCATATCAATAAGACTGCTTATAACTATTTTGAGGTACGTTCAAAATAGTGGAGTGTCACTTGCTACCTCAAAATTGTTACAGGTTTAGCCTTTAATTCCACTAAATTTGGGATCCAAAAATCAAAACAAACAAGGTTCAGACATATTTGAGGTAGAAATTCATGATTGGAAGTTGTTTCTAGAGGACATGTTTATGTCAATAGTGGCAATAATTGTGTGTATGACCGTGTAATCTTCTATAACCTGTGCAAGTTGAAAGGAGACGCTCCAAGATCAAACATGCCTATATGGAGTCAGACGTGATCGTGTTAATGGTGGACACAACATGTCTACCAAACTTGTAACTCATCGAGTTATTGAAGGACACGGTTACCATACATGGCCATATAGGAGACAGTGTGTAGTATATGAAACCTTATCGTTAGATTTTAAAGATAAGTTTGATAGAAAAAAATATTCCAAAAGAGAGAGTTTTAGAATCCAAATATCATTCATAAAATATGGTTATATTGAAGTTTGATCCATGGGATTAGTTGGAAGTAGTATTGCTATATATATATATATATTTATACTCAAAAAAATTTAAGAGAAAACTAAAGACAAAGAGCTAGAGAGACTATTTTTAGTTGTCTTATATGTTATTCTTAAGTTAGAGTCAAGAGCCTAAAAGCTTTATCGTTTGTATCCTACTATTTGATTTTAGTAGATTTTATTATCGATTTGTCCTATAGTTTTTACCTCTACATTAAGAGTATTTTTCACTTTAAAATTATGTGTTTGTTATCTTTCAGTCATCTTTATTGTTTTAGTGATTTGTTATTGAATGAGTGAACTCGAAGATTTTGTGAGTGTTATTACTTGGAACCCCAACGTGAGGTATCAAAGCTATAGATATAAAGAATGGCACTAGCTTTTTGATGAACTTAATGTCGACCAACTACTTGATATGGAGGCCTATGATGAAAGGTATCTTATATTTCAAAAATCTCTATAATCGAATTGATGTGAACAAAAGTTTAAAAGACAATGTGCCGTATAAAATAAAGAAGATGTCAAATAAAGAGTAGGAAAAAATAAAGCAAAAGACTTTAGAAACTATTATATAGTGGATTAATATCAGCATGTTCAACCACGTATCCCAAATGATGGATCCTTCTAAGCTTTAGAAGAAATTATAGGGTCTCTATAAGAGGAAACCTGATCTTAACATTGCCTCCTTAATTAAAAAGTTTGTGAACCTAAAGTTAAAGGTTGAGAAATCAATGTTGAAACTTCTTAACAATTTTTAGGATAATATCAACAAGCTCTTTGATAAAAAGCTATAAGTTTTGTTCCAATTGAGTTCCTTATTAGATAATTGAGAGACCTTAGTTATGATTATCATCAAATACACTCTAGATAATGTACTTTATTTAGATATGATAAAAGAGAGCATGTTTAATAAAGAGGAAGGAGATCAGTGCCAACAACGTTTAGGCCCTTATGGCATAAAATAGAGGAAGAAATAAAGTATAGGTTCCAAAGGACAAAGCAAGTATAAGAACAAATCGAAGTTTACAGATGGAAAGAAGACCAAAATGTGTCACTACTGCAACAAAAATAGTCATAAAAGTTATGTTATAATTGAAAAGAGAGGCCAAAAGAAGCATGACAACCAAAAAGATGGAGAGACAATAACATTGTAGCAACAACCTCAAGCATAAATGATAAGATGTCATTGATTTGTGTGACTAATGAGTTTTTCCACATTAGTCACTCAGATATTGAGTGAATTGTTGACATTTGGCCTTCTTATCATTGTGTTTTGAATAAGGAATATTTCACCAATTACAGGAATGGTGATTTTGGAAGTGTGAATATAAGTAATCAAAGCTATACTAGCATCGTTGGTATAGTTGACATTAAAGTTCAGTTTGACATTAGGTATATGTTGACTTTGAGAGGTGTTCATTATACCCAAAACATGTGTCTCAATTTTTTTCTATGAATGTGCTTTACTAAGAGGGATACAGACACACTTTTGGAGGTGGCAAGTGGAAGTTATATAAAAGAGCATTGATGCTTGTGGTAGATTGTGCTAAACCCTATACAAGACACACTTTAAGGTGTATGTTGGAGAATTACATGTCATTCAAGAATACACTTCATTAGATTTATGGCACCGAAGATTGGTACGTGCATCAAATTGCTAGTTGGAAAATCACTTATCACTGTGAAAACTATGATTTCACTTAACCTTATAATCATATTGAGGCTAGGAATCAACATCATGCTTAATTTAATAAAATGTCTACCAGAAGGAAGATAAAGTTGGAGCTAGAGCAAAGGAAGATGAAGTTGGGGCTAGTGCACTCTAACTTACGTAGTCCTACAAAGGTCATTTCCATGAGAGGTAATAAGTTTTTTTTTACATTTATTGATGATGCTATATACAAGATTTGGGTTTTTATGCTGAAAACAAAAACAATGTATATAAGACCTTCAAAAAATTTCATTCCGTAGTGGAAAGGGAGACGGAGAGAACACTGAAGTTTATCTGAATTGATAATGGAGTAGAGTATACCTCCCATGAATTTGAAGATTATTATGCAATACATGGAATAAGATATGAGAAGAAGGAACTTGGTACCTACAACACAATGGTGTTATCGAGAAAATGAATAGAACTATTACAAAGATAATTAAATGTATACTCTGAATTACTAATCTATCAAAGTCCTTTTAGGATGAGTGATCAAAAACACTGTATATTTGGTCAAAAGTGCTCGTTCAATCCATTTAGATTTTAATATTACTAAGAAAGTGTGGAAGCGGAAGGATCCAACTTATATGCATCTAAGGGTGTTTTGATGGAATGCTTTCAAGAGAATGCCAAAGAAGTAAAGATCAAAACTATATTCAAAGACTAGTCCTTATACGTTCATTAGATATAGTGATAAAGAGTTTGGTTATATGCTCTATAACTTAAAAAACAAAAGGATTTTATACACAAGAAAATAGTCTTCTATGAGCATGAGATAGGTGCTAATCTCATCAAAGATGATAAGATTAATACCATTAGGTTATATTTCGGAAATAAAGATATAAGCCCTATTCCTACTTCCATTGATCAGCTGACAACTAAAGAAGGCAAACATGAGCTAGCACAGGATGATAATGATAAAGTGCAATTTGAATGTGATAAGACACATCCTATGGATGATATATAAGAGGTCTATAAGCATTTTGAGCATGGGAACAACCAATTTAAGTGTTATAAGTTGTCCAAATTCAAAAGGTTATCTAGGGAAAAAATGCCTTCAACAAGATACCTTTGTTTAAAATATTTCCTAGTCATTATTGAGGGAGAGCCAGAGAATTTTCAAGAATGTAGTCACTTGAAGATAAAGGATCTTAACTAAAGGCAATATAAGCGGATTGAACTCGTTAAAAAAGAATGACATTTATGTACTAGTGAAGCTTCTTAAAGGCAAAAAGGCTTTGAAGAATAGGAATGGGTTTAAGATCAAGAAAGATGGTGATAAGCTAATGACGCATAAGGTGAGACTAATGGTGAAGGGATACAAAAGAAATGTATTGATTTTGACAAGATTTTCTCACCAGTAATCAAGGTGATGTTGATATGCACATTTTTAGAACTATTTGCTAGTTTGTATCTTGAATTCGAGTAGTTTTATGTGAAAACTACTCTTACATGACCATTTAGAAAAGAAGATTTACATGAAGCAGCTAGAAGTTTAATTTTACTTAGAATTAAATAAATCAAAGGAGTTTAATTTATTTAATTCTAAAATGATTAGGATTATAATTTATATTCATTGTCAACATCTTTATACACAGAGAACATTGAAGAGAGAAGGTATTTTAATCAAGTTTGACTTGATTGTAAAGTTCAAGAAAATTATGATTAAATATGAGATATTTAATAAATAAGGACTTATATGAAATATTGGATGTTATTTGATTAAAATAAAATTTGAAATGAAATTAAAATTTTATTTTAATTGAAGTTTAATTGTGATATGTTAATTTCATAAACATTTCAAGAAAAATGATAAGAAAAGAATCAAGTTTCACAATAAAGTGCAAACTATAATTCCTACTTTATTATGCCTTTTACGTTAATCTATGTTTATTACATTGATTTAATATTGAATCTTGTCTTGATTTCTTAACAACTTAGAATAAATATTTTTCAGATAAAAAGAAAAGTTAATGCATCTTATAGATGGAATAATCTGAAATTAAGCATTGTGCGTGGTTAAAAAATGTTGTCTATGTCGTCTTGCTCTCTCAACGTGATCACACCAGTTAAGTTTCATGATGAAGATGGGAGCATGCATAAATTAATTGACTAAGAAATCAAAATGGTGGAATTTGAGGGCTTTGTGGGAAAGTATATTTTTTAGAACTATAGACCCATCCTTAATTGGTAACATTATTATATTTCCCACCACAAAAAGATGTTTGGGATCAAATTTCCATTACTTGCTTCAATAGAAATGATAGAAATGATATTTATCAAAGTTTATAAACTTCGCCCATATGTGCTCCATATGAGTCAAATTAGAAGATCAGTCGAACAATACTACATAGTTATTTAAGAGATATGATATGAAATTGAATTTTGTTTCTCAAATCTTATAAAATGCACAATACATATTAACTATTAGGGCATGATAATTTAGGAAAACATCTTTATACTTTTTTGGATAGGCTTGATGATCAGTTCAACCATATTTGAAGTGATATATTTCAATTTCGTGTAACTCCATTTCTGATGGTGGAGTAAGCATATGTGCATGTTCCCTACTGAGAAGATATGAGAATATTGTACTTAGTGATTGTAAGAGGAAAAAATGAAAGCTTAAGAAGAACTGGTGGGAGGTGATAAGGAATTATATGACTATGTTGAAACTTATTGAGGGCTTGAATCTTAATAGAAAACTTTATCATATTAAGATACAGGTAAAAGATCTCACATAGAGAGGTTTTTTTCTTTCTCATAAGTCTTTTAAACCTTTTCCTTTGAGTGTTGTGTCTTTTATTTAGCCTAGACATTTAATCTGCAATATTGCCCCTAGTTATTTAGGCTAAACATTTCCTTATCTGGCCTACACATTTTCTTACAATAACTTATTTGTTATTTATTTATTTTTCTTTCTTGTTTGTATATTTATTTACTTATTTTTATTATTTTCCTTGTTCTATATTTATTGTATTGTTTATTTTATTACTTATTTTATATTTTATTTGTAAGTATTCATTTACTATTATCCTTTAGGTTTATGTTTATGTTTATGTTTATTTGTATGTTTATGTTTATGAATATTTTTATTATTTATCTTTTATTATTTATTATTTATTATTTTATCTTTTATTATTTATTATTTATTTTTATTCTTTACGTTGTTCTATCTTTATTATATTATTTATTATATTACTTTTTTGTATTTTATTTTTACGTATTTATTTATATTTATTATTATTACTATTATCCTTTATATCTATTTTATTATTACTTTTATTATTTTAATATGGCATCTTTTATTTTTATTTTTATTTTATATTTATAGTTTTTATATATTTTAGTCTTTTTATTTTAGTTTTGATTTTTTTCCTACAAATATTTCTAAAAAACTATTTCTCTTTCTTTTTGTTTTTTTTTTCTTTTCTTGTGGATATATCAAATAAAGGCTCTCTACTAGTTAGGGTTAAGAATGTATACTTTTAGACCTCCTTAGACCTTACATCCCAACTGGACTTCTACTAGGATGTTGTTGTTGTATTGGCTTAATTTTATGAATTGAATTAAAGTTTGGAGAATTACAAAATAAATGAATTGATTTATTATTTTATGCAAGTAGTTAAACGTCTACAATTAAGTGAACGTTGTAATTAAATGAGTAATAGGGAGTCTTAATTGATATTTTACTTTTTGAAATTATTTGTGGAATTACTTCTTACTTAAGTTCAAAGTAATGAAATTGATTTATTTGAGGACAAAAAAATACTTAACTATAGGAGTATTTGATATTTGTTAATTACATCATATTTTTAGTATAATTTTAAGGATATTTAGCTTGTATTTTGAGTATTTTTATATGACTTAATACTTAGTTTAGCTTATATTATATTTACATGCTTTATTTGATCTCCCCAAATAAAAAGTTATTTTGAAAAAATTAGTGCCAAGTTGGAGGAGTTTTTTGAGTGATTTTGGAGGAAGAAAGTTTGAAGATGGATGGCCCCATGTTTAGTAACGTCACACCTATGGATAGTTTTATATAAAAACTTTCACAGTGTAAGTATATAGATTGTAACTCATAGTTTACAAGATATCATTTCCACGAGGATTAATTAGTCACTTAATACCTTGAATACACTTTGTCTAAGGTAATAAAAGATTGAATGAATTGAATTAAAATAAATTAAATGAAATTGAAATAAACTAATGAAACTAAGCAATTGAATAAGTGAAACTAGAAATAAGAATGAAGTTAATCAATAATTGAAACTTATGTGTTATTCTATCTTTTTTTTATGTCTTCTCTTTATCTTGTTAATTCAATTATGCTTGATCCTAGATATCCTAAGGTTTTGATTACCCTCTCTCTAGATCTAATCAAGTAATCCCAATTGAAATAGATGACAATAGAATTGCAACCTCTCGATTCACAAACTACTCCTAACTATTCAATTAGAATTGGAGCAATTATAAGGATAATTAACTCACAATTAAGATCTCTCTTTAATTATTTACTAATATGATATTTGTAGGTCTATTAAGTTACTAACTCTCGTTGTGCACATTAACACATATAACTTGATTCAACCTCTACATATAACTTGATTCAACCTCTTGATTTCTTATCACGTATAAGCATAAAAAAAATACCATAAATCATTAATATATATTGACTTAAACAAGAATAAAGTTAAATAAAATAATTCAAGAATAATCCCTACTATGGATTTATAAATCCATAATCATGTTCAACATCTTTCTAATCCAAATTAACATCCAAGATAATGAAATATAAGAAGAGAAAAGAAAGAAAACATTTTTATGTCTTGATTTGGAAATTCCAAAAAATTGGAGTTAATCTTGATGTCTCCACTTTGATCCCCTTATTTCTTATATGCAACCTCTGTTTTGGCATTTATCTTTTCCTTAAATATTTCTTAAGGCTTCTAGGGTTCTTTATATGGTTTACCCACTTGTTTTTCATTCTAAAAATAGCCCCAAACCATCAAGAGAACAACAATTTTTATGTGCTAGAAAAGTTATGCACAATCGTGCACATGCATGTCCTAGTCCTTTATCTTGTCTTTAATTTTTCCTGTTTCCACTCACCAATAATCACATCAAACAACTCTCATGCACGATCATAATAGAGATCTTGGATAGGATGCATGATCAGGCACTAATAGCATCTTAAGGACTAGGGACCTATATTATATTGTATTATTTTGCATAAAATCATAACATCAATGCTAGCCAAAAGGATGAAAATCTTCATAGATAAAATAGACGATCCATCTCGAGGGGATGTTTCCAAAGGAAGACAAATTAGTGATTACATCTGGTTAGTTTAAGAATTTCTCAAGAACTGCAGTAGGAAACTTAAAAGTAGAAATTGTGTTATTCATTGGTATGTTTATATATTCTTATTAAGATTTACCAGTTTTAACCGCAGGTACACAATATAATTGTAGCTAGCACAAACAAGTACAGGTCGATTCATCAAGGATGATAAGTACTGGTTAACCTTTTTTTATTATCTAATCATCGAATCAGATTGAGGATTTAATTAAAAATTAAATTAAACAAACTGAACTAAGATTAAAACAATAATGCATTCAAACAAAGGAAAATACTTGGAAAAATTGATGTCAAATAAATAGTAACTAGGTGATGAATCTCCCTAATAATTCTTAAATATTAACCATTTTTATGCAATTAAATTATTTATTATTGGACTATGAAAATTCCTATCTTATATTAATATTTTCTCAAGACTATTAATAGCTAACCCATTAGTTGATTAACTGAAATCTCTTTCTAGTTAAAACTCCTAAGACTACATTATTGATTTGTGAATTTCACTATTAAGTTTTTCCCTAGTCAAGAGGATTTATGTCGATCTATAAGGATTTATATCGACCTATCTCTAGTTTTGTATAAAATTCCTTTCAATTATAGTAGATCTATTCACATAAAATGATTTCTTAATCTCAGTCATATGAAATCAAATCATAAACTAATATTTTTGATATATTAGAACAAGAATATAACCCATAATTGAATCTCAATAAACCAATCAATAAAATTACATTAAATAAAAGATCAAATCATATTGTCATCACAATTTAGGGTTCATCAGACCTAGACACTAAACAAATTAGTCCTTATTCATAGAAAACAAATCCAATAAAAAATATTCAGAAGAACAAATAAAAATCAAAGAAATCATATTCTAAATCTCCTTTTTGTCTCTAATGAATCTTCAAGTAATTTGGATTGAATGATGTTATCTATCAGATCTTGTGACGTAATCTTTGTGCTTTCCTTGTTCACTGATCAAAACTACCTATTTTTGTGTTTTCTTATGACTTAAAAATACTCTAAAACTTGCATCTTCCATATCTGCCTCTATTCATGTCCTTTTATAGTAAAAATTAACGATCATTATACACGGTCGTGTAGGGGTAAGGCTACGTACTATTTGACCTCCCCAGACCCTGCTTCACTACGGGATTTTAAACTGGGTGCGATGATGATATACGGTCGTGTAGGAGACTGTGTATCTCCAAAAACACCTAAATTTGAGATTTTACACAAGCATATAGACTTACACAACATACACAATCATATATATCCATATACACAGGCATGTAACTTCACATTACTAGAAACAATATTCTTTAATTCTCCACAAGTTTACAGAGACTTACACAATCAATGTATATGGCCGTGTAAGTCCTCACTTGCTTTAAGACTTTGTTCCATGCCACGATTTCATTCGAATTCTTCTCATTTTGGTCCAAGAAGACAATTATCACCTACAAATATACTTGAAGTGAATTAAGTATCAAAAAAATACTTAAAACTATTAAAAACAAACAAAACACATTAAATATGTTTATATAAATATAGTCAAATAATCATTTATCAAACATGCCCACACTTAAGCTTTTGATTATCCTCAAGCAAATCATAAACTAAATCATTAATTTTACAAACATCCATCCCTTATTAGCGTTAGCCTGTCCTTCTACACTCTAAATCATCGTAACATATTGATCAAATTAACATATAATGGGATTGCAACTATCCTAAAACCAACCTTCATAAGTCAATATCAATAATAATCACATCGATAATCTTTTTGAAATCAAAAGCATAAATTTTCATATTCTCACCAAGAATTCACTCAATACACTCAAAGTGTTTAGGGTGAAAAGCATAAAAACTCTCAAATCAATATATAGCAAAATTTTTAATCATAAGCTTGCAATATTATCATATCTCCAGTACTTATAAGTAAATTAGAAATAAAAATCAAAAGGTTTTCTTACAAGGTTTTAATGGGGTTTAGGTAAGGTATGATAGAGATAATGAAATGGGTAATAAATTTGAAGGGAATTTTAAAAAAAATACAAGAAAGTTATTTCTTCTGTTGGGACCCGATCCGGAGACCGGACCCCAACTACTTATAACTTAACACTCTTACTCTTGCCTTAATTCCACATCTATTGGACCTGTTTTCAGAGCCCAATTTCCGGAGTCCTGAAGCCTTGCGCTCAATTCCATACAGGGTCATTAGCTGTAACTCAACATTCGTGGCGAGCGCACACCAATAAAACACCAAAATCATGAGTTGACTTGTTCATACAAAATGTAGCCTTAAGTCTCGAGTTCGATTTGAAACAAGAATCACCTCAAACGGAGTTGTATAACTC
>JAOTIZ010000001.1:6317972-6334837 GCA_027123425.1 Erythroxylum panamense
AGATGGTTAAGTCAAGAGTGGGTTTTCGGTAACGGGATCCACAGTTGGGATCCGGTCTCCGGGTCGGGTCCTAACATCTTATAACTAAATTTACGACTTCACTTGATCATATACGTGCTTATAAATCTCAATCGAATTCTTCTTTTACAAGGCATATACATTTGCAACAATATTATATAAATGAACTAACCATAACAAATGATCTAGGCTGCACACACCATATAACCATGAACCTATCATAATTCATGATCTAGGATGATAGTCCCTACACCAAAAATTCTAAGGCACAATACAGTTAAATCTTATATTGTTACTTTGTTCATCAATTATGTACATACTCAAAATATTAGTCATTCTTTATAATTGAACTCAATTACAATGTATAATGCAAAAAACTATATTCAAGAACAATAAACATGATGTTTTTTTTACTTGTATTGTTTCCTTATGAATTCTCTATATTAGAGATAGAATATATGGACCATAAACCTTTTGATCATATTCTACACCGAAATATACAAATACCCACCACAAGATATGTGCTTACATCCTACACTAATATTTTATTATATTAGCATAATACAATGGGATTTATATTGTTACAAAAAGTATAAACAAAACATTATAATGCACCAATTCTCCATACAAGTTCTTCTTAACATCATCAGGACTTGTGCTTCCAGATAGATGAATAACTAGACTAGTCAGTTCTCGTCCCATTGGTGGAGCATTAAATAAAAAAGGAAAAAGAGGGCCCTTCGGCCCATGCAGTTGGCTCCGGAGATTAATAGTCACTACCATGATTGCATTACAATATCATAATCTTTATTGCTTCCATTAAAATGCAATAAAACCATTACTGCTCATTTCAAAGTACGAGGATAAGAAATTATGAGCATAAAAATATTCAACACCAATAAATCATCTAAAATAGTAATTCACACATTAATGCTAAGACAAATGTAAAATAATATACTTACTAAGCTAGTTGTACTTACATTAATGACAAATTCCAAAACGTTGCCAATATTTCTCGCATACTTTCAAAAAATATGGAAGAAATCGATAGATGACAAAGGTTTGCCCACTTTTCCTCCCACACTTTGTTTACGTTCACTTAATAACATTACAACATCAAATTCAACTCCAACACAACATTTATTATCATTATGTTCATAACCAATCATAACAAGACAATATTACTCTTTGTAAACATAGAGTCCATTGTGTACCTGCCTAGAGAACTCTATACACTCTCAAGTACAAACTTTGATGAAAAGCCACAAACAAATTATTAGGTATTTATACCATAATATATACATAAAGAATCAGAACATTATAAAGCAAACTTGATGTTACCCTCCATGTTAATATGTAGTTCCTTGGCTTAGAACATGAAAGGATGTCACTCAAATTTAGTCCAAACTTAACATTTTTAATGACAATACGATCTACAAACCTGAGTGAACATTTTAACAAATAATTTATAAATGTTAAATAATATTTATAACTGTGTGTATCAATATTAATTTTATTGTATTACCATATTTTTAATTGCATTTTTTAGAGGAACTTAACATACACATATTCAAAAATTAGATTTCTCTTATGAGATACAAATTCCTCCCTATATAGGAGTAACTCTTTGTGTGTAATAACATAAATACTCACATTTAAATCCTTCCTTTCCTACATTTCAACTATAATATCAATTTTAATTAAAATTATAATCCAAATCTAACAAAGGGTTCTTCAATATATACCATTTTTTTGAACTTCCTATTCTTCATCTTCTCCTTAATTGTTGTCTCCTCTTGTTTGTTCACAACCTCATCATTACCTTTTCCTATTATTGATTTGTTGTTATTCCTTGGCACACCATCATTTTCGTGGTTATTAATTAGAGTCTCCTCACACCTTAGGAATGATGTTCCACTAAATTTCTCCATCACTGATGCTTTCATATGTCTATGAACATCCTCATCCTTATCCTCCTTCCTTATTGACATTTTTTTATGCCTTAGGAAATCTTCTATTCTTTTGGCTTGTCATTGGTATCTCCTCATGTCTTGAGAATAGTTGTTCACAATTAATCTCCATCATTGACTCCTTCGCATAGCTTAGGAATTCTTATCTTCTTTGATATTAAACTGAATTTTAAAAAACCAATCATATTATACTAACCTAATAAATGAATCACTTATTACGTTTGCATCTCTCGTCTCTCGTCTCTCGTCTCCCATAAAACATTCTACACAATCCTTGATACTTTTCAACTACTGTGATGCTTCATTAGATGATCATTATTATTATAAACTTTACATGTCTAATTTAATATAATAAATAAATCAATTAAACTCTTCACATTTAATCTAATAAAAATTTATCATAAAATTTTCAATAACAATATTAACTTTAGCTTCCTGTACTCCTATTTGGAGACCTTATTACCATCCATCACCTCTCTAATGTTGACATCATGCCAAGTTGTAATCCTAGTCATCTTTCCCAACTTGAAGGGTCAATTCACACAAAATCAATTAAGATAAATATTTATAAACAAATTGTAATTCAAGCTGGTTTTAATTAATTACACGTTCTATATAGTTATATATATACCAATTGACAAGTTTCGCTTTATAAGATGTGTGACTTAATATTAATATAGCTACATATCCAACCATGTAAGGCACAACACTTTTAGCCTTTAGAGCTTGATAGAACTACGAGTATGCTAGTAAAGATGACTCAAAACGAAAATTTCTCAACTAAACTTCTTATAGTTTTCAACATCGATTATAGTATTTAGTGGCTACTTATTAATATCATATTTGGTGTTGGGGCATTAAAAACACATATAGAAGGAAGTTTCTTTGGAAACATTCCTTTTTTAGTACACTCCTTACTTTATCAAGTAAGCACTTGATCACAAATTGGTGATCATTGACTTTGTACTCCTCCTAAAGTTTGTTCACTTTAGCCTCATCGAATTTTGTGCTTACTTATTTGGTCCCATTTGAAACCCTTATAATCTATGCAACACTATTGCTACAAATTACCTCCATTTTATCTTCCCCTATTCTTAATATTAGCTTGTTTTGATCAAACTAACCACATCCCCAGTAACAAATTTCTCTCCTCACCTAAACCTATTTATATTTAGAGTTCATTGAATCCCATATTAGTGACCTATTTAAACTACTCTAGGGTAAGCTTTGCATCATTTCAAACACCTTCTTTAAATAACAATGCATTTGAAAACTATGTAATTACTTATTAAAAGTAATTATAATCAAATAATAATACTCAATCACAATTTTGTATTAATTTAGTTTAATTAAGTCAAATTTTCATTCATTGTTATTAAAGCCCTCACTTCACTAACTTGTCCTACAAGTGACAACATTATCTCTAACTTATATAAGTTTCAAATCAAAATAACTTCATGTCGTCATCATATTAATTTTAACAAAATGTTTAATCATTACCTTTCTTTTTTCCTTGACCACCTTCTTCTCCTCCTGTGGAAGAGATGATGCTCTAATTACAAGTTTATCCTTATTTTCTGGACATTGATAATAAAAATAAAGATGTTAACCACATCAAAACCAAATAGCATAACTAAACATAACATTTATGAAAACTAAGGCATCTACTAATAAATCATCACCATGTTAGGCTATAGGCTTCAAATTCTTACCTAACTCAATACTTACACAACCCACTAACACCACATTTTGCCTTACTCTATAACTTGCCAGTTTAGTCATTTCTAATACACTCAACACCCTATAATCCATATCTGAATGCATGTCTAAACATATCTATTATACATACAAAATATAAACATATAAAATCCATAAAGAGAAATTGAAAGATGTGAGTGATGTTGCTTGCTCACCATATCTACTTCTTAGTTGTTCCTTGTACAGTCATATAAAATATAATAGATTTGAAGAATTAAAAGAATATTTAGGATGTTTAGTCTTAGATTCTATGTGGCACTAAAAAATGAAGGAAGAGGATGTTACATACTACTAGGTTGAAGGAGTTATTTGAAACTTCTCGAGGAAGCTTTGTACAAAGAAATACTTTATTTCCTTAAAAATTGTGAATAAAATAATGAACACAATTTGATATGCAAGCATGTAGCAATTTGATTCTTAAACTAGTTTCTTTAAAAAATTCTAACAATAACACGGTTTAACACTCAATTGTGTAGTTAACAGTATTAAATAAAACATTAATTCAAAATGGTTTTGTTTATGGCTATGTAGTAATTCGTGTCCATCACATTGTCCCTTAAAAATTCTTACAAGAACACTTTTGAACATATGTGTGTGTAGCTATCCTTATCCAACAAAACCTTAAATAAACATAGTTTCATACATTGGTATGTGTAAATATGTGTCCTTTATATTATACCTTTGAAATTTCTAATAAGAACATGGTTGATCACATGAGCGTGTAGTTAACTATGTTTAATAAAACCTTTAATGGACACAACTTGATGGGTGCTTATGTACTAATCCATGTCCTTCATATTGTTCCTACAAAAAATCTAAGAAAAACACGATTGACCAGACAACATATGTAGTTAACTATGTCCAATAAAACCTAAATAAACAAGCTTTTTTACATGAACATGTACAAATCCATATCTTTCACGTTGTAACTTTAAAATTTGTAATACGAGCATGATTGACTACACAGGTGTATACTTGAACGTGTTCAACAAAACTTTTAATAAACACAAATTGTTATATGTATATGCACCAATTTATGTTGTTCATATTGATGCTTGATTTTTTTTGAAAAATGAATAATTTGTATTAATTATAGAAGAAGCTAATACAATATTGATGCTTGATATTGTTTGTACTCAATCACAATATTCCCATTTTTTCTACTAGTATTACTTAATTTTAAAGTATTATGGTAATTTTTGTACATATAGATGGTATATGATGTGCTCAATTCTAGTATAATTTCAATTTCAACATGATATTCTTTGCACTTAATCCTTTCATTCCCATCTTGAAGTTTATATGTTACTTGTCTGTAACGAATGATGATATTTTATGTATATATAGGCATAACATTAGATATGTATATAGAGTACTATTATAGTTTCTATTGAAGTAATGTCTTATTTATATTTAGAGACAATATTCCCATTTTTCACGAAACATTTTTATTTTTTAATTCATTACAGTAATTTATGTACATAATGGTAGTATTAAATGTACTATGTACTAGTATAATGTCCCTCGTAGCATGATATGCTTTGCACATAGTCATTTTATTTCCGTTTTAAAGTCTAAGTGTTACTTATTTGTAATAAATAATTATATTTTTTGCACATAATTATGGTATTAGAAAAATATAGTACTCATGTAATTTGTATGGAAGCAGGGTATTGTTTGTAGTAAAAATATTATTATTGTTTTTAACTGAAAATGTTAGTTATTTTTAAGGTACTATAGTAATTTTTTGTCCATAGCAATGATATTAAATGTACCAAGTCTTGTTATAGTTTGTGTTGAATATATTTCCACAAAGTCATTATATTCCTATTTAAATGTGTAGGTATTAGTTATTTATAATGAATGATGATATTTTTTATTGGTAGACATAGGATCACATAAATAGAGTACTATTATAGTTTGCCCTAAACTTGGATATTCTTAGTACTTAAATATGGTATTCTCATTTTTATTAAAGTTGTTATTTATTTTTAATATACTATGATATTTTTGTACATAACACTAGTATTAAATGTATCCAGTCCTGAATTAGTGTATGGTAAGTGTCATACGATGCAGTTAAACAAGATACTAGAGCCCACTAAGCTAGAATCAAAACTGATTAAGCCTAAAGCACCAACTTGAGATCCAGTTTGAACAGTCTAGACGGCCTGACAAGTTGGCCGAATGATGTTGTTTTGGATAGATTTAAACTTAAAATTAAAACAATATTGAGAATTTAACCTAATTGGCATTGCATTGAGCTTAAACCAGGCCGAAGGCGGTAAGCCTTCGTCTCCAGTTAAAGGACCAACTGGGTTGTCAATCACGAGGTAACGAATCAGACGGCTGTAGTTAACCAGTGCTTGTAGAATTGACGTTCTGGACCTTCTACCGGACTTGGCTTTCTTTTCAGTTTCCAGTATTTGATTATTCTATTCGGAGTCTGCCTATTTCGAAAGTAACTAAGAAGGAAGATGCCTAAAAGAAGAAAGAAAGAATAAGAAGTAGGGTACTGGATTTTTTCTTTGCTTTTTTGATCCCATTTTTCCGTTCCCCTCAATCAAGACCAACCACCTTCGATCTCCAATGTCTGTTCTAAATTTCGAATTCCCTTCCCTTCAGGTGTTTTCTTCAATGATATACCCATAACCAAAGTCTCTTTACTTAAGCTAATGGCGGATAACCATGTTCAACCGGACCAGTCATCTACTGCTCAGACCCCTCTTCTCAATTCGACTCAGAATCAAAACCATCAACGACCACCACGCTCACAAGAGCGAGTGAAGGACGATGTTGATCTTGATGGAGTCCTTCAAAAGCTTGAAGCTTTTCTAACATTTCTGGGTTTTAATCAATCTTCTATTTTGAGGTCTTTGCTATCGTGGGTAGCATTTTTTTTGGTTGGTCTGCTACTTCCTATTGGTATGCTAGAGCTCTCCAGTTGTTCAGACTGTGAAATGTATCAGATTAAGGATTTCGAGCTGGATATCGTAGCATTGCAGGCGTGTTTAGCGGCTGTTTCCTTGTTTTGTCTGTCACTTAATCTACGCAAGTATGGTGTCAGAAGGTTTCTACTAGCTGATAGATATAGTAGCCGTATGACTCATTCTAGTGGCCAATACGTTCAGCAAATTGAGGTTAGAGACTTGTCATTTTGCTATCTTCAATTAAGTGCATGTCCCTTAATGTCGTGTGATGAGTTGGTCAAGTGGATGTGAGGTTTGAGTTAGTAACTCTGGTTTATTCCCCTATGAAATTGATTGCCAATCTGTGAATAAGCTAAGTTTCTGGTTACATTGCATTTAACAACCCATATCCATAGTCTGTGTTGTTTGAAGCCCAAATCCAAACTCGTAGATTGGAATTTTGATTTATCTTTGTAATCTACTCTAGTATATAAACTTTCCTTATTCATCCATGTTATCTGCTTGCCAAAGCTGCAGATACCTTCATTCAGTACTATTAATACGTTGCATATTCTGTACTTGTAATGTTAGTGGTTTTAACATGACGCAATACTTTTTGTCAGATACTGTAGTCTTCATAAGAAGTTACAATGATACTTATCTGCTGCAGAATGCTATGCGCTTGTTAGTATTCTGGTCGTTCCCATGTTTAATCCTGAAAATTGCTCGTGAGGTTGTTCGGGTCTCATACGTACATCGTGAATCACTCTGGTTGTCTAGCGCTATTTTGTTTGGTTTGATCATCTCCTGGACCTACGTGAGTACTATATATCTATTGGCCAGTGTTTTGTTTCATCTAATCTGCAACTTGCAAGTTGTTCACTTTGATGACTATGCAAAGCTCTTGGAAAGGGAATCTGATGTGTTGACATTAACGGAGGAGCACATTCGGCTACGATACAATCTATCCAAGATAAGCCACAGGTACCGGATTTTTCTTCTTCTACAGTTCTGTGTCGTGACAACTAGCCAATGTGTGACTCTGTTGCAGACCACTGGTTACAGAGGTATCATTACCATCATAAATGGCGGTGATTTTGCTGTAAGTTCTGCTTGTTTTTTTTTTTTTTTTTCCGAATATCCAATTGAATTGTTATGAATTTTAGACATCTGGTAGCTATTTGGTCTTATTTGTAAAGCTTGTTTCAATGGATAATTCTCATTGACTTTGCAGGTCTCCTCAATTGTTCAGGTTGTTGGTGTAATTCTTTGCTTGCATGTTGCTACTAAAATTTCTCATAGAGCCCAAGGCATTGCGTCTTCAGCTAGTAGATGGCATGCATTGGCAACATGCAGCATTGCTGATGCATCTCAACTGAGAGCTTCAAACAGTGGGGGGAACTTGGAAACTACGAATGGTCAAAATTCTCTGCAATTGAGTTATTCTGAAAGTGATCTGGAGTCATTGGATTACATATCATTGCCTATAAATACTCACCTGGCATCACACATGTCCTCGTATCACAGAAGACAAGCCTTTGGTATGAACTAAATCATTGTTCTGTTTTTACCTAGCCGTCAACAGTTCAATTATTGATTTTTCATGCCCTTTTCGTTTGGCATCTCCATGTTAGATGATTGTCACCAGTGAGATTGAAAACCGTTTCAAGACAAGTAAATCAGCTAGTTGACATGTCATATCACTGATACAATAAACATCAAATAGATTGGAGGCATCTAATGTAGGATGTGTACATGCACACGCCCCGCTGATGCTATGTCTCTTCATTTAGTCTTAAAGATAATGTTCATGTGTTCAACTCTCTCTCTTGTGGCTTGATGCATAACTCTTTTTTTTAATGCCTTTTTAACGTCTTTAAAGCAATGCTTCACTCATTCAGTGTGACTTATATTTGTGTGATTTGGTTATGTGGCGATGTATTTGTGGAACAATCCCAGTGGAATAATCAGATTCGTCTCCCTCTCGTTCTCTCTCTCTTAGCTTGCTATATAATTTTTGCCTTGTGCCTTTTGTACTGTCTTTATACTAAATGTTACAATCAATAGACATAACTTATGTCCATGTAATTTGGTTATGCAGTGATGTATTTGCAAAACAATCCTGGGGGAATTACCATATTTGGCTGGACAATTGATCGAGGACTCCTCAACACCATCTTCTTCATTGAGCTGTCTCTAGTTACTTTTGTGTTGGGGAAGACAATAGTTTTCACTGCCTAGTGACTATTTATATAGGGTTGTTAGACAATTTCTTATACAACACCCTGTTAGGAACTGGATTGATGAACTGGACACCTTAAGGCTCGTCCAGCATGTAACCTGAAGAATTACCACAGGCACAGGCCCTTCCTTCCAGTATTTTCAGTTTGGAGCCTTCAGTTGATCCCTGTGATATTGAAGTATAGATGCGCATCAGAGCATGGGATAGAGATAGTGTAGTCCGAGAGAGAGATTCCATTTTGTGTTCTAGCTACAAGTGTAATGCTATAACCTATACCGAAACCTGAACGTGTAATTGTGTCTTAATTCATACATGTGCTCAATGGTGACCTTGTATCTCCATAGCATCCTTACATGAGCTAGCCGGGCTGGAAGCTAGTTTATGTCCTGAAGAGTGTAAGTGAAACGGTCTTGGGAAATTATCTTTTATTTAGTTAATATTAGTAAAAGAATTACTTTTAGTCTTTTACTTTTACTTTACTAGAAATCGGACACCATAAACGACACTTTTTAATGAGTGACCGTTTCTCAAGAGATTGAGACAAACGTGGAACTCGGCAGCCGACATAGACAAAGACAAAAAGAGCCCCATTACGTTCTGCCACCTATATGCAAAGTTCGAAACTCAAGCTCAAAAGAATCCAAGAATGGCGGGCACAAACCACTCAACGTGTAACCGTACTTCTTCTTCAATCGGTCTCAAGACTGGCTTCTGTTCTGAAACAGGAATCTACCACAGTCTCAGGCCACAAGTTCCACTCCCTTCACTCACCCTGCCAACCTCTGTCACAGACTTCGCCTTTTCGCTTATCCATTCCTCAACGATACCGCCACCGTCCACCGCAGCAGTTCTCGACGCCGCCACCCACCAGAGCATTTCCTTTCCCGAACTCATCTTCCGTACAAAAACACTTAGTTTTTCTCTTATTCACCATCTCGGCCTTAAAAAAGGTGACACTGCATTTGTTTTATCACCTAACTCGCTTCAAATTCCAATCCTGTACTTTTCACTCTTCTCTATCGGCGTTGTGGTATCTCCTTCAAACCCAGTAAGCAAAAGTTTTGAAATTTCGCACCAACTTCAGGTTTCGAAACCGGTTATTGCGTTTGTTACGTCAGATAATGCCCATAAAATCACGTCTCTTAAAACAATCATCATTGATTCAATGGAGTTTGAGTCTCTGATGACCACTCAGAGGAGTCATCCTCGTATTGATGAGCGCGAACAAGTTAAGGTTTACCCTTCCGATCCTGCGGCGATTCTATACTCGTCCGGGACAACAGGGATGGTCAAAGGAGTGTTGTTGACTCACCAGAATTTCATATCGTCGATAGTCAGTGCTCATGCGCCTAGGGTGGCGAGGAATACGCCGGTGGTGAGTTTGTGTACGGTGCCTTACTTTCATGTATATGGGTTCTTGTACTTGCTGAGATCAGTTTCAATAGGAGTGACGGTTGTGACAATGAAGAGGTTTGAGCTGAGGACGATGTTGAGAGCTATTGAGGAGTTGAGAGTAACCCATGTGGCGGTGGCTCCGCCATTGGTGGTGGCGATGATCAAGGATCGTGTGGTGTTGGAGAGGTACGATTTGAGCTCACTTGAAGTGATGGCTTGCGGCGGGGCTCCGCTTAGGAAGACTGTGATCACTCAGTTCAAGAAACAATTTCCGAAGGTGCAATTGGCTCAGGTAAGAAAATCTTAGATTGTTGGAATTCCAAGTATTGGAGTTATAGTTTGACAGTAGAGTAGATTTCAGTTTGGAACAAATCAATTTTCTCTAAATAACGATGCATTTGATGATTATTCTATTTTTTTACTTGTGCAATTTCTGGGAGCGACTAACGAAGGTATAGTTGTTGACATTTAGGCATACGGGCTTACTGAATCAACTGCAAGAGTTTTTTCATCAGTTGGTCCTCAAGAAAGCGAAGTAATGGGAGCGATAGGGAAGCTTGCTGCAAACTGTGAGGCAAAGATTGTCGATCCTGATACAGGCAGTTCTCTTCCTCCTGGTAGTCCTGGTGAGCTTTGGCTTAGAGGAGCGTCCATTATGAAAGGTACTGAATAGTCCTTAATTAAATTCGTAAGATTAGTAAACAAGTGATTCAAGGAAAAACTACTTCTTTGTTTCATTATTATGACAGATGAATTGTTAGAGACTAAAACATGTTTGGATTCGAACGGACATGAATTTTATTTGGTCCATTGAAAACCTTTTTCTTTCCTATTGATTTCCGAGGATCTTTGCGAGTTTACCGTAGGTTATGTAGATGATGAAGAAGCAACTGCAGCAGTTCTGGATTCAGAGGGTTGGTTGAAGACAGGCGACTTGTGCTACATTGACAATGAAGGCTTCCTCTTCTTTGTAGACCGAATAAAGGAACTCATTAAGTACAAAGGTTATCAGGTGCGATGA
This sequence comes from Erythroxylum panamense, assembly GCA_027123425.1. NCBI lineage: Eukaryota > Viridiplantae > Streptophyta > Magnoliopsida > Malpighiales > Erythroxylaceae > Erythroxylum > Erythroxylum panamense. Next base: position 6,329,286 of record JAOTIZ010000001.1, read on the forward strand.
CATTGCACTTCTTGTTAGTTTCATTAGCACAAAATCCATAAGAAATTTGGCTATCGTTCTAATTCATCTCAGTTATTGTCCCCCTTCACAGTCGTGATGAATAAAAATCTGATACTGTGCATGTGTGTTGTTTTCCGTGGTTGTACTAGGTTGCTCCTGCAGAACTTGAGAATCTTCTTCTGTCCCACCCAGACATAGTTGAGGCAGCTATTATTCCGTGAGTAAATCGTTCATTTTTGCATCTTCCTCTGTCAGAGAAGTGATAGGATAGATTTCTTGTTTGAAAGATCAAGATGTAATGTCTCCATAAAGGAATTGACAGGTATCCTGATGAGGAAGCAGGTGAGGTGCCCATGGCTTTTGTAGTACGACAAAGCGGAAGATTCATTGAAGAGTCTCATGTCATGGATTTTGTATCCAAACAGGTGCACACTAGATGTATGAGATTCTACAATAGCTATGATAAACTTCATCGTTGGAAACATCGTATTGTCCTTATGATAATTGTAGGTTGCATCGTATAAGAGAATACGGAGGGTGTGTTTCGTTGATTCTTTGCCAAAGAATGCCCAAGGCAAGGTGCTAAGGAAGGAGTTAATCAAACTTGCAGTCTCTAGTGCTATCTCCAAGTTATAATCTTCTTGCTGATCTGAATTTTCATGCCTATAGAGGGATGGCTCTCGGTTGCTTTAGGTTGAGTATATATGGTTTTAACACAGTTTCAAGGACGACTGTGCCCATAAAAAGGTGTTGCTGTCGCCAAGAAACGAAGACTGTTGTTACTATTGTTGATTTTCAGGACTTAATTCGAATTTTATTTTACACAATATCAGCATCAGCTTTGACATTTGCCCTGGGATATAAATTTATAAATGAGGCAAAGTTCTAGTGTGATTTTACATGATTTCTCCTATTGTGTAATTTTAATGACAGGAGAAATTTTTTGATACTTATGTTCAGTCTCTATCTCATCTGGAAGTAGCTTGCTTATGAGTTGCCCAACATGAGAGCAGCTAATGAATTGGAAGGAAATGGTCCAAGATAATCAGGATCTTAAAAAGGTTGGTCACTTTGAAGGAATAAGATTGTAACTTGAGGATTTGACGTTTGGATGAAGATGATTATTGTTAGAGTGTCCCATATTGCCTAGACATGAAAATGTTAAAGAATTTATAAGTGGTAAATGTTAACTATCCAAACAACTAGTTCTAGTTATTTGGACAATAGTTGACCCAAGTCTAATTCATGTTAGTGGACTCTACACTCTACTCATATTAAAAATTCAATATGGTATCAGAGCAGATTTGGTCTGGAATATTAATTTCTCGGTTGTCCGTCTAGATGTCCAGTCCCAGCGGCCCGATCCGGTCACTCTGCTTATATTTCAAGTGACAACTGGATGTCTAGCCCAGTTGCACTTAAGGGGAAGTGTTAGAGTGTCCCATATTGCCTAGACATAAAAATGTTAAAGGGTTTATAAGTGATAAAGGTCAACTAATGTTGAGTGGACTCTACACTTTGCTCATATTAAAAATTCAATAATTATATGGAACTTAATACAGATGTGAAGTAATAAAATTCTCTTGTTGACAAAAATTCTGACTCTAAATATTAAGATCTTGCTAATTAGATAAGGACCACTCGTGAGTATTACAGGCTAATTAAAAGATTGTTAAGCATTCTATGTTCTCCCCGTCTAAAAAGTAATCAAGGTCTAAAAAGAAAGTACTCTTTTTTAAAAGTTAAAAGAATAAGATTGATAAAAGAACTCCAAAATGAGTTACATAGGCTTAGAGCCAATACGAACTGGCAGAAGGACATATACCAAATCACTTGTCTAACTAGGTTGTAAAAAAGGAGATGCATAGCTAGCACACTAAGGCTGAGGATATCTAATATCCAAGCTAGCTAAGAGAAGACATTTAATTGTAAGCTTGGGCAATTGACATAATTGAATAAACTTGACAACATGCTCAAAGGGACCGCTTCAGACCATACAAAGTCAAGTTGGATAGAGCAAAAAGTTTGAAAAGGTTAGTCTTAAAGGAGGTTCAAGCTCCTTTTGAGCTGTGCATTGGAGGGAACATTAATGGTTTTAGTAGTAATAACCTCTTTTTGCCAGCAATGGATGAGTCAACTTAGAGCAGTAGGTACTGTTTTTTGATTTTAGAACACTCTATTGTTCCTTTCTCTCCATATACCATATAATCAGTAGCTGAAACACAATTTAATATGATTAGATTAGACTTGTTATGATAATTAACCACCTCACCCAAGCTGATCACTTGATCCCACGAGATAGACTAGCTTGTAAGTTGCACCGTTCAAACATTTTCTTCTATATAACAAGTCTGTAAGACCAAGTGAAAAATAAATGGTCAAGACTTTTAGGTTTCAATTGGCAGAAGTTACAAGAGGCATTGGATCCAATTGATTTTATTAAGGGCCAAAAGAGCAAAACAACTCTTAATGTTTTCGCCTATGTTTGATTTAGATCCTAATGTTTTAGAGTGTTTAAAATGAACCTTTAACGTTTGCAAAACGTTTAAAATGAACCTTAACTTTTAAAAAGCATTCAAAATGGACCTTGAATGGACGGAACCACTAACGACATTAGGCTTCTGTGCTAACATGACAATTTTTTACGTGATTTTTTTTAAAAAAATTGAAGTGGGATGAGTCTCACTATATGTTGAACGTTTCCACTACAAGAAAACTGCGGAGCGGCGACGGAACAGAAACCGTTAGAAATTAGCGACGGAACGTATAATTTCGTCGCTCTAAGTAATTTAGCGACAAAAAAACTATTCGTTATCAAATATGGAGGGAAAGATGGACGGCAAAATTTGCGCCGGAATTAGTGACGACAAAATAATTTCATCAGTAATAGAGATTAGTTAGCGACGGAAAAGACGGACTTGTTAGATCAGTTGGTAATATTGTCGTGGGGAAGACAAGATTTTGGCAACGGAAATAATGGGTGTCGACAATTGCGTCAGTAAAAGCATCGTCATCCCGAAGGTTACTGATTGTCGCAAAACGACATCGCTTTGGTTAGGTTGAAGAACGTCCCTCATATAACCAAAATGGCGTCGTTTTGGTAAGGTTAAATAACGTCCTTCATATAACCAAAATGATGTCGTTTTGGTTATAGCCAAAACGGCGACGTTTTGGCTAGCTTGAATAACGTCTTTCATATAACCAAAACGATGTCATTTTGGCTAAAACTAAAACGACATAGTATTGGCTAGCTTGAATAGCATCCTTCGTATAACAAAAACGACGTCGTTTTTGTTTAAACCAGCCTTTCTCCCTCCCTTCCCCAACCTGGCCAGTGCATTGTCCTTCTTCCTCCTTCGGCTGTGGCTCCCGTAACCCGACGTCGACTCGCCTCTGCCTTCCGACCAGCTGCTACGTCTCCGGTCGGTGTTAGGGGTCATCTTCTCTAGCGGTGTTGGTGAAGGTAAGGGCGTCTTCTCTGGCGGTTTTAGTGAAGGTAAGGCCATCGTCCATGGTTGACAATTTTTCTTCTTTTTGGGCTTAGTTGTTGACGATGGGTTGGCTTAATTGGGTTTCATTGTTACTGTTTTAGGGTTTGCCGTGTAAATAATGAAAAAAAGTTTTCAATTTGTGTTTAGTTAAAGTTGATAATTTTGTGCATACCATATGTTCGATGAAATATTTACTAGTATTTGGTATTAAAAAATGGAATATCCTTGTTATTTTTGTTATGAAAAGATTTAGGGTATTGACCTATACCATTTTCACTAATTGATAAACTAATAAAGAAGTTGAAAGTAGTTCTAGTGTTGAAGAAAAATAGCTAGGAGTGGCATTTTGTAGTATACATTAATAGAAAGTTGTTATACCAGATTTGTTGTTAGTGGTAATAATTATGTGGGTTAATATAACAGGATGGTTGAAAATAAAGTTTCAAACTTTTTAATCCTTATGGTTCTTATCCACACTTTATAAGATATATGACTTTATTAATTGTACAAGTTGAATAAACAAAATGATTTTTTGGGTTCCATAAAGTGATGTTTTACTTTTATATAATCTATTTCTTCTAGAAGGTACAAATCATAGCTTTAAGGTTTTAACAAATCCTAAGGTTTGTAATGCCATCCCTTGGGCAAAATTTTTTTATTGCTTCATAAGGATTGGCATTATAAAAATCATTTTCAATTGATAAAATTATTTGGAAAGAATTTTTTCAAAGTAACAACTTTGAAAAAAAATAAATTTAGATGGTGTATTAGTAAATTCTTTTAAAACTAATGACTTTTAGCTTTAGAATTTATCATTTAAAAGGGTCTTCGTTTTATGTAAAAAGAGTTTTATAATCCCATTTTTAGCAACCACTTCTGTAATATTTACTTTTAGGTATTTTATCATGGAAGTCCCTTAGAGTTTTTACTAGCTTTGTAGTTGTTGACAAGTGACAAAGCCATTTATGAATATTGACTGTAACATCCCATCACCCATGGGAATGGTAGAATAGTAATTTTGAGTGGTCAATGGGTGTTTAGAAATGTCTTTACATGTTCATGCATAATCTAGCATCCGCATACATGTGAATAGTGAATTTTGCACATGAAAAATAACTGTACATGCATTCATGACATTTTCCGATATAAGTGTTAAGAAATGTGATTAAGAATAAATGTGATTTGTGTTTATGAAAAATTGAGTTGGAGAGGAGCATTGTGGTTTTTGAATTTTTGGAGAATTTTAGAAATTATTTTTCTGAAATTTCGGAGTAATTTTTGGACTAAAAAAATGCCAAGTGGCAGAATAATGGTTTATCGGTAGGATAAATTACTGTCCAATGGCACTGGAAATTTAGATACATGATTTGAGGATTTCCAAATTTGGGGAGAAATTGGAGTAAAAATTGGAATTGAATTGGAGAGAAATTAGGTGACCTTGTAAAAATGTGACGTGGCAAGTGACATTTGTCACTTGCCTAACATGCTACCATGTATTCTTTCATTAAAACCCACCCCCTCCCTTTTTGATCTATCTTTCTCGATGTTTATTCTTTTATAAGGGTTATTGGTGATTAAAGTTAGAATTTTCTCTCATTCTCGTAGCTTCTTCTCTTCCTTGTTCTTCTTGACTTGGTGACCATCTTTTCCACTCTTTCACTTTGCTTGCTCTTCTTTTGGTCATTAAAAATCCAAACCTCACCCCCTCAAGTTGATGATGATGATCGTGTATGGTGGAGAGAGTTAGAGAGTTTGTGAGATTTTGAAGATTAGAAGATTTGGAAGCTTGATTAGGTAAGAATATGTTATAAATGATGGTTTTGTAGTTAAATCAATTATTTGTGATGTTATTTAAATAAATTGCATGGAAATTGTGTTTGGTGTACATGGGTATGTAACTTGCTTGTTTGATTGATGATTGATGAGGTAGAATTTGAGGAATGTAAATTAGAGATGTTTTAGATGTTTTGGAAGTGAAATCATGTTTAGAAAAGTGTAGGAAAATGATGGATGATGGAGTGTATGTTGCTGCCATTTTGTGGATAAATGTTCAAGTGGAGG
>JAOTIZ010000001.1:6368217-6381354 GCA_027123425.1 Erythroxylum panamense
TTTACCCAAGATTAGTTATTCCTAGCTCTCTTTTTAACCAAACATAGGTTTAGGAATAAGTTAGGAATATATTAGGAATAGTCATTCTATTCCGGTGTACCAAACAAGCCAGTAATGATTTGCGTAATTACACGGAAGACAATTGACAACAGATATTTCAGCCTATTGTCTTGCAGGCCTAGACCTACCGAATTGAAAAGAAGCTCAAATGCATAATTCGATATCGTCCACTCATTGGTTTTGGCTCTTTCTGATCCTTTTGTTATTTAGCAAACGTACGACTAGAACCGTCCAATCAAGTAGAAGTCCAAGTACAGTAGTCTCTAAAAGTTAATTAAATTTGTCCATCTAAAATCCGCTTACACTATATATGTATATATATGAAAGAAAAACGAAGTGCTGTATTCAATTTGTGACGATTACCGGAATGTTTCCTCTCAAAACGGCTATAGAGACGAAATTACCGCTACAATCGTGAATGAAAGGGGGCAAACAAATTCAAATCATTGAAGGCAGCTACCTATATGAAAATTTAACGAAGACAGGAAATGACACGTCGTTGATTTGAAATAAAAATAATTAATGAAACTGTAGGACCAAAGATCATGTACACTCACCGAAAGCTAAAACCTTGGTCGAGGTTCTAGAGGGCAGCGTAAACAAGTGCGTCACGTCTATTGGGTCAAAGTACCAACGTATCTAAAAAGGCATGCCACGAAGCCTGTTGTGTTGACCCTTCACCTATTCCAAATAGGCGGCTAGGGGGTAATATTATATATTTTCTCCTCGTTAATTCCTTGCTTTTGGTTGCGGTCGTATGATTGACTTTTGGGTAAGATATCGTTGTCAAGGAAACATCAAGTATGTATGCTTTTGAAAAGTGCAAACAACAGGGAAGTGATCACCTATTTCTGGAACTATTATATTCCACGAGTATGGATCCATTCAATAAATAAGATCAATTTTGGACGCAGACTCGTAGAATATGGTGGACACAAAATAATGGGATCAAGTGATTTGAGGCTCAGACAATCACTTTATGTTAATCTCTTTGTAGGGTGTTTGGTTGACTTAAATTATCATTCTATTCTTAGTAATATATTATTCTCTTAAAATATACATAATATATAATTCAAGGGTTTAGTTTGAGGAATAAGTAAACTTATTACGTCCCTTATCTTTATTTATTCTAAATCTATTCCAGATAATTTAGAACAAAATTGATAACATGTTGGACAAAAATAATCTTAAAGAATTCACATAATTACTTAGCAAAAAAATATAATAATAATAAGAAGAAGAAGAAGAAGAATTAATAATGATAACAATAATAAAAATAAAAATAATAATAATAATAATAATCGTCATCATCATTATAATCATAATCATAATTATAATAGTAATTATTTCTTTCTCATTCCAAATTTATGTTTTCAAATTAAACATTGGTTCTACATCATCATTAGAAATTCTTAGGAATAAATCAAACTAAATAATACTCATTTAACTCATTTTCTCATATATTTTATTCCTAAAGAATCATCATACCATTCCTTATCTATTTCAACAAGTGAACCAAATATACTATTAATTCTTTTGCGTTGCCTCCAAGGAGGGTATACTTTCGATAAATCATTAGGATTCACTTAAAAAATGGTGCCTCTATATAAAAATATTTAATAATTAATAATTGTGACAACTTTTATTTATCAAAATCAAAATCCCTTAATATTTTGTTTTAATCTAATTTAACAAAGACCTAATAATAAATCTTCACAAATTATAGGTCACACTACATGGCAATATAAGGGCCTAAATATACTGTGACAAGTTGGGTAATCTAAGAAATCAATTCTAAAGGAAATATTAGATGATAAATTTTAGAGTAGGCATTCATCAATGTTATAACTTAATGATGGAAATGGTCTAAAAGCCTCTCTTTAATTAAATTTCAGTGGAAATTTTTTAATGCATAAAACATTTTCAAATAATAATTCAATATTTAACTTATTAATTTAATATTTTTCTCAAATTAAAGTAATAAAGTTATATTAAACTAACAATTACATCTTTTATGAGTGTAGCTTTGTGACTATTAGCTTATTAATATGTCAGGAGAAAGGAGAAGACAATATGTGGGGCAAAATAAAATCTTTTCCCACTTAAATAAATTTATGGGGAACAAATATGAATGCACAAAATAAATTACATGAGAGAATACCAAATTTTTAACGTAAAAAATTCTTAATGTCAAAAGTAAAAAGCATGGGAGCTAGTCTAAAAAATCCATTATAAAATTAATGAGTACATCAAAATGAGTTTTTCAATAATTCAAGAGCTTATAATAATAAATACTCATTAATAAGAGTTGTAATCAAACAATGTGTATATCAAAATCTAGATAATACGATGACTATATTCTATACCACGATGGTTCTTTCCCAATTCCATGATTGTTCTTCTCTAGTACCATAACAATGTTGCATTATTAAGTTCAACAACTTCTGCAAAAGCTCTTTCTCCCACTAAATGAGCAAATAGTAGCAAGCACTTATAAAGAGGAAGAGAGAAACCATGTCAAGATCAAAAATAAAAAGAGATAAAGTGTTCACATTAGCCATATAAAATAGCCACACAACGAACACAAAGGTTATGTAAAAAGGAGGTTAATGTACCCACACTTACTAACCACACTTGCTACAAGTTTTGGCCAAGTGAGAAAAAAGGTGTAGACTTCAAAATCCACACCTATAACTCCACCAAGAGAGAAGAGAAAACTAATGAGAATATATTATTACATCACTCACGAGAAACCCTAAAAATATGAAAAATAAAAAACTTCTTCATAAAGGTTACATTTTTTCATACAAAAATTACACAACCTAAACACTTCTTTTAAACATATTGGGCATCACTTGAAGAAGACCTACAACAAGCTCTCACTCTAACATAAATAGAGGCCTTTTTTAAACCAACAATCAATCGACGAGTACCAAACTTTTCTCTTGGTAGAGACTTAATCATTATGTTTGAACCATTATGAACTGTATGTAATTTTTTAAGCTCAGGTAATTTACAATCCATAATATCATGTATCTAATGATATCTCAAGTCAATACTTATTGTTAAGGAAAGCTTAATATTGTTAATCTATCCATTATTTCTTATTTTATTTCTTTTTACCTTTTATTTTTAATTTTCTTAATTATTTTATCAACTCTTTGGTTTTCTTACTTTTACAGGTCTTGAGGTTAGTTTATTATAACCTGAGAAAATATATCTTACACAACTCTTAGAAATCTCTAAAGAACCCTACTTGGAGAGTTTAAGTTAGATCGATAGATAGAGGGCTTAGAAGGTCATATTGATATCAAAGAATCATAAACTATGTCAAACCAACAAAATACTATGTTTGGTTACATTAGATTGGACTTATTGGGAATGGAGTCCAAGATTGCGAGATTGACTGTCACCCCTAATATTTTTGAGATTAAACCAAGTGTTATTTAGATGGTACAACATTCTATCCAATTTGATGGCTATGAGATAAGGACCCCAATGCACATATCACAAACTTTTTAGATATTTATGATACCTTTAAGGTCAATGTGCTAATGACAATGCAACTAAATTAAGAATATTCCCATTCTCATTGAGGTGTAGGGCAAAGTAAAGACTAAATTCTCAACCTAAAAACCAATATTTTTATGGAAAAAGCTTTCTCTTACAAAAGTGAGATCATTAATGTGATTTATCATCAACAAATCAATTAAGAGATTTAAAACACAGTACTAAATAGATATAGCATTGACATAAATGTCTGAAAATCATCTAGCTGTGGAAATTTCAATACCATGTCATATAAAAGATTTTATATTGGTAGGCATCCAACTATGGCCTGGTATAAGGTAGTGTGGTGCAAATATGCCCCGCCTAAAGCCACCTTCACCTTATAGAAAGCTATTAGGCATAGACTCCTAACATTAGATAGGCTTAATAGAATTGTGATGATACCTAATAGAAACATTCTATGAAAAAAGAGAATAAAAAAGCATCTCTCACATATTCTTTCAATTTAAGTTCACTAACGAGCCATGGAAGAAGATATTAAATGGACGTAAGACTGGTAAGCCACCAACATATTAGAGTGAGATTATTTAATGGAGTGCCAACATCAACCAAATAGATAAGTCAACTACTTGGTTTTTTTTTATCTATCTCTATTTTACTTGGTTCACATTATATAGGAGTAGAGAAACAATCGTATATTTAGAGACAGGGCAGAGGGAACATATCAATTTTGCAATAGGGTCTACAACAAGATCAAATAGCATATCTATATATTTAAGAATATAATCTAATTATCACATGCAATGATTACATATTAAAACATCAATTGATCTAATAGAATAATTAAAATACACTTGGATTATTGTCATGTATTGTACTAAGTCGTATCTGCAGAAGATGGCGCATCACCACACATCCTTTGAAGGATGTAAATTAGAGAAAAGAAGAAAAATCTAATTAAGGTTGGTACGATCATACACATGCATTGTAAAAAAGGTAGAGTGCTTTTATAAGAAGAAACAAACTATAGTAGAAGTTGATTTATTGGCTCTAACTTTGAGAATCTCTACTGAAGGAGCAACAATGAGATTCTATCAATAGAGGTTAGAGAGTAATACTAAAGTTTGTATAATGGTGAGGGATCACCAATTACTTATTTCTAAGTAGATTTTGAGGAGTTGGAAACTTGAACAAGAGGGATTGGTTGAGGATGTGGAGGTGAATGAGTTAAAAGGAGTAGCTTAGATAGCAAAATAGAAGCTATAGAAAGAAGATTATGGTTAGAAGTTAAAGAGGAGGAGATATTTGAAATGTCTGAAAAGGAGGGAGGTTTAAGTATTAGTAATTAGGATAATTTTAGTTTACTTTAATAATTTTTAAAATGGTTAGTTGATTTGCATTATGATAATTTTTGTATAATTTGGACGTATAATTAAGTTAGAAGTTAAAATTTTCAAATATTTTCAACATCTCACTAAAAAATAAAAATAAAAAATTTGTGAATAAATGAGCATTATTCTCTTTACTAGCTTCAAATAAACAAAGTTGGAGTTAAAGATTTGTTCTAGTAGCCATTTAAAATGGTGACCTAATTGAGCAATCAGGGATATTCATAACAACGTGTTTACTCACTTATAAAAAATTTGGGTATCTTTTTAAACAAACTTTTAATCACACTTTTATTAATTTAAAATCAATGTTTTACTTTTCTTTAAATAAAAGATGTGAAAATGTTTGAAAGTTGAAGAATGTCTCATATATATTCATTTTATCCATTAGGTTGAATTTTCTGGATTAATTTTAAATTTGAAGGATTGTGGGGTTAATTAAATTGATTTATGACTTATTGCAAGTAGCTAAATTCCTAAAATTTTGATTAAATGTGAAATTAAAGGAATAACGTAGAGTCTCAAATAATGTGATTGATATGTTAAATTCTTTCCTAGACTTGCCATCTATTTAAGTTGAGAGTAATAAAATTGATTTGCTTAAACACAAACAAATGCTTAAGTATAGGGAAATTTGATAAGTGTTAATTAAGTTATATTTTCATCATTATTTTGATAGAATTGGGCTTAGACTTTAATGATTTTTATATGATTTTATACTTAATATGGTTTATATCTTGTTCACATGTTTTATTTAGCTTCCTAATGAAAAAGGAAAGAATTTAGGCAAGTTAATAAATTCTTAGGAGTTTTGATTAGAGCCAAATCTGCTAAGGCAATTTATGGAATAAGATCATGCGTTCTTAGGAATTTTGATTATAAAAAATTTCAATTAATTAACTTAAGGATAAGGGCTATATGTCTTCAGAAAGAATATGGTTGTAACATTGAAATTTCTACCTGTCTAGGAAACTAGGGTTAATCATTGAAATAAGATAAATCTAATAATAAAATGATTTTACAAGGGATGCTGCATTTAGATCTTGGTTATTTATGGGTTTATTTACTCTTGTTTCATTGCTTAGGTTTGTTATTTTAGGTTAGTTTAGTTAATTATTTCTTTTAATTTGATGATTTGTTTTATAAGATTAGATAATATAAAGATAGTAAAAATACTAGTATTTGTAGTTCTTGTGGGATAAACACTCGAATGCACTTAAGTAATGCTATAAAAATGATATGTGAGCATGCCTAATTATCCTTAGCACAATTATTCAATATTTATGTGAGAAAGGTTAATAAAAAAAGTACAAAATTCAAAAGGTACTAGGAATAAAATTAAACAAAATAAATACTAGATGAAAGGAAAAATAACATAATTGAAATGTAAATATAGTTTTAAATATACAAGAAAAAGAAACCAAAATAACTACAATAGATAAATATAGTAAAAGAAATAAAACAATCTTCAGTTGCTTCCTAATCCTTGTTATCTTCAATAGGCATTATTGACGGTTGATAAGGAGATCTAGAAACCCTATTTGTAAAGAATAGGTTGATAGTCTCTCTTTCTACATGTCAATACTCTCTTAAAGTCTCCATAGCATTTAAAATCGGATCATATGCTATACCTCTATCCAGTGCATTATCATATCAATTATTTCCCATATGAGTTATTGACGCATTGGTTTCAAATCCTAAGGATCTAACTCCCTAGTCTCTTATAGCTTTATCGCTAGTTATGGTTGCTCATCTCTCTCATATGTTTCTCCATCCACCTCTAACATTCACATTGTCTCCCTCCATCCTAACCATGATACGTGCTCTATCGACCTTCTATACTAGCCCTACTTCTTATCATTTATAGATTGATGAAAACTATAACACATATAAATGACAACCTTGAGAGAGTATTAATTACACATAAGTTCTTCCTACAATTGTCAAATATGATCTATCATATAAGGCCCCTTTCTTTCTATTGGTCATTTGTTCCAATTATATTACAAAGAAATAACCTATATTATATGGTCAGTGCTCTATTATACGCCATAGTTAATCTTTGAACGTAATGGCAGTAGTACTTTCCTTTCTTTTTTAGATCATATGGATAATTATCCTATACAAATAGTGCACTTAGGTGCTTCCTTTGATCTAGAATCCCAAAACCTCCTAAGGGTGAGAAAGGGAATTGGTTTTGGAGTTTCTATATGGCTCTGCCTCTATTTGCTTGGATATGTAGAACCTGTATTGCACTATAAAATCCTTTATTGACATGTGTAATCATGTATAAGATATGTACATTCCTTATAAACTCAAAAGTGGATAAGATCTTTGCCATTAATTATTTATATACGCGTCCCATAATAGCATCCATCCTATATCTTTAATGGGTTCCCTAACCTAATTCTTTAGGCTTTTCACCTTTAATTCTAACTAATCAATACCTCTATTACAATAAAAATAAAAAGTTCAAAGGGTGACATAATTTTTGATATAGGAAGGGGTGTTGAACACAAGTAGTGGGAGTTCATTGTAGGATGGGCCTTTTGGGAGTTGGCTACTTGGCACGCTTAATACTTTCTCTTATTATGGATGGTTTAGAGCTTATATTTCTTCTCTATTTGACAATTCCTTTTCATATAATGAAAACTTGGGTAGCTTTTAATTGGAAGCAATTTGGCATTATTGATGTCATGGTTAACAAATAAGATATGTTCTTCAAATTCAACTCTCCTACTACAGTGGATGTAGTCATAAGGTCTATCCTTAGCACATTCACAATAAACCTTTCCTTATTTAAGCATGGAGGCCTGGTGTTAAATTTGAAGAGATTAGGTAGACTAACATACCTCTGTGTTTTGTATACACACAGAGGTATTTGGATAATAATTTCCAATTCAAGCATACCAAAGCATGCAAATAAAAGTACAAAAAGAGATTTGAATTTACAATATGAAACATCCAACATAAAGCCACCCTTACATATTAACTACTTGCCATCTTTAAGGGTTGAAAATAAGGAATGGATCTTATGCTGGAATGATGGAGATTGTGAACCTTTTCTTAGATAATGATGCTTTCATTTATGCTATTACAACACTAAAAAGTTTTAGATGGTTAACATCTCTGTTTTTTAAAATCTGGCACTATTAAACTTCTTTAAAGTTTTAAATTTAGAACTCTAACCATGTAGTGTAGCTCCAAATTATGTTATTCAATGTGATACCATCATACCAGACATCAGACAAAGGACTTATAGTTTGTAATTCTAACTAGGGATACATGACATCCTTGTTTGTTGGGTCATTTTTAGGATGGAAGAAGTTAACTAAGCATTCAAAAATCATCTCCATATATTTAACTAAGCTTTCAAAAGGTTACTCTTCTTCATATATTTTTCACTTCTTTATAGTGGACTACAACATTACGGTGTCTTGAAAAGGTGGATCCAAGGAAGATGAGGAGGGAAGGGAAGCTTGAACTTTACATTAACATCCATAATGACTTAGTCATGCATGTATGTATTCTAAATACTTAAATTTCCTTGTACTTTCCCCTAAGGATAATTAATAACAATAGGAAGTAAGATTAGTTTATTTGGCATAACTACATCTAACCCAGAACAAAAGAGGAAGTTGTTCCTACATTCTTGATCAGTGCTGTAGGAAAGTAGCTAGAGATGATACAAACTATACATTACAAATACAGGTGGTAAGAGAAGAAACCAATTACCTAAGAACCATATTTCAATGTGAGAAGAAGAACACTAGTGAATAGGCGGAACAAACATTTTTTAAGAAAAAAACATGAAGATGTATGAGAAGGAACACTAACACCCAAGTAAGTAGCCAAAACATAAACATAGAAGATCGAAAACCATGAAAAGAGAAGATGAAGACTTTGTTAGAGCAACTGGAACATGAACTCATAATAGGAAAAACTAAAGGAGACCAGAATTTTTAGATTATTAATATTCAAAAAATGACTTTGTGGAAAAAAATGATGTTGTTTTTCATTGTTTTTGGATTCTTCTTTTATTTTCACTATAAAAGCATGTTCATAGTCAAAAATGTTTTATAATAAAATTTATCTTGTAGTTTCAAAATGTAGCTAATAACTATGAGATCTGGAATAAATTTGAGTTTTAGTTATGAAAAATACTTTTTAACTAAAAACTTTTTTTCTACAAAACTAAGTTTTAAAAAATGTCATCAAAAGTTATTGTTTTGTAGCCAAAAACTTTTTGCTACAAAACTTTGTTCACAGTTGAAAAACGTTGCCAAAAGTTATTAACTACAAATATCAAATACAACCTATTTTAAACATAGTTAATTGTTTAAAAAATTGCAAAATTGTTTACTTTAATAAGCTATGATAGTAAGATTTCATAGCCAAATAGTAACTTTTAGCTACGAATTTGAAATTTTGGTAAAAGAAAACGTAACCAAAATTTCTGTTTGTTGTAATGACACATACCTTACAACCGTATCAAATCAAAAGCAAAAGCTTTTATAATCATGAATTAGAAAATAATTACTTGTTTTTCTTTTAAACTGATGGTTCTTTAGAAAGTGTTACAAAAAGAAAGGCTAAAATTTTATATAATGCTTAATGGGTCTCATTAATAAATTAATGTATAAAAGGTAAGAAATTTGGCTCAATTTTGATCATAAGTGCCTTTATCATTTTATCACTCAAAAAGAAAAATCCTACTTTCTAGAAATTCAAAATTAAAGAAGGTATTTACATAAAAAAAATTTGTTGGATCACTCTAAGTCCAATCAAAATAGTATTATTTAATAAATTCTTTACAGGATCACTCAATTTTAACTAATTATGTATACACCTATCATCCTAAAGTAACTAATGATATCTTAAACATAAAACATACAAAAATTTAACAATAAGGAAGTTGATCCCATGCTCGTTCATGTTTATGCGTTATTTCATGTTTATATATTTTTATGGTATTATGCTTCTACTTCTGTCATGTTTGAAGAAACAAAACTACATATTTTATGCCTTATACATGGCAGGTCTTTCTTTATGTCTTTTAAGAATAAAATCAGTTATCACAAACAAAGAGACAGAAGAAGATGACTTTCGTAGAATTGCCAGATTTGGATCTATGGTTGTCCAATCACTTTAAACAGAGGAAACTTAGTTGATACTTTGTGGTATATATGAACTAGGTTTTCCATCACAAATGGGAAACAATAGAGTTGACAGATTCAGGACCTCTGAATTCACGGTGAAAAGCTTCTGCTCTTTTTATATAGATAATTTGGTATTCCATCAATAGCTGCTAGCACGCTGGATAACAAATACTTTGTCGAACTTCCTGTTGCTGTGAGTTTGTGATTCTAATTCGTATGCTATCACAAACCAGCTGTCCTTAACGCTAAACGCAAAAATAGCTTGAGGATTTACTCTGGATTCACATTTCGATCAAGAACTCAAGAGGGTATCAAATTGGATGCAAAAAGATAAATTCTTTGGAAGACAACAACAGAAGTTACATATCTAGGTGGGATTGGCGGGGAAAATTTACGATAAGAGGTTAAGAACAAAAGAAAGGGAAGCAAGTTGTTGTTTATTGCAATTTACCCCAAAGGAATGGGATAGAAATTAAATTATGAATGGTATTACAATTCATGGACTTCCCCAAAATTTAGGGCCTAGTTCGGAAGTCATTTAACATCCAAGCTAAAGTAGAGGAAATGATCTTTTATGTTAATGAGCTTTCAAAAACTCATCAGGCCGAAAATGGAGGGCCCATTGAAACATCAAGAGTTTCCAATTGAAATGCATGAACACCCTTTCTCTTACGTTCCAATCCTGTCAAGATTTTCAGAGACTGTCTTCATTCTAGGTCGAATTTCAGGGTCACCCTCGGTGCATGCAAGAGCGACATGGAAAACTGCTAATACCTCCTTTTTGGCACGCACTTCTTGGAGCAACACTGGATCCACGATATCTGACAACGGGTTCTCTTCTTCAAATCCCTTTCTGACCCACCTGACTAAGTCCGGCACTTCTACAGAAGTTGATGTGGTTGGTGAAAGCTCCGGAGATTTCCCAGTGAGCAGTTCAAGTAAGACAACTCCAAACGAGTACACATCCCATTTCTGGGTTGGTCTATTACCTGGTACACGAGCTTCAGGGGCACGATAGTTGTTGGTTCCTTCTGATTGAGAAGATTTAAGGTAAGGAAGTGTTCCACCGATAAAGCCACCAGAAGATGACGGGTTGTTGCCTGTGATACTGATTAATCGGTTTAGACCAAAGTCAGAAATGTGAGCTTGGAAATTATTATCCAAGAGGATGTTAGATGGTTTGATGTCTCCGTGTACAAATTTTCTTGGACTGCACTCGTGAAGGTAGGCCAAGCCCCTAGCTGCTCCTTTCGCAATCCTCAGCCTGGTTGACCATGCGAGACTCGTTGTTGGCTGCCCACTTCTCCCTGGAAGAGGATATGCATCAGTACTCCCATAATTATCAAAAATAAGTTAAAAGACAATAAGAAGGTTTGGTATAAGTTCTGAAACAGGTGATTTCTAATGCCAAGCTACTGTTACATCATTGTCAAGAGCACTCTAGCTTTCACAACTCCAAGATATATAAAAAAAAAACCGCAACGAGCTCCGATCTGACACACTGCTACAGTAACGCTCTTCCCTTCTCACCGTTCTCGTCCCCACGATCACAGTTCACCGTTGGCACCCATGGACCCAACACCACCTGGGGAAGCCATTGCCACTACAGATTCTGTTGGGCACACAATGAAAAAAGTCTGAATCAGAGAACGTGAGGAGGATCCCCTCCCACCTCCTCACACTGGCCAACCCATTCACCGCAGCTACAGTGCGGCAGTTACAGGCAGCTCAAATCCAGCCCCCGAAGATAGTGACTTACCTTGGCCTGAAGAGGACCTCATCGAAACTACCGATGGCGACATCACCGTTATCACCGCGCGACCACGGCCCAGGTATCGAATTGTCCCACACCTTCCACAGCCGTCTCGATCAACAATGGGCCCAGACAGTCATAGTCAAGCTTCTCGGGTACAAAATTGGCTTCAACACCCTCAAAACCAGGCTGGATGCTATCTGGAAACTAAGGGGCAGCAAGAAGATCATTGACCTAGACCACGACTTTTACCTGATCAAATTTGTTGAGGAGGAAGACTACCTTTATGCACTCACCCAAGGTCCATGGGTGATTTCCGGCCACGTTCTCTCGGTCCAGCCTTGGCGCCCTGATTTTCGCCCTTCGACGGGCCAAATCTCTCACGTTGTTGCTTAGATTCGGCTTCCTGAATTTTCTGTGGCTCGGTATCACCCCTCCATCTTAAGAGTATTGGGAAACCTTGTCGGACGTATGGTGAAGATCGATGACCAAACTCAGCTTGCCCAGCGTGGTAAATTTGCGCGAGTGGCTGTTGAAATCGACCTCAGCACCCCCCTGAAATCCATGGTTGAATTAGATGGCGAACTAATTAAAATCGCCTATGAGGGTTTACCTCCGACTTGTCTCAACTGTGGACTTGTTGGGCATGAATCTCCGGCCTGTCTGTCCCGCTCAGCCACCGACCCACCGCCTGATGGTCGCAGCTCCATACCCCCACCGGGCGAAGTCCCCACTGACCAACTCCCTCGGCCACAGACCGAAACCTATGGCCCTTGGATCCAGGTGCAACGACGTCCTCGACGGGTGAGGCCCAACGGTCAATACTCTGGAAGTGACAGGAGACGTTCCACCTACCCCGAGCCCGCGAGGGGATCGAGATTTCACGTCCTGTCACACCAGGACGTAGCCTCTCCTAGCACCATCCCCGATTGTCCTCCGACGGCACCCCAGAGCTTTCTGCTGCCCCCTGCTGAGTTCTCTGCGCCGCAACCGTCCCCTTCCTTTATATCCTCTCGTCCTTCCAGGCGCCAGGTCGGGCCCCCGACCCGTTCCTCCCGCCCGCAGGCCTCTAAGGCCTCTCCCAGCCCAACTTCGCGTACCCCCGGCCTCATTCCTCCAAGTCTCCCTCGCCAGCCCGCTTCTTCCCCCGGCCCTATGCCAGCCCAGGCCCCGCCTGAATCCAACCCCCGGCCCCCATCTGTCGTCCCTCATCCTCCCACCGCCCCCTCGCCCGCCCCGACCCAACCCGCCTCGACACCCATGCACC
>JAOTIZ010000001.1:6389340-6408516 GCA_027123425.1 Erythroxylum panamense
GAGTTATATAACTCCGTTTGAGGCGATTCTTGCTTCAAATAAAACTAGAGGCACAAAGCTACAATTGATATGAATAATTCAACCCATGATTTTAGTATTTACATAGTGTGCGCTCGCCATGAATGTGGAGCTACAGTTAAGGACCCAGCAAGGTTATAAGCATAAGGCTTCAGGACTACGAAAGTTAGGCTCCGGGAACGGGGTCCGACATGGTTGGACCATGATTGCGAAGCCTAACTCTCTCTGGGTTCGCGTTCTTTCTGCCAAGTACAATTTTGACGCTTCCACCCTTCCCCCCACCATTGCCACCAAGGGTGGGTCCATGACCTGGAAGAGTATCAAATCTGTTTGGTATGTCGTGCTTCAAGGCACTCAATGGGTGCTTGGCGATGGTGCATGCACGCAATTCTGGCTTGACCCATGGGTAGCGGGTCTTGGCCTGCTCATTACTTAGGCCACCACCCCTATTCCCGCCTCTGCCTGTAACCTCAGTGTCCAACATTTTGTGGATGGCGTTGGTAATTGGACTTGGGACTCTTTCCAAGGCCACCTCCCAACGGAGATTTGCCGGTTGATAGCAGGTACCTTTCCCCCGAGGCCTTTCCTCGACCAAGATAAGTTATGCTGGGGACTGTCTTACTTGGGATGCTTTACTATTGCTTCTACCTACTCTTGGCTTTGGGACCACTCGGACCGGGGAGATCCGGGCATTTGGAGGGCTATCTGGCACTGGCCTGGGCCTCCATGTATTCATTCCTTCTTTTAGCTTCTTGCTCAGGATCAGCTCCTCACCAATCAACATAAGGTGTGGCGCCACCTTTCTACAGATGGCTCCTGTTCCCACTGCGGTCTCAATGAATCCTCGCAGCATGCGATGCGTGACTGCGCCAAAGCCCGCCAAGTGTGGAGTTCCTTCCCTCGTCACATTGTTACTCTGGAGTTCTTCACTCTGCCTCTTCACCAATGGCTCGGCTCTAATCTACATTCCCACAGACGCGTGTTCAATCGGACATGGACCACTATTTTCGGAGTGACCTGTTGGTTCTTATGGTCTTGGCGTAACGGGTCCCTCTTCGATGACCATTTTAGTTGGCCTTCTTCCCCGACTAATATTATTTTGTCTTTTGTAGATCAGGTCCACAAGTCCACCGTTTGGCAGCGTACCATGCTTCCTGGACACCACCCCCGACATGAGCAACTCATCAGCTAGTGTCAACCTCCCCTCGGGTGGGTCAAGTTAAACACAGATGGCGCGTGTCAACGTTCTTCCTTCTCGGTAGCGGCAGACGGACTCCTCAGAAATAGTTCCGGCGACTAGCTTGGCGGATTTGTGCATAATCTTGGATGGTGCTCTTCAGTGGCGGCAGAACTCTGGGGGATGTATACAGGGCTCACGCTTGCTTAGAACCTCGAATTTCGGAGGATTGGATTAGAAGCAGATTTGACGATGGCGTTACAGCTCATCTCTTCCTCGGTCAGCCGGTCTACGATCCATAATAGCCTGGTTCAGGGGATTCATGAGTTGTTCACACGCAATTGGACGGTATTACATCGCCACATATACCGTGAGAGCAACCGTTGTGCCGACTGGTTAGCGCATTATGCTGAGAACTTTGCGCTAGGTCCTACTTTCTTTGATCATCCACCTGTCAGGTGCCATGTATTCCTTTTAGCAGATTTGTCGGGATCGTGTTTCCCGTGCCTTGTCGTGTAATTGGCTGTTGTTCCTTTTCTACAAAAAAAAGTCTTTCTTCTCAGCGTTTCTAAACACTAGCTTGTGCAATCATTTACTTTCCTTTAGTTTTAGTCTGCAATAGTTATTGGCCGACAATCAAATCAAAATATTTTAGATTTTTCTTATTTGACTAATGTCCTTGAACTGGTGAGAAGTTGATATTCGTTGGAATGTGATACTTTTTTTTCCATTTTTTAGGGTGAGTATTGTAAGTTAGCTCATTGCAATTAGTGGACTGTAATGGTTTATCAAGTAACTTCAGTTTTGAAGCCAAATGAGTTGGATTTGTAGTAATCATCCTACTATATGCATCATTACAACAATGTTGTAAACTAAAATGTTAACGAGTTGCGTCCAATTAAGTTGCATTTGAATGTTGGTTAATGTTTTAAGATTGATTGGGGTACATAAGATTTATGTTTCCTTCACTCATTCTATGCTACAGGAATATCTATATGAATGTTAAACTTGTTTCATCATATTGACGATATAATTTTTGAGTTAGCATATTGATGTGATATGAATGACACAAAATATACAAAATAATATTAAAGAAAGTTTCACAAATAATAACGGCAACAATGTCTTAACAAGAATTCCACTATTTTTTATAGACCTGTAGAAAAGAAAGTTTTTGAAAATGGATGGAAGAAAACAATAGCTAAAGGTATGAACAAATGATTTTATAAATGAAAAAAAAATAAAAAAATAAAAAATAAAAAATAAAAATAAAAATAAAGATAAAAGTAAGTAAATAAATAAATAGACAACAAAAAAAACAAATGAAGAAATAAAAATTAAAAAAGAAAAAACAAAATAAATAAATAAAATAATTAAAGAAGAAAGTGCTATAAATAAAAGTATTTAGGGTAATTAAAAGACACAAGTATTGAAAGAAAAGGTTCAATGGACATATAAAAAGAGAAAGACTTCTTTATGTACGGAGAGTCCTCTATTTATATCCTAATTCTTCGAAGTTTCTTATTAAGGGTCAAATCTTTGTAAGCATTGGTAGAGTCATATCATTCTTAATCACATTTCTCCAATTCTTCTTGGGTTTTCCTCTTTTGCTTTTATAGTTCTTAAGTATAATCTTCTCACATCTTCTCACTAAGGCGTTATGATATCTTCTCTTAACATGTCTGAACCACCTAAGTCTTATCTCCCTTAATTTACTATAAATGTTAACCACTCTCAACTTGTCTTTTCTTGTAAGATTACACATCTAATAGAGCATCCTCATCTCTGTTACCATTAACTTATAATTATGCACTTGTTTGATGAGCTAACAATTTGCTCCATAGATCATGGTCAACCTAATAGCTAAATATTAGAATTTACCTTTTAACGTGAGTGATATCTTCTTGTCATATAAAAATCATAAAGTGCCCCTCCATTTAAGCCATATTGATTTGATTAAGTGAACTATGTCATTACCTATCTTGCCACTGCTTTGGATGATTGATCTAAGGTACTTAAAATAGTCTTTCTGTTCTCAACATTAGATGCAACCATACAACCAAACAATTTACACTCTAAGTATTCCGTCTTAGTCTTGCTTAATTGAAAGCCCTTTAACACTAGTGTATCTCTCCACAGTTTTAACTTGATATTAATACCCTCTTTTGTTTCATCAATTAAAATAACGTCATTAGCAAACTATTGCAAACAAGAAGGTGCTAAACCAGAATCCTTGTTATATCCCAATATTGTTAAAAAATGCTTTACATCTCCCCTATCATCCTTACTCTAATGTTAACACATTAATACTTATCTCTAATAACTTGTACATAGGAAACATGAACTCCTTTAACTTCTAAAAACCACTACATAACTTCCCTAGGTACCCTATCATAAGCCTTCTCTAAATTAATAAAGACCATATGCAAGTCCGTTTTTCTATCCTTATAATATTCCATTAATCGTCTAAGGATACGTATAGCTTCTACTATAGACCTTCCTAACATAAAACCAAATTGGTTCTTTGAGATAGGTGCACGTTTTTTTCACTTTTTTTTCACTCTCTTCTTAATCGTGCTCTCCCATAATTTCATGGTGTGATTAAGTTGTTTGATGCCTTTATAGGTGATACAACTTTGGATGTCCCATTTGTTCTTATAGAGAGAGATTAGTGTGATAAGTCTCCACTTATCTGACATTTTAGCAAACTTACGGATCATATTAAAAAACCTGGCTAACCAAGTAAGACCGTCTTCTCCTAGGCTCTTCCACACCTCTATGGGTAACTGATTAGGTCCTACTACACTTTCACTCTTTATTTTCCTTAAAGCTCCTCTAATTTCTTATTTCATGATATGCTAGCAAGAAGTGAAACTACAATATTGCTCAGAAGTGCTAAAATCACCAAAGGAAATGTTGTTATCTTTGCCTTCATTAAAAAAGCCTATAAAGTAGCTTTGTCATCTTCTTTTTATTTCATTTTCATCTACTAGCACCCATTATACTTCATTTTTTATACAAGAAACTTGATCTAAGTCCCTCGCTTTTTGTCCTTAGCCATCACTAACTTAAATTTATCTTTTTCTCCATCCTTATTTTCCATTATTTGATATAAGTTCTCGCAGGCTCTACTTTTGGCTTTTGAGACTATCTTCTTTGCCATCTTGTAAGTCTCTCTATTGGCTACAATTTCCTCATCTATGCTGCTATCCACTAGAGCTTTATATAGAGCCTTCTTGATCTTCACCTTGTTTTGAACACCTTCATTCTACCACTAAGATTCCTTCTTACTACGCCTAAGCCATTTAAAAATTTCCATATCTCCTTAGCTACATTCTTGAAAAGAGTTATCACTCCCTCCCACATCCAGTTAGCATCTCCTTCTAGTTTCCATACTTTAGACATTACTCTATTTCTAAGTTGCTCCACAGTGTCCCCTTTTAGATTCTAACTTTAGTGCACCTCTATGAACTTCTCGTCTTTCTTTAACCCTTAATTATAAGATCCATAAGTAATAATCTATGCTAAGTTGAAAGCATGAGTCAGGTATCACCTTACAACCATTATAACTGATTATATCACTTATCCTCACGAGAAAGTAATCAATCTAAGTCTTTGTGTTTTGCTACTAAAAATTACCAAGTGCTAGTCTTTTTTGGTTAAAAAATGGGTTTGCTACCACCAAATTAAATGCTACCAAGAAGTTCAATAAAGCAATCCCATTTCCATTTCTATCTCTATACTTAAAACTACCATGGGCATAAGAATACTTGTCCAAGGTTGCCTATATAACCATTATAAGTATATTTCTCATTATGGGGAATCTGCTAGATCACCTTATCTAGCTCTTCCTAGAATTGATGCTTAAATTATTCTTCCAACCCTAATTGGGGTGCATAAGTATACATCACATTGAAAACAATATCTTTTTGATTAAATTGTTAAAACCCTTATAATTAATTTTGTTCTCTAAACTCTTGTAATAGTCGTAAAATTAGGTCGAATCCTAAGGGAACTCAACACTCTTTTCTTAATTTCAATTGACAAGACAAAATGGAAGATTATGATTGTTTAACTAATAAACTAAAATTAACAAGGAATTAAAATAAATTAGCTAATTATAAAAGAGAGAAATTCTATGGTACTTAACTCCGATTCAAGGAAATATTTCATCTAATTGTAACATTGATCATTGGTCTAAAAACGGATAATTTTCACAATTCAAGTAGTTAATCTAAAACATATTAGGATAGTTATAATAAGTCTCAAAATTTTCTAAATTAATTGGTTCAAACCTAACATTCAAACCAAAACATATCATTCCTTAATAGGGTATATGATATCATTCCATATCATTGGAATGATAGTAATTAACTTGGTAAAAAAGACTAAACCCTAAATTAAATAATTGAGATAACTACAATTATTCAATTTAACTTTCTTATTTCTTATAAGTTAAATATGCAAATTCGTAAATAACTTATTTGTTATTTTTACTAACCCTTTATGACAGTTATGGATCATTGAATTCATGGATAACTGTAGAATAATTAACATCAAATTACATTTTCAGATCAATTAATATTAATTAATAATAAAATCTATGAACATAAAACAAGAAATACTTGAACTAAAACATGTATCTAAGTGTAGAGTCAAATCTCACAAGGTTACAACTAGAGTTTTCAATCCATTTTAATTATAATATTTGGATTTAGCCACACATGACTTTAGTTCCAATACCAAAAATAGAAGAAAATATGAAATATTGAGAGAAACTTACTATCACACACTCTACCATGTCCACTAACATCATAGGACATCTCTTTTCAAATGCTCACAACTCAGGGGAGTCTTTTACTCTGTGCTTTATTTTTATTGATTATTTTTATGAGATGTGAGAATTTAGTGCATACATTAGGGACAATGCATGATTTAGATGTGGGAGAGCGAGCGTATATGTTATGATAAACTCTATGATTTGTACTTAAACGCATAAATACTATTATTCATATATTGATTATTAACCTCATAATTTTCTGATTGTTGTTTATAAAAAATGCTTAAGTTATGATACATTTTGGGTTAATTTTTAATGCATGAAAGAGACAAGCATTGTTAGTGCATTTCATTAAATTATTTTAAGTATCTCATTGGTTTTGTTGAATGAAAGTGTGTAAGACTTGATATATTTTGACATCTACATGAGCTTTGAGCCTAAGAGCATTCATCACATTTGTGCTCATACATATCTTTTTGTTGTGTGTTATCAAGCACAGCTCGTTTATGCTATAACTTGCTTTTGAATATATGACAAGACCACATTTTTAATAAATTTGTGTATAGATGATAAGGGTATTTAGGATAACCATTTTTTTTTAACCTAAACATGCCTAGGTACTTTTTATCTCTAGAAAACCAATTTGATCCTTACCCTTTCTTTTCTTATATACTAACCTTGTTATAAGCCACTTTTACCCATCTTTGTTGATTTCCTTAATGATTTTTAGCCCTTCAATTGAAGGAATTGTATAAATCTTATTTGCATAGGATTTTGACTATTTTTATGAAAAGTAAATTAGTTAAATCAAGTTGCATTGTTTTCATTTCTAATTTTTTATAAAATGGGGGAGAAGTATTTAAAAAAGAAATCTCCTCTCTTTTTATTTTTATAAAAATGAAAAAATAAAAAAAGAGAAGAATTGAAAAAGAAATGAGGTGATTGAAAGGAATGCTACTTGAATCAAGTGAGTTTTTGAAAAAATTAAGTTGAAACTTGTGTGAATAAGTTTGTATGATTTCCTTCAAATTTACTTAACCTAAAAAATTCTTTATATCATGCCTTACCTGAGCCATATTACGTCCTTTTGATTTATACATTAGGTTCATCTTTATTAAGTGATGGATGAGCAAACTTATGTAATAACTCATTATGCCTTGATTTGAGAGCTTAATGAATTCTACACACTTTTAGTGTATATAGTGAAATCTAGGAGACAATGTCAAGTCTTATTTCATTTGATTTTAATGGAATTAATGAGATGTTATGTTTTCATTATAACAATGTGTCCTATAAATGCTTTTTTTCTCTCAGTTGTTATTTTATCCTAAACTTTTAATATGTATTAGCTTTTGAAATATTTTTGGATAACATGAAAGAACCTGAGAGGTTGTTATAAGGATAAATGATGTGTTGAATTAATGTACACTTGAGGAGAAGCACATGTCTCTAGGTTTTAGATAGAAATCTTTGCAAGATAAGAGGAGACTAAGTTTTGAGTAGGAAAAGAAGACAAAAACACATCTTCACCTTATTTAACATTCTCTTTTCGTTTTCCTAGAAATTTTCTCTCAATCTTTCCTTTTTTCTTCTATCTTTGGTGTTGAAAATAAAGCCATGTGTGGCTAAACCTAAATATTTTGATTCAAGAAAATTCAAAACTACAGTTATAACCTAGTTAGATTTTGTTCTAAACTTATATTCATGTTTTAATTCAAGTATTTCTTGTTTTATGTTATTATATTTCATAAATAATTAATATTGATTAATCTAACAAATTAATTTGATATTGATTATTCTATAACTATCAATGAATTAGTAACTCGTAATTGTCATGAAGGATTAGCATAAATGGCAAATAGGTTATTTTAGGAATTTGCATATTTGACTTATAAGAAATAAGAAAACTAAGTTGAATAGTTGTAGATATGCCAATTATCTAATTAAGGTTTAGTCTTTTTCACTGAGCTTATTTTTATCATTTCATTGATATGGAATACTATCATTGATGGTAAGTTTTGGTTTAAATTCTATGTTTGAATTGATTAATTTAGAAAATTTTGAGACTTATTATGGCTATCCTAATATGTTTCAAACTGACTTCTTAAATTGTGAAAATTATTCTTTTAGACCAATGATCATTATTACAATTAGATGATATCTTTTCTTTAAATTAGAGGTAAGTACTCTTGAATTTATCTCTTTCATATTCAGTTTTACTTTGATTCCTTGCTAAATTTATTAAATAATTAGTTAATTAATCATAAACCTCCGCTTTATTTTCTTAATTGAAATTAAGAAATTAGTATTTAGTTCTTATAGGATTTGATTCGATTTCACGACTATTATAAGAGCTTAGAGAATCAAAATTAATTTTGTGGGTTTCGACAATCTGATCAATTATAAAGGCATAAATTAAAGGAATCACCAAAAAATAGAAATTTTGCCCATAAATATGTTTATGATGTCATCCACTAAATCATAAAAAATGGTCCTTATGCACCCTTGAAGCATAGTAAATGCATTGCTTAACCTAACTTGTATCCTCCTATAAATAAACATAATATATGGAAATGTGGATGTCATTTTCTCCTGGTCCTCCAAAGCTATGTGAATTTGAAAATAGCTTGGCAAACTATATATCCAAGAAGCAATAACACATATCATCAGCTACTCACTCAAGTTAATTTGTCAATAAAAGGGAGGAGAAATTATCCGTTTCTGTGGCATCATTTTGCATTATACAATCTATGTATACTTTGCACTCCATAACAGTCCTATAACAATTAACTGATTCTTCTCATTGGGTACTATAATTATGCATCCTTTCTTTGAAACAACTGTATAGGACTCTTCCCAAAACCTTCAGAAATAGGATAATAACAACTGCATCAAGAATTTTTTTTCTACCTTAACTTTGACAACATCCTTCACATTTGGATTAAGTTTAAGGTTGCATAATTGGCTTGAACCCATCGTCCATCAAAATCTTATGTCTGATACTATTAATAAAATTTTAATATATTAAATGACAATATATTCAAAAATAGACCATAATCATAAAAAAGTTTAAGATTTAAAAATTTGCTATTAAACATTTATAAAATCGGTATTTTAACAAAAAGTATAAATAAATTGTTTTTAAATAATTATTTGAAATACTATCTAATATTATTGGATATCGTTAATATATAATGTATCAACACAAAAATTAGTAGTTATTTTGATTTCAAACCAATGTTTATTTCTTTTTTTGCAAATTAATATTAAATTAATATATTTTAAATAATAACGACAAATTATTTTACATATTCTTAATATATTTAATTTAAATAAGACCATTTATTATTAATTATTTTTGTAATTTTACTTACTTTCATTTATTCCTGTTGTAACTCTTAGGCTCGTGAAATCTTTCACTGATAAGCCTCATCAGAGTTGCATTATGGGTTTCTAGCCTATATACTAGTAAAGTGGTTTAAACAAATTCTATAAGAGATCGAAGATAAACAAAGATTGACTATAGCTTAAATTCTAGGTATGTTGGTCAAGACACAAGCCCTTCTCCTTTTGTATGGAAATCAATTCTCAAAGCTTGTCTTTTAGAAATATAAAATGTCAAATCTTTCCCCGTTTAACAAAGACCTTAAACAGGATCTATAGACTAAGACTTTATGATATATAGGATCCTTATGAAGAGATAAGTGTAAAGCATACTTGTCTTTTTTGTATGACTGTGGCTACATTATTCAAGAATCGAGTTTTTAAGAGAGAGAGATAACTTAGAAAGAAGTCATAGGATAAAAAACACACAATATTTTTATTGATTTTCTACTTCTGATTACAATTAAGGGGAAGCCTTACTTTTATAGACTAAGTAAGGGGGATAGAGACAAAAAAAAACATTTAGTGAAAAAATTCCCATAGTACAATAATACACATTAACATACAATCGCAAACGAAAAAATAAAAATTATTGGAATACATTGGATCCCAATAAAATTCTTGAAAGATAAGAATATGCTAAAAAGATAAGAAGGAATCTTTTTAGTAAGGACATGTAGAGAGAGAGAGTGGGTCGCGATTTTCATCATCTAGGTCATCTGTCAAGTCCATGTCTTCATCTAGTTTGTTCATGACTTGGATAAAAAAGTTAATTTTCATATCAATCCAAACAAGAAGCCATGGGTCCTAGGCATTTTGGAAATAATCAGGAAGATTAAGGCCAGTGCTAGTGTTGGGATTTGGATTTTTATAACTTTCTCCCAGTTCAAATGTTCTTCTAGACTCAAAACCAAGAGGCCATATGGGCCCAAAGCTAGGAGGACATGGAAGTTGTCTAGCCATGATGTTGAAACCTATAGTAGCAAATTGATCCACGAAGGTTCGATATCTGTCAATAGGAGAAATGGGTTATGATAGGGTAAAATCATCTAGGTTTAGTCCTAGAAAGGTACATGTTGTAAGTTTAGTGGTCTTTGGGTGATGGTTCAAATGGTATAAGATCTCTCAGTAGATCTTTATGTTTCTTGGGCCAATATGTGATACTGAGCCAATTCTGGAAATGATTGATAGTGCAAATGTAATCATAACCAGTAAGGCTATATAGACAATAAAGGATGAAAATAGAATGGGCTTTCTATTCAAAGAGGGGAATATCCTATAACTGTTGTTTGTTTAAATTTTGCCTAAGTTGAAGACATCTTTTTTGCATTGGTTGGAACAATTATAGAAACATTAATATAAGTGAGTTAGCATTAGCTAGATTTGGAAGGTACTGATAAACATGCAGTGGTGAAATAGAAATTGAGCAAACATAGAGGGCAAATAATGTCTAAAGATGCCATATGCTGGCTTTAGAAAGAGAATCGTAGAGATGGTAGACAATCTAATAGGGAGTCCCTGTATCAAAATGATGAGGATGTGGAGGGATTTTTAGAGTGGTGAGAAAAATATGGAGGTAGTAGAACAAGCTCTTTTAGAGAATAAGAGCAATTTTTCCATTGTTTTAGGAGGAGTCTTTATATTAAGCAGAAAAGACTTGTTGATTTTTGCATATGAAGGATACTCTATGATAGGAAGGAGGTAAGGTATGGATTTCTTAAGTGAGGGAGATATGATACAAATTGGTTTGTAAGACTGAGAAAGAAAGTTTGCAAGAATGTTGTGGTGACCATTGATGTGATGACTGGTGAATTTATAACAGGAAAACCTTTCTTTCCATTAAAATAACTAGTTCTCTGGTAATGTCTTTTTTTTAGGCTTAAGAATCTTAGGAAAAGTTTTATTGTCCATTTCAATCAAAAAGTGGTAAAAGCTGAGATGGAAGTTAAATTTTTCGATGCCTTTTTTACTGCCAAAATCTCTTTATAGCTGGTATGATAATGCTTTTTTTATTCTTTAAGCTAGCGTGGCCGTAGTAGTTTCTTTTTCTATCAATCTCTTTAATTAGGACAACACCCTAATAATAGTCACTAACGCCTATATGTAGAATGAATTGGCCTTTGTTAGGAATATTTAAAGTAGACAGATTTTGACAGGCTTGTTTTTAAGTGTCGAATGGCTCTTACTTGATCTTTATTTTATGATGGTGGATTCTTCCTCAACAACTTTAATAAGGGAGATTTATAATTAGCCAAGTGGGGGATGATATCTTTGATGTAGTTAACAATTCCAAGGAATTGTTAATTTTTTTAGTGTTAAGATTTTCATTAGAAAAGAGCAATAGCTCACTAACTATATCTGGACCAGGTTGATAAAATCCATCATGGAATTTTATACCAAAATTCTATTTAGGTCGTCTCAATACAACTCTTTTTAGTTGAGAGCATAATCCCAAGTTGTTTTGTAAGATTAAAAAAAGATTAGATTAGGGCCTTGTGTTCTCCATAGGTTTTGGAATATTGAAGTATGTCATCAATATAGACTAAGATACCGGAAGCAATGGGCTCATAAATCTTTTTCATAACTCGTTGAAATAGTAAAGGGGCAACCTTAAGTCTAAATGGAATTATTGTCCATTGATACTGGGCATTGGAAATATAGAAGGATGTCTTGTATCTTTCCTGGGGGTTAATTTTCAATTGTCAAAAGCCTTCTTTTAAATTAAATTTAGAGAAAATTCTAGCTTCTTTGAGAAAGAGGACTTGAGTACTAATCTTTGGCAGTGGGAACTTATCATCTTTTAGGAAAGAACTGAGAGGTTCCTAATCAATTACCAACCTCCTTTTCCCTAGCTTTTGTTCAACTCTCTTATTTACATAAAAAGCTTGAAAAGCCCAATTGGAATTTGTGAGCTCGATCAATCCTTGTTGAAGTAGGATAACACATTCTTCTTGTGCTAATTTCAGATCATTAGGGTTCATAATTGGATTAGTAGGCTTGGTAGGATTGATGTCTTCATTCTTTTTAAATGATAATTCGATGAAAAAGTGAGGATTTTTCTATAAAGGATAGGGAAGTGAGAACTAGGCATGGTTCTCAGAACAGTATTCCAAAAATTGGTCTTGTAGTGTTTCATATGAAGGTGGCATTTGTGTGAGTTCAAACACATTTCTAATATTAGTATAAGCAATAAAATTGGCATGACATTTAATCCCTGCAGGTATGATTTGTAAGGGAGATGTCTTACAACAGAGATCCATGCCAATCAGAATATCTAGGCCAGGTAGATGGCTTCTAAGAACTTTAGTCCAAACCACGCAATCAGGGAAGAAGCAGATCCTTATTTTCTTTTTTGTGATAAGCCCATTCTTAAAAGAATTTCTATCAGTAGCAATAAAATATTCGTTATGAGATATCCATGCTTCAAGTGGTAAAATTTTGGGCTTCATAATACTATGACATGATCTAATGTCCATATACTCGATAGCCTTGATTAGCTCATCATATTTGTCTTATTATAGTAATTGGATATGGACATAAGGTTGAGGAATAGTGAAAGGCTTGGAATCTAGCTTCAAACATTCTTCTATCACCTCTGGAGGTTTCATACTAAGATAGGCCACATTGAGCTCCTTAAGATGCTTATAATCATCCTCACCTGTAAAGCCATGAAAGTTGGGCAGAAAATGGATTGGGCCAGATTTAAGCTCAAAAGTAACATTTTCAACAAAATTTGGAAAAGTGATGTATAAAGATATTTGAGTCAAATCTAAAGTAGCTAACTCTTTTAAAGTTCTTGGATTGGCCATGGCTTCCTCAAGTTCAATTCCTTTCTGTATTGCCTGAGATGTTATAGTTTCATTACGTAACCTCTATAATTTCCTTTTAATCTTCAGATCAAATTGTAAAGGTTCTCTATGCAGAAATCTTATTACTACCATACACCATAATTAACAAGCATGTAAAGATTAAGAAATAACTAAACAAGCGATTATAAACAACTATATATACAAAACATCAATTGAAATCAAAAGCAAAAACTAAAGCACCACACTCCTAGAAAACAACGTTAAAAGATCCCACAGAGAGTATTTGTAAAGTTTTTGCAATGAAAGAAATTAGTGTTTATGATATCCAAGGTTTGGTTTGATGTAGTTAAAAAACAAAATAAAATTAAAATATTGAAAGAAAATTAAAAACAAACAGTCAAAAATGATGAAAGTGATTAATGCGTTTAGGATCTAGTTCTTGATTGTCATATTATTTTCTTACCTCTCTGAGAATTGTTGATCGTAGATTAACAATAAGCTCTATTAACCTAAGTTTTCCTTAGATCATGTTTAATTAAAACAAGCTTTTTAACCAAACCTAACTGTCAAACAACCTAGAACAAGTTCTCTAGATTTAATTAGAAAATTACATTACGAATAAGGAAAACAACTCAATTTAGGCAATAACAAGCTCGAGTCATTTAACCTATGTTACCTTATCCCTAATGATTTAACACTATTAGTTGTCACAAATGAATCTATAACACAATGATTACATATTATATTTAAGATTCAAACAATGGGTTCATGCATAAACACTTAAAAGATAATAAGAATACTAATTACCTATAGATGAATACCTAAATCAATAGAAATAGAATAACGTAAACAATCCCTAAAGAGAGATAAAACAATGATACACAATAAAGATATGTTTAAATGAGATCTCGACATTAATTTCACCTTTGAATTGGAATAGGAAAGCTTAGCCCTTCATGGGTCTCTAAAGAGTTAGTGCTCTGCCTTTTCACAAAGTCCTAAAACGATTCCTCCCTCTTTTGTCATAAAAAATGTCAATTTACAGCAAAAACTAGGTTTATGGGCATATACACAGTTGTGTGCACTGTCGTGCATCCCAAAAATTTGAAACTCGTAAAGACACACAGTTTAATACACGATCGTGTATCCAAAAGTGTAAGTCGAAAATGTATCTTCCAATTGCATACACTACCATGTAAGTATATACACGACTGTGTATCTCCTAGGTTTTGCTGAATTGTTGTTCTTCTGTGACTTCTTGTCCAACCCTCACGCTAATCCATCTTCTTCTTATTCCACAAAGGTAATTGTGTTTGAACATCAAAATGTTGGCTCAATGAATATGCTCTTAACTTATTTTAGCTTTTATGTTTCCAAATTGTACCTAAAATCAAATATGAACTAAAATGAGTATCTTAAGCATTTCACAATAATAATCACCAAGTGTTAAGAAGTGAATGTATAAATAATTAAGCAAACATCAAATTCCCCCACACTTAGCTTTTAATCGTCCTCGGGAAAAACAACAAAATCAAATTCACAAACTAAACACTTTCACATTCCATATTTCCTAAGAATAGATAGCCATAAGTAAAGAGAAATAACTTTCAAAATCATAGCAAGAATTAAACATTAAATTCCTCTACTCATGTTCAATCAATAATCATCACCTTTATAAACTAAACAATCTAACAGTAGACTTGGACAAAGTGAGTAAATAACATTGATCCATAGGTATATTCAAACACCATTTATGATCATGATATTCCATGACTTTGCATCTCATTTCATTTCTTCACCACTAGGATTCACATACATAATCAACAATTAACAAATGCTTCACTAGCTTTAAGAGTTGGGTAGGACATTTGGTTAGGTTTAACCCATGTAATATGGTTAACACAAAAAGAAATGCAAATAAACCTCAAAGGGGCTTAACAAGGGAAAATTCATATCAATGGGTAGGTTATTTAGCTAGTGTAGCTTACGAAACAAAAAATTCCTATATCATTTTCATAAAAAATTCCTATATTATTTTCATGTTAATGCATGTGATAAAAATGTGGTTTTGAATAGAAAATCAAAGTAAAGTTAGGACGTACCTATCAAGAAGGTCACACACAAACAAAAGACAATGAGACTAATATAGATGTGTTAGTCTATAAGGGCTCAAAATCTCATTGAATTGCATCTACCACTAGTCACTTCTCTTCTAAAGATAATATATATTTACTAATCATAAGAGTAAAAGTACATTCTTAAATTACCATGAATTTCTTTAGGCAATTCACTCTCTAATTATGACTATATAGTCTTATTGTAATTATTTTAATTAATTTTAGTCAAATTTAATTTGTTTAAGCTTAAAAATTAAGTTATTATATTAATGACATTTGATTAGTACATACTTTTTTTAATTTTATATCATCTAAAAATTCATAATAATACAAAATTGAAATAACAACTATCTCTTTATTTCTATTAATATTATTTTTACATATTATATAAAAAAATAATAATCATAATTAATATGAAAATTATTTAATTATCATATAAGTACAAAATTAAAAATAATACATAAATATTTGAAATTTTACTATTTATTTCACAGTAAAGAATAATTACATTAAAATATCATTTATTAAGAATAATATGAGTATATTAATCCATAAAATATTATAATAAGAATTTGTCAATTATTCTAATTCTTGCTATGATCTAAATATTTATCTCATTTATTCTTATCTTGTACATTCTTCATCCTTATCTAATTCATTCTTATCTCATTCAATTATATATGTCATTTATTATTTTCTTCATCCATGAAAGTGGTAGTTATAAATTTTGATTAATACGAGGTGAAATATTCGTCTTTTATGAAAAATTGAAATTATAATTTATCATTATAAATAAAATATAGTAATGCTAATTATTATAATGTGAAATTTTAAGATATTTAATCTTAATCAAGAATATCATAGTAAAATTAAAAGTTTGAGATTTTAATTTTTTTAAACTCATCATTCTAATTTGTTATTATAAAATAGATAAAGTCATATTTACTATTGGGATATTTTTAGGGTAATTATTTGTTATTATCTTTCGTGTAATTAGCTGTAATTATCTTATTCCTTATTCAGCTCCTTCTTTTTAAGCAAGTTAGTTCATATGCTGTGTATATATTCCTCTTTTACGTGAATGAGAAATATAGAGAAATTCTGCCATATAATTCTTTATGGTATTAGAGTAGGATAATCGAAAAACCTAGCCTGTTTTTTTATTGGTGTAATATTCGCACCATTGCTGGAGAGAAGAACAACAAGTTAGTTGTACTTGATCCAACTTTAGCGTATTACTTACACCCCTCAGATCACCCGGCATGAATATATATCTAGTGATCTTGAAGGGCAATAATTATCAAGAATGGGAAAAGAGTATGTGTAATGCCTTCCGTGCAAAATGCAAACTAGGCTTCTTAGATGGAGTCATGACGAAACCAGATGATGATGTCTCTAAACTTAAGGATTGGTGGAGTGTTAATTCCATGTTGTGGCGTGAGTGATCCAATCAATTGAACCATCTCTTTGCTCTACTGTCACCTGTTATGAGACAACAAAGGAGCTTTGGGATGATCTGCGCCAGCACTTTTCTATTGGAATGGCCTTCACATTCAACGGTTGAGGTCAGATTTGGCTCGTTGTGCATAGAATGGCCAAAGCATTGTTGACTATTATAGGCAGTTTAAGAAGATTTGGAAAGAACTATCCCTTTACGTGACAACGTGGGAGTGAACATTTGGTAAGTGTACTTGCAACTGGGCTACAAATCTACGTAAAGAACGTGATGATGAGCGAGTTCATCAATTTTTGATGGGCTTGGACGATGATTTATACGGAACCACTCGTTCTAATATTATTACTCAGGAACCTCTCCCACTACTAAATCAAGTTTATGCCTTAGTGGTGTAAGAGGAACGTCATAAGACGATGACCAAAGTACGTGATGTTAGGAGTGAAAGTGTGGCCTTTGTTGCTCGTGATGCTTCTTCTAGTAATACTAACAAACCAATTTGCTACAATTTTGGACGCCCAGGTTGTGAGGTTAGTTCCGTCTTTAAAATTATTGGCTTTCTTGATTGCTAGAACAATGAGAGTGGGATTACGAAAGGGTCTGGGAGAGGTAAGGGCATTCTTCTTCTACTCTTGCTGGTCGTGGCATTGTTAATGCTGCTTAGTCTACTAAAGCAGCCTCTTCCTCAGCTAACCCATCTTCTATGTCAGTTGCTTTGACAACTCAAGACTACACCACTCTCTCTCTTGCGTTAATCAATGATCAATGAACTACTGTGATGAATATGTTCAAAACTTTTAATTCCAAATCTTCTTCCATTGAAAAGCTCACTGGTAAGTCTTCCTCTTAATGGATTTTGGACTCTGAAGCTTCATTCCATATGATTGGAGATAAGAGCTTGCTTATTGACCTTGTTGATATATTTCTATCTAATATTATGCTTCATGTTGGCACTCATACAAATGTTGCTCAAGAAGGGACAATAGTCTTTGGAACCAATATGAAAATCCCTCATGTGGTATATAAACCTTGATTAGATTACAATATAATCTCCTTCGCTCAATTGATCAACAAATAAAATTTTTTAGTCACATTAATTGAAAAACTATGTGTGATACAAGACTCCACTTTAAGGATGGTGATTAGGGTGGGTAAAGAGAGAGATGAGGTATATTGGCTACATTCAATGGCACCTACCGGGAAGTCCTATCATACAACTGATGCTAATTCTTACTAAGTATGACATTGTCATCTCGGGCATCCTTCTCGATAGCTAGTTTCTCTTGTTCTTGGAGTTAATAATACTAATTGTTGTAGGAAAATAGATGAACCTTGTGATGAATAGAGGCCTTATAGCATTTCTAGTCATGCTGTTGATTTGTTTAAGTTGATTCCTTGTGATGAATAGAGGCCTTATAGCATTTCTTCTTCATGTGGTGATTCATTTTTTTTTACCATTGTAGATGACTGTTCTAGAGGAGTTTTGGTACACTTGATGGCTAATAAAATAGAAGTTGGGAAAATAATTAAAAAATTTTGTGTGATAACTCAAACTTAATTTAATAAGAGGTTAAAAGTGGTTCTAATGACAATGACATTGAATTTACATATTTGGCAAGTTTTTTTGGAGAACATTGTATTCTGTTTGAAAGCTCTTGCATTAGTACTCCTTAACAAAATGGGCCGGTAGAATGGAAACGTTGCCATATTCTAAATGTAGCCCAAGCACTTTGCTTTCAAGCCCACTTGCCTCTTGAATTTTTGGGGAATGTATATTTACTACCGACTATCTTGTTAATTGCACTCCTTCCTATATTCATATAGGCAAAACAACCTATAAGGTCCTTTTTGGTAAATCTCCCCCTTATACTAATTTCTAAATTTTTGGATGTCTTTGTTTTGCATCCAAAATTCCCTATGATCGGAACAAGTTTAGTACCTACAGCCATAAGTACATTTTTGTTGGGTACCCTCATCGTAAGAAGGGATGGAAACTATATGATCTTTATACTGGGTACTTCTTAGTTTCTCTAGATGTGGTGTTCTACAAAAATCATTTTCCTTATAGTGACTTACTTTCTGCTACTTCTATTTCTCATAATCCACCTTCACCTATTGCCTATGGTGATTTTTCTTAACCTTAAGTCCTAATCACACTCCTCTATACCTATCCTGTTTACTCATTCCCATTCAGCCCCCAACTCAACATCCCGTGTCTAAGAAATGAGTGGGAGTGCTACGACAATCCTTGTTGATGGCAGGTAAGGGAAATGAGGGGGATTGGTAGTAATATGGTAATATAGGTGTTGTTGGTTCTTTACATGACTTGGTTGATTCCCTTAGTCAAGCTCATCCTGCTGATGGTGTTGGACCCCGATTTTTGAGTGAAAATAAGAAATATTCAAAAGTGGATGAGTTGATTGAAATTAAGTTGAAAA
>JAOTIZ010000001.1:6420695-6440190 GCA_027123425.1 Erythroxylum panamense
ATAAATATATGTAGATATATTTATTGGGCTAGATTGAATTAAGTTGTCGGGCTTTTTATTATATAAGATATAATGGGTCGAAACTTATTGGGGCCTCAATGGGATTAGGGTTTCTCTATAAATAGAGAAGCTTAGGTCCCATTAGGTGTAAGACCCAATTGTCACGAAACCCTAGCCACCATCCGAGAGGAAAATCGTGCAACGTTCGAAAAGAGTTTCCGGACGTGCTAGCACACTACAGCCGCAGCCCGGATCGTGCATACTCGTGTAGATACTGGTAGAGGGCATTCGCGTTTGCAGTGTCTTGGAATCCGAAAAAGAAGCAACCTATCCATAACAATAAGGTATTTTCGTATATCCTTGGTATTTTCGATTATACATTATGTTGTTGTATGAACTTTTCCGCAGTGTATTATGAATACTCGGACCGTACGCGATTCAACAGCTTTTGGCAAGACACTTACGTGTAAAAGACATAAGGCATAAATAGAAGGGCATAATTGGAAGAAGAAGTGTTGTTTTGCCTATAAATGGAAGGAAGAAGAATAGTATAAGGAAAACGAGAAAGAAAGAGAAAAAGGAAATGTCATAAAAGGGAGAGAGAAATACAAAGAGAGGAAGAGAAAGAGAGAGAGAAGACAAACCAAGCTAAGGTTTTAATTTCCTTAGCCTATAATAGAGATTTTGGAGTTGATGAAAAAAGGAAAAAGTTAGATGACGAGAAGAGCATCCATTTGAGCCAGGGATCTTTTCATTTCGTGAAGAGACCTATTTCAGTTAGATCAGCTCATAAAGCAAACATTAAAGATACACCAAGAAAGAGTCTTAGAGACCTCAAGTTATTTACAAAGACAAGAGACATTCTGAGCAAGCCTATAAGCAAGGAAATCAGGTGGGTAATGTATTTATAGGTTTTGTGTGATTGGGCAAATTCTTGCCTATGTATATATATTTATACATATGTTTAATATTGACTCGTTGTAAATGTTAGAAATGCATGGCGAAATATATCTGTTGTTGCATCTTGATAGAAGCCACGATATTGTATAATGTATGAAAAATGAAAGAAAAGATTTTAAAGATATAAAAGCATTTTGATAAAAATGATTCTGAGCATGATTATACGCTTCTGTTTGGGCGAGAGTGAAACTATTCTGTCGTCACATACACGTTGATAAAAGTCTTCCCCTGACTGCCCGCTTGTTACATATGAGTTCCAAAATGGACTCATTCTATTCCTGGGGTAAACTTCAGTTTCCTCATTTTGTTTCATGGAACACTCGAGCCGCTTGTTGTGCATTGCATTTTGATCATTGAGTATGAAGAATGTTGAGTGATATGCGTTTATGATTTGTGAACAAGCTGAAAAATGCATAAATTGTGTTGTTTGTGATTTTGATTACTGGGCAAATCAAGAATTTTGAGAAGCATGTGTTTTACAAACTCAATGAAAATTTTTCTATGACTAGTAAAATGGTTTCAAAAATTTTACTTATCTTCTTTTATTATAAACTGTGACCCATGAGCTTTCAAGCTCACCCCCTTCCTGTCCCCAACTTCAGGTAACGAGGAAGAGATCGAGTGATCAAGAGTATATGGACGTTACTTCAATTTCTGCATATCTTGGAGCTTAAGTTATCCTTGTAAAATACAAGGATTAGTCACATTTTCAGAATATGTAGTTCATGTAACTTTTATAGTTTGATATTTTTGATTATGTTGTAAAACGGCTTAAAAAGCCATTATAGCTTTCTAAAACTCTTTTGTTTTAAGGGTATTGTTATGTAAATGACGAAAAATTATTTGTATGTAATGTATGTAAAGAGTATGATGTAGTAAAGATACACTCAAGTCTTCTGATATTAGCAAAAGGTTCGGATGATATTGATTTGAGATGTAGTTGAGAATGGGGAGTAAATGAAGGAAAAAAAAGGTGATCTTAGTATGATTTGTTTTAAGGAAAGATTGTGAAACATAGTGGATGGTTGATTTGGAAAATGTTTATGGAGAATGTTTCAGTCCTCTAGCCACAACTTCTTCTCTAGTTATCCAAACGAGATGATTCTAGTTTTGAATTAAACTAGAAGCATATGGCTACTTTTTTTATGAAGACATCGAATTGAAATTCTGTCTTTAAGAATCTCAAAATTTGTCATGAATTTGAGAATTAGGTACAGTACAGTGGATGAATGTAAATTCATGTTCTGTAATCAAGGGCAATTCTAGATCGATCTAGGCTATATTAGAGAAAGTTGTATCTTCTTCTGTGTTTTTCTTCATTTGAGTTTGCTTCTTCTGCCTTTTTGCTTCTTCTGTGATGACGTCATCTCCTTAAGAGTTTCCTTTGTGATGACATCATCTTCTTTTATGTTTGCATTGTCTGTCTTTTGCTTCATCTGTGTTACTGTTCATGAACTTCTTCTATGTTATTATTCATTAACTTCTTCTATGTTACTATTCATGAACTTCTTCTGTGTTTTGTATCGTCTGCCTTTTATATCTTCTTCCTTTTGTATCATCTGTGTTTTGTATCTTCTGTTTTTTGTATCATCTTTTTTTTCTATCTTCTACCTTTTGTATCGTTTGTGTTTTGTATCGTCTACCTTTTGTATCTTATGCCTTTTGTATCATTTGTGTTTTGCATCTTCTATGTTTTGTATCATCTGCCTTTTTTATCTTTTGCCTTTTGCATCGTCTTTGTTTTGTATCTTCTGTGTTTTGTATCATCTATCTTTTGTATCTTCTACCTTTTGTATCGTCCGTGTTTTGTATCTTCTATGTTTTGTATCATCTGCCTTTTGTATCTTCTGCCTTTTATATCGTCTGTGTTTTGCTAATGCATCTTCTTATGTGTTTTGATGATGTGTCTTCTTCTGTGTTTTGCTGACGTGTCTTCTTTCGTGTTTTGCTGATGCATCTACTTCTGCCTTTTTGCTCCTTCTTAGTTTTGCTTCTTTTGACTTTTGCTTCTTTTGAGTTTCAATTCTTCTGCATTTTTTTTCTTTTGTGTGTTGCTCCTTCTGTTTTTGTTCCTTTTGTGTCTTGTTATCTTCTACCTTTCGCTTTTTCGATCTTTTGTTTCTTCTGTGTTTTGCTATCTTCTGCCTTTCGCTCATTCTGTTTTCGTTTCTTGTTTGTTTTTCTGTCTTCTAGCTTATTGTTCATCTTATATCTTTTACTCCATTTTCGATCATTCAGAAGATAGAATTTTTCTTCAAGGTCTTCATGAAAGTTGTAGATCTTCAAGTCTTCTTTCGAACCATATAAAGAACATATTAATATAATTTCTGTAGGGAAAGTTATAGCAATTTTCCAACTTCTTTTGTCGTTTTCCATTCGTCTACTTTTTCCTTTGGCTTCATCAAATCCTATCGTCTTATTCAATTTGACCCTTCAGATGATAAAATCTTACCTCAAGGTTTTCTTCAAAGTTGTAAATTTCAAAGTCAAATGAAGTGATTCTGGAACCCTTAGATTCCTAACATTTCCTATTTGCGTCTCTATTGAAGGTCATAGCTCTTGGTGTTGATTTGAAAGGGATGGACTGAACCAAAGTAAGGATATCAGTTGCATATTTTCTTAAACATACTTCAATATTTTGACGATTTCTGGATCAGTAGTGTTCCGAATAAGATGATTCTTATTTCAAGATAAACTAGATACACGGAACTACAAATGGTATGAAAAAGTTGAAGTCAAATTCAGTTTTTAAGAGGTTTAAATTTTCAATAGGAGTTGTGCATAGTATGCTGATTGCGACAAGAGCAGCCTAAAAATGTTTGAAGTGTATCTTTCAAATCACAGAATCGAATTAAATGATTTTAATGTCATTAGAAACGTAAGACAATGGAGAAGATTCTTCTACAATAAGGTGTTATGTCAGAATATTCAAGGGTGCTTTTGGCAAGACACTTACATGTAAAAGACATAAGGCATAAATGGAAGGGCAAAATTGGAAGAAGAAGTGTTGTCTTGCCTATAAATGGAAGGAAGCAGAAGAGAATAATGAAATGAGAAAGAAAGAGAAAGAAAGAATGTCATGAAAAAAAGAGAGAAATACCAAGAGAGGAAGAGAATGAGAGAGAGAAGAGAAACCAAGCTAGGGTTTCAATTTCCTTAGCCTATAAGAAAGATTTTGAGGTGGTTCAAGAAGAGAAAAAGGTAGAGGAAGAGAAGAGCTTCCATTTGAGCTAAGGATCTCTTCATTTGGTGAAGAACCGAAGCAATTGAAGAGACCTATTTTAGTTAGATCAACTCACGGAGCACACATTAAAGATACAACAGAAGAGAGTCTTAGAGACCTCAGGTTGTTTGCAAAGAAAAGAGACATTCTGAGAAAGCCTATAAGCAAGGAAATCAGGTGGGTACATGTTTATAATAGAGTAAATAAGCTACTACTGTTTTCTTTGAATCAAGAAAGTTTAATGTTTCCAATTACATCATAAGTGCTACATTCGTTGTTCATGAATGATTTATGAAGTTTACTACTTGTTTGCTACAAGAGTTGTGTGATGATTTATAAAAGTCATTTTTTAAAAAGATCGCATGTACATGAAATCATGTTTTCGAGAATGGTTTCCAGGATATATATCAAGTATATGAAACTCAAGTTTTCAAGAAATGCCATTTTGGGCAATACAAGTTTACAAGTTATGAAATATGTGTTATGTGGGTTTGTGGTGGTCCCCTAAGTTAAGTCACATGCACGTTGACCAAGTAAAGGCTTCTCCCGCCTTCCCGCTAGTGGCATGGAGCTCCTTTATAAATTCCCATAAGTTCACGGCTACGCAAGACCATTATGTGAAAATGCGTAGTACGTTTTGTTTTGGATCCACCCAAACCATTCTGATATGCTTATATGCTCATGACAAGTTTGATGCATTCATATTTTGTGACATGTGGATTTTGGCTAAAAGCCTAAGAAACATGTGTTTTATAAACTCAATGAAAGTTTTTCTATGACTAGTAAAATGGTTTCAAAAGTTTTGCTTATCTTCTTTTATTATAAACTGTTACCCACGAGCTTTCAAGCTCACCCCCTTTCTGTCCCCACCTTCAGGTGATGAGGAAGAGATCGAGTGATCAAGAGTATAAGGACGTTACTTCAAATTCTGCATATCTTGGAGTTTAAGTTATCTTTGTATAATCCAAGGATTAGTCACATTTCAAGAATATGTAGTTCCTATAAATTTTGTAATTTGAGATTTCGGATTATGTTGTAAAATGGCTTGAAAGGCCATTATAGCTTTGTAAAACCCTTTTGTTTTGAGGGTATGCAAATGTAAATGGCGGAAAAGAAAAATTATTAGTATGTAGTGTATTAAAGAGAATGGTTTAGTAAAGATACACTAAAGACTTCTGATATTTGCAAGAGTTTAGGTTCCGAAAACCGGTGCCCAACAATTGTGGTACTAGAGCAAGAGTTGGATTCCAAAATTAAGTGGGATCCAACAGTTGTGGTATCAGAGCAAGAGTTGGATTCCGGAATCAAGTGGGATCCAACAGTTGTGTATCAGAGCAAGAGTTGGATTCCAGAATCAAGTGGGATCCAACAGTTGTGTATCAGAGCAAGAGTTGGATTCCGGAATCAAGTGGGATCCAACAAAAACGACAATGTTGAGAACCAATTTAAGAGAGGTTATGTGA
Source organism: Erythroxylum panamense (assembly GCA_027123425.1). Lineage (NCBI taxonomy): Eukaryota > Viridiplantae > Streptophyta > Magnoliopsida > Malpighiales > Erythroxylaceae > Erythroxylum > Erythroxylum panamense. Next base: position 6,426,342 of record JAOTIZ010000001.1, read on the forward strand.
CAATGTATTCATAATTAGGGTAAAACGTCTCCCACCTTTCTCAAAACTTTAGATGATTACTCAATTAAGAAGGAACACTTTAGAGGTTACGACACTATATGGTGGTGCGGTGGCTTGTTTTTCTGTCTCTAAACTCGAAGGGAATTCTCATCACATGTAGGAGATTAGAATTCTAAAGGTTTTGTGAATCTCCCAAGATTAACAAGCATCATTTGAATATCAGGGGTCTAGAGGGGACAACAACAAATCGTGCTTCATGAACTCATTTGGAGAGGTAGTAGATCTAGCAAAGGTATGCCAAGACGTAATCGAATACCTATAGGTGAGTTAGATTCCTTCTAATCTTAGTTTCTCTCCTTCATTCATAATTAGGTAAATTCAAATTTTTGCTTGAGTTGCTCAAGAAATAGCTATGCATAAGTAGCACTATTTTCTTTACTGTATCCTAAGTTGCATGAACCCACTATAAGAAGTCCATCATTTATCAGTAAACAATGAGGACTATATTCTCTAAAAGAGAGCCAATCTTTTGCTACAATGCAATCTTAACATATTTATAATCAGTTGTTCCCTAATATTTGCAGTAGAGAGTTCTATAAGAGAGTAGAGTGTTAGATCTCCCCTTAAAGCTTTGATTGTTTCTCTCATTCCAAATTGCATGAAAACAAGTTGCAACTGCGACCATAAGTATTTCCTTATCATATTTAGAGATATGCAATTGAGATATCTCTAGTAAGATATCTGTGAGGCTGAAATTACTAGTACTAGGGGCACATAGACTAGAGATTCTAAACCACACCTCTTTAGAGAAACCAAACTCGAAGAAAAGATGATCCTTCTAGGTTGCAAAGAATACAAAGCTTAAAAGAGGATAGGAATTTCAGTCTATCCATAGTGCTGAGCTATTTAACACAGCTAGCCAAAGGAAAAAGCTCGAATTCAATTTAAGAACCTTGCTCCAAATCAGGGAGCACCACCTTATTCTTATAACTGCTCCATTGATTAGCTTTTTAGCTTTCCTATTAGTGATTTCTAATATAGGTACCCCTTCTCATAAGTATATATCATTCTCCCCGAGGCTTCTATATTGAGGAATGGATAAAAGTCTTAGTTCTTCTGAGGAAAGCAACCAATTGTCATTTCTAATTATTTCTTAAAGCTTAGCTCTCTTAGAAAACCTTCCCAATAATGATCTTGCTAACTAATTATGAATTAAAGCTCCTTGACCTGTCCAATTATCTTCCCATATAGATATTCTATCTCCTACCCCAATTTGACAAGTAATATGTTGTTAAACTTCTTCCCTTAATATGAGAATTTGGTTGAAGAACCAAGAGTAACTTTCTTTAATTCTTAGAGCTCAAAAAATCTCACTCTTTAATATATAGATGTGAATCCATTTGATCCACACTGATTGTTTTTCACTTAGGATTCCTCAATTTCTCTTGGTCATAAGAAATATGTTGTTCTTACTGGTTGACTCTAAAAGTAAACCACCTACCTCCTTCAGTTGCAAATGACATAATTACCGACTTCAAAAGTTGAAATTCACCTCCATAGGACAGGGTCCTATTAGTCTAAGACACCTAATCTTTTTTTAATTTTCCTATTAAAGGAAGACACTGACAAAATCTTAGTATCCTGGATAAGATAGGAATGCCCAAATATAGAAGAGATGGGTCTTCCTTTTCTATGTCAGTAGCTTGTGACAAAGAATTTGATAGGTGAGCGGCACTTTTGGATAGTAAGAAGCAACTTTTGTGAAAGTTGATACTTAATCTAGATAGCTCCTTAAAAGTATAGATAGTACTCTTTAGTAGAGAAACTGAATGAGCATTTGCCCTACTTAGAATAATCAGATCATCTTCAAAACATAAACTAGTTAGTGAAAGCTTCCTACATTTGGAATGGTATCTGAAGTTGGATTCAGCTAAAGTATTGTGTTTTAGCACAAGGGTGAGAACCTCCATACAAATAAGGAATAGGTCAGGAAAAAGAGGATCCCTTTGCCTAAGTCCTTTGTTACCTTTAAACATCTATGTGGGGCTTCCATTAATCAATATTCCATATGAGGCTTTGGTAATGCATTCTTGAATCCATTTGATAAACTCATGAGGAAATTTCATAACCTCCATAGTCTGTAGCAAGAATCTCCAGTTAACACTTTCAAAAGCTTTTTGTAGATCCACTTTGATAGTGCAGTTTTGAGGGCTTCTGCTTCGAGTGTAGCCTTTCAAAAACTCCTATAATAAAATCAGATTATCCCCAATATATCTATTACTTATAAAAGCACCTTGATTCTCACTAATAATAAGTGAAGAATATCCTTTAGCTTATTTGCCAAAATCTTGGCGATGATCTTATAGAGTAAATAAGTACATGATATAGGTCTGAAATCACTCCAAGTGGTCGGGTTAGAAATCTTAGGGACTAAACATAGAAAGGTCTTATTAATCTCCTTAAACAAGATAACATTTTGGAAAAACTCCTATACAACATCTTTAATGAATCTCCCTACGTTACTCCAAGTTTTTTGATAGAAAAAGCCATTCAAGCCATCCAGACCTAGGGCTTTAGAGTCATTCATATTAAAAACCATCTTCTCTACTTCCTGATTCGTGATAGATCTAATTAACAAAGAAGATTTATGTTCAAGAATCTTGGTTGTAACAAATTGCCTAAGATCCACCCCAATACCTACAAGATAACCTTCTATGCCTAAAAGATTTTGATAAAAAAAATCCTAGCTTCCTTTGCAATTTCATCTTGCCTAAATAAAATTTCCCCAGATTCAAATTTTATAGAGGTGATTCTGTTGATATTTCTTTTAGCTGTCACTAAACTGAAGAAAATTTTTGTACATATGTCCCCATCCTTAATCTAATTAATTCTAGCTCTCTTCTTCAATAAAGAACTATGATTATCCACTATTTGTAAGTAGGTCTTAAGGGCTTCCCTCTTGGCTATAGCTATTGCATAATTAGTAGGGTTAGTTGCCAAGGATTTCTGAATTATGAATAGCTTGTTTCTTTTTTTTTCAATCTCCTTTGTGAAATTCTGACCTCTTCTTAAATTTACCATCTGCAAATTCCTATTTAATAGCCTTGAGCTTTTGTAAACAAATAAAATGCTTAGAACCATATATCTCATACTCTAATCCCTTAGTAATTGCTTCTTGAAAGCCCTCCACATTAACTAGAAAATTGTTGAATTTGAAAGGGTGACCAATTCTAGTCATTTCAAACAAATTATCAACCTTGATAGGGGTATGATTAGAAATTCTCGGGTCTAAGAAACTTGGCCGAACTTTATTAGAAGGAAGTTAACTAGTCCACATTCACCATAGCTCTATCTAACTTTTTTTTCCGAATGAACCAGTTAGAGCTTTGTTTATTGGACCAAGTGAAACTATGACCTTTAGATTTTAAATATGTTAGTTCCACATCCTGCACGCAAACAAACAAATCAGAGGTATAGTTGAGCAGGTTACAATTCCCTTCCGCCTCTGATCTGTATAAGGTGGCATTAAAATCCCCAATAACGAGCCATAAACCTCTAACTGAAGCTTTAAGTCTTCAAAGTGAAGTCCATGGCTCAGTTCTTTGAAACACCGTATTAAACCCATAGACAAAAGTAGCTAAAGCATAAGTATTTTCCATTTTGAAGTTAAGCTTTGTGTGGATAAATTATTGTCTAGTTTCTAGAACTCCCACTTACAAAAGATCTCGATCGTAAACAATAGTAATCCTTCGATAGGAATGCCATTGGTGATTTGTGAGAAATTGCCATTTGCTACCTAAACAACTTAATTTATTCAGGTTTGCTTCCCTAATTTTGGTTTCCAATAAACAAAATAATGAAGGCTTTTCCTTTAGAACATGAGTTAATGGTATGATGATAAACCTTATGGTTTTGGTGCATGGGTGAATTCCTTGTTCTTTTATGTGTACACGAGTGATGAGAACTTTAGCTTTAGAAAATGAATTGAATTCTTTTTTTTGGCAATCAAAATACTATAATTGTATATATGAGGCATGTTTATGTTATTGTATAGATGTTTATGAGTATTGTAAGCATGTGTCACAACGTTATGCTTAGTAATGGAGTATGAGTAAGATTGTATACTATTATGTGTTTTTACATAGAATTTTTTGTATTTTTTCCTTAAGAGTGTTGATGTCTAGGAATAGAATAGATTGCGAGACATATAGGAAAGCATAAGGTTTGTTCTTAGAGTAAACCCCTAGTGGATGTGTCATGATATGTGCTTTGTGGATGCTTCATGGTTATTTTTCATTTTAGGCAATATTTTTTTACCATGTAAATGCTTTCCTTTGATAAATGTAGTTTTAGTGTTAAAAACACTCTTATAGCTATATCCAATTTCATACCTATTATTTGAGTTCTATTAAATTGCTAACATGTTTTTGAGTTTCTTACTTTCCTTTGTAATCTTAGGCAATGAGTTTTTAAGGGCATCAACCTCCTTTTTTAATGCTTCATTCTCAAGCATTAATGAACCTAAGTCATGATTATCAATAATGAACACACCTTTAGATGCCTTGATACTACACAATTCACTCTTTATTTTTTTATTCTCACTCGTACATGCATATAGATTCTTTAAGTCTCTTTAAGTTTGGAGGATCACATTTTCTTTTTTATACTTGTGATTTCAAGAGTCTCAACTAGTTCATTATATATTAAATCAACATCACAAGATTTAGAGTTAGAAAGTACCCTATCATTGTCTTTTTCTAGGAAGCACATGTAAGCCACATCTCCTTCCAAATGTCTTCTTTTCAAATCACTTATGTCATCCCAGATAAAGGCTTTAAGCTCCTTCTTTTTGCCTTTATCCCTCTCATCATTCATATCATTTCTCTTATATTTGTTGCTTTCCTTAAGGAGAGGACATCAAGACTTCGTATATTTGAGTTTTTATATTTAAAGAAAATAATATTATTTTATTTATATTTTAAATCTATCTTACCACTTTTAAATTCCTTTATATTTAGGAGTTCTTCTTTAAAAATTTCTTAAATTTTCTACTGATTAAGGCAATGTCTTCTTCATCACTTTCATTAGTTGGAGCTTCTCCCTTTTCACTTGAATATTCCCTTGAGGCTTTAGATGCCAAATTCCTTTTCTTTAGAAGCTTCGTTTCTTCCTGTTTCTCTTAAAGCCTTATTTCATTTGTAAGAAGAGATCTAATAAGCTCCTCTAATAGTAGGGTTATTAGATCATTGGATTCTTTTATGGCTATAACTTTAACTTCCCATATCTTTGGAAATGACTTAAGCAACTTTCTTTCATATAAACATTAGTATAGGTCTTTCCAAGACATTTGAAAGCATTGATAATATCAATAAAATGGGTATATATGCTATAAATACTCTCATCATACTCCATTTGAAACAATTCATATTGGTATGTTAGCATGATAAATTTACTTTCCTTTACTTGATATATTCCTTCATGTGTAACTTCTAAAGTACGACAAATTTTATAAACTATTCATATATAGAAATTTTATTGAATTTATTTCTTCCTAATATAAAAACTAAAATATGAATGACTTTGCTATTTAAAAAGACTTAAGGATCTCATTCCTTTTTTTTATCTTGGGAACTTTTCTATCATCTATAATTTTAGTATGAATGAACAAATCCCTTGACATAATCTCCCATAAATAAAAAGATTGGACATTGAAAAATTTTCATACTTATTTTCCAACAGAGATAGCCATTTCCATCAAAAAGGGAAGTTTAGCAATGTTTTTCCCCTCTTAGTTAAAAGATGACAAAGATGCTCCAAAATATGTCATTATAATCTTTGTTATAGGAATTCTTTTGAAATGGTAATCTTATAGAACTATTCTAATATCACTTATTAGTCCTTAATGGCACCTAAAATGGGGGTGAATTGGGTGTTTATAAATTTTTAATAAAAAATTACTAACTTAATATGAAAAAGATCATAATGGCACCTAAGTCGGTAGCCGACAGTTCTAGCCATTTCAGCACAAAAATTGTAAAGCACTACTATAGACAAATCTAAACATGAGAATTGAATCGGACACATTGATTTGGGACATCGATATTAAACCTGCTCACTGCTTCATTCTCTGGCTATGCATGAACGGGGGTCTGCTTATTACAGACAGGTTGAAGTTTCGTATTGATAATCTCAACTATGAACTTTGCAATGCTGATATGAAGAATCCAGATCATTTAATGATTGGACGCAACTTTACTAAAGAGATATGGAGTAGAATCCGTGCTAAAATAAGCATAAACTCTCAGGTACACATTTTGAAGGACATTGTAAATTGGTTGTGTAATCTCAAAACAATGACCAAGGTGGATTACAAAGCTTTGAAGATAACCTAGCCACAATGATATACTATGTTTGGAAGGAATGAAATAATAGAATATTTAAATAGGTGAGCCAATGCCCGGTGACATTATATCTAGAAATCATCCACCAATGTAAGATGGGCTTGATAACTAGAGGAATACATACCAACCTGTCAATATGTCTAAGAGAGAAATGGAATTTTAGTTAAACTGCTTTGTCCTCTTGTCTGCTAGGAACTCCACTTATTAATATAGATACTTTTGTTGAATTTCTTTAGTTTTGAATGAATATAGATAATATAGATACTTATTAATATAGATACTTTTGTTGTACATAAACTTTACTTATGAATGAAAGTTATTATCTTTCAAAAAAAAGATCACAATTTATAAAGGAAACAAGTATAAAGTAAAATAATGAATCTTAACAAAGCTTTTAATTAATAAAGTAAAAGATCTAGAGAAGAGAGATGCAAATTGACTTACAATGGTTTGGTAAATAAACCTGACCTATATCAACTCTCGAGATTCTTCTTGCATTTCTACTATAATTATTATTTTAAGGCAAAGAATAACTTTTGTACAATCTTTACTTGGCAAAGATGAATCTTTATACAATTTTCTTTTAAAGTGAAGAGCAACCTTAATGCTACTTAGAACACTTCCTATAACAATAAACAAAAACCCCAGTGGAAGCTTACAACTTAAAGTATCCAACCTTTTTCACTTTGATAATATTAAAAAGGATCTCTCATTTAAAATGAGACAATGAATGCTCAAATGATTGAAAAAAAACCTAGAAAAGTGTATAAAAGTCACTCAAATGCTTCTTGATGCTAAAACCAATAAGAAAACATATGTTTAGAGGATTTTACCCATAATAGTTGTTAGAGCCAAGAACTAGCTGTTACAATGAGTAGTTACAGAGCACTGGTAGATTAATATGGCATATTGTTCAACTTTTGTTTGAATGCACATATTCACTAATTGTTGAGAGATTGGTCAATCAATAAGAATATTATTCAATCAATGTGGTAACCAATTTAATAATTTCAACCTATATTGGACAACTACTAACACATATAGGTTGACTAATCCAAAAATATGATTTTAACAACTTCAAATCCTCAAACTCAATTTGTTTAATGAAATTATGATTTAAACACTTCCCAAAATGTTGTATAAAGAGTGTTTGAAAGATCAATAAGCTTTCTCTTAAAAATAAAATTTTTAGCACCTCTTGATAATTGAAAAGAATCATATCAAACAGTGATATGAGATTTTTATTCATGGTAAGCCTTTAAGATTCTCATACTAATAAGCTAAGATTACAAATAATATTAAAATTTAAAAAAAACTTTGATATGCCTTCCTTTTCTTTTGTTTATGACTTGATTTTTGTTTTGTAAGTTGCAAACTTCATCTCTTCTTTTAATAACTTCACATAGTATCTTCCTGAGTTATGCATGATTTCGTCTTATTCTTATAAAGCTTATCATCAAGATGACAATCTCATTATTAGGATTTATTTTTGTTATCGTCAAAGCATTAATTAGAAACTTCTTTGATTCAAGAAATATAATGCATGTCTCCTCTATTGTCCAATGACACGGCTATTAATCCTATTTTCAATGTAAAAGATTGATACCTTACAAAGGCGCCTTTGAGCCTCCTACTTTGCCTTCTAGTGTTTTAATAAATGGAGTTGTCAAATGTACATATTTATTACCTTCTTTAAAACATCCCAAGGAAGATTATTTTCATTGCTTTCTTGTCAAATGGAGTGGTCGACCTATTCTAAAGATACTTGGATTAAAGAGAAAGAACATCACTATTTGGATCCATCCTTATTGAACTTACTCTTCATAGTCGACTTCTTTTCAACTAAGGGAGAATAATGGAGGATGGAAAAATCTTACTTCAAAAACTTGACAAAACATCAAGTCCAAAATTAATAATGCCTACTATTACTATTAACATTTAGTTACTAAGACTTAAATTATTATTAGAAGTCTAATATATGTCATTATTAGCGCTCTTATGAGTTACTAGTATTAAATTTTTATTATAAGTTTTTATCAAAAATTTATTTTAATTTAACTAGGATATATTAGTTAGAGTTTCCTAATTTTATTGATTTCTTTTTGGAGCTCCATAAATAAAGACTTGTATCAAGCCATTGAAGTTATGTTTTGGATAAACATCGATTGAATACTTCTAAAATTTAGTTCTTTATTTGTTTTTATTGTACGTAGTAGAACTGCAGTATTATCCTACACTTCATCGAGGTAAGTTGTTATCTTGAATAAACTTGAAATAGGGATTTTTGTTTCTAGCTGTCAAACACATGCAAACACACTACACCACGATTCCTTTGTGGTTGTTCATTTTTTTCTTTTAAGCGTTGTTTAATTCCAACGCTTTAAAGAAAATAATTGCCTCTAATTACTACTCTATTTTGTTCATAAAATGGGATATAGTCACGATATTCTCACATATCTTGTAGTGCAATCTGATTTTTGTGGTAGCTGTTATAAGCTAAATAGTTCTCAGTAAAAGCTGAACCTTATGAGAACATTAAACACACTTCTCTGATATATCAATCTTTTCTTATTATTTCATCGAGAATACTATTTCTCCTAAACACATTCACCTATCTCACAGTACTTGACTTCAGGTTATTCATTCTCCCTCATAGTCTAAGTATACTCGAATTTATTATAAACTCACTTAAAATGCAACTCCTTTTATTCAAAGTGTTCAATCAAATTTATAACTTGCAAGTTTCAATTGTGAGTTCTTTTATTATCAAATGGCATACATAGAAATAAACACAAAGTATACATCTGTTCCCTTTTTTTAAAAATAACCTGCAATTTTTTATTGCAAATATAAGCTTATATACGCTTTTTGAATATCCAAATAGTTAATAACAGAACATATTTCTTCTTTATTATTGTTGATGTAGCCCTATTCTCAGTTTAGATATATGAATGGACTAAGAGCATGCTAAGTAAAATGAGCAAAAACAAAAGTGGATAATATGCTTATAAAGTGAAATGAAACTTAAATATTGGTTTATGATAGTTAAATTTAAGGTAAATTATTATAAAAAACTTAAATTGTACTCAAATTTACAATACTAATAAAAACTACTAAGAGTAATAATAAAATGCTTGAACTTTTAATTTGTAGTAAAAGTAGATTGTTATTCGATGCTGATGCTGCACGCCTTTATCACATATAACAATTCAAATTTAGTCTTTTTTTTTAATCTCTTCAAAATACTTTTGAATGTCTAGGATGATGACCTGGATAAAGTTTGCTTGAGAGGCAGCAATTACGTCAATGGCTTGAGCATTGGATAGTTGGGTTCAGATTTTTAAAGTAATTATTGGATTTATGTTTATGTTTCGATGCAACAATTGGGCTGTATGGTGGATGATGGTTATATGGCAAAGGAGCTAGGTGGACAATAAGGTTTGGTGACAGAGGAGATGAAGTTACTATGTTCAATGAAGACTCCAGACTGTAATTTTATATAGGAATATATCATAGATTTCAGTCTCTTCCTTCATCTCCAAAAATACAAAAATGCTAATACTTTTTACATGAAATGAGTTTCTCACTTTTTAAAATTTTAAGTCAATTATCAAATGTGTCAATTACATGTCATAGAGATTTTATCGTGTCATATAGTTTTCTTACATCAGCACTGTTAATTATGGAGTTAACGATGAGTTATTTTTGCCACAAATTAAAAGTTTGACTATTTTGATGCCATTTTTAGTAGTGCTACCTAGTATTATAAAATTGGATAAAGTTTAAAATTTTTATTATAGTTTACCCTTTGGATTCATATAGTTATATTTGTATTTATATTGCAAAGTCATTTTAAAATCTATTCTTAAAATTTTTATAAAAATTCAAATAAACTCTTGAAATTTTGGCATTTGTAAGTTAACCTTTAACGTTAGAATAAGTTCATAGACCAATTTTTGTAAGAAAAAATATTAACAATAACATAATTAATGTATGATAAAGATAAGAACTTATTCATATAGTAACAAAAATATTAAAGAGTCTATTATTAAGTTTCTAACAAATAACAATTATTCTATATATAAATGTTAACGTTAAGGGTAAATTTATGAAATCTAGAATATTAGGTGATTATCAAAAATTTTATAAGAATTTAAGAGTGAATTCATATATTGTGTTTAAAATAGGTTTTTATATATAACTTTTCCTATAGTAAAAGAGTCTAATTTAATCAAACAAATATCGCCCACTTGAAAACAATACTAATTTGTTTGCTAGAAACATGAAAATTATATAAATTAACCAAATCTTTTATATGGATTATAACATAAGTAAAACTAATATTAAAAATAAATATTAAAATATAAAGAAAAAGCCAAATAATATTATATAAATCTCAAAATAAAAATTCAAATTGAGTTAATAGTAAAATACATAATAAATTTTGCATTTATTGTGAGTATTGTTAGAATTATGTGTAAAACATAAGGATAAAAGGAATTAAAAATTAAGCTCATTAATTGATCTGAAAAATCTACATGAAAAAGTCATTTGAGCTTCTTAAAAAATTATAATTTGGCTGTCAAAAAAATCATATCTATTTAAAATGTACTTTTTATTTTACAACCAAATACCTATTTTTTATACAAAAAAAACTTTATGATAGAACAAAGTGCTTATTGACCTCCCAAAAGTTCATCCAAACAGACACTAAGTATAATAAACAATACATAATGAATGTATTTACGTATTGGGCTATCCATGAAGCTATCTGTTACAGAAAGAAAGTTTAGAAAAAGAAACTAATTTGTGATTCTTGAAAGTTTTCTCTCTATATCATAACAAATTTTGTTTAAGGTAAGTGATTTATTGACCTTATCTATATGATTATTATTATATTCAAGATTTGAATAGGCATGATTCATAATTTATGTATGATTTATGTATAAGATGTTTGAGAATTAAGAACAAAAAACTTGCATGTGGTATCAGAGTCATAGATTTTGAATAGATAATAATTCTTATATTGTTGACTTGATGATCGTTTCAATTACTATGTTTATGAAAATTATGATTTTATGTTTTTATATAAAAAATATTTTTTCAGAAAAAAAGTTTGTCGCACATTCTTTTCCCTGTAAGATTGTACAAAATAAGAAGAGACTGTATTGTAATGTTTTGCTCAACTTTATTATGTTTACTGTACAAGCTTTATATACAAGTTAACATGATTATAGAGAATTCGATTACAACAGAATGTACAGCATGGAGGCATATTGTTATTTGTATCCGGAAGTTTGTTGAGACTGAGGGGATCTGCTACTAGCAGGTGTAGAGGAGAGGACAGTAAGCTTGGAAGGTGGTTTGACAGATGGGCCTGGAGCAAGATGACTTGGCCCAGTACTTGACCCGTCTGGTGTACATGTGTCACTAACACCCCCACTCAAACGAAACCTCGGATTGTGTACGAGGTTGAGTTTGAAAGACAAATCCCTAAAACGAGCCACGGAGAGAGGCTTGGTGAGGAGATCTGCGATCTGGTCAGCGGAGGGAACAAATCGAACCTCGAGGAGGCTAGCGGCGATCTTTTCACGCACAAAATGGACATCAATCTCAATATGCTTGGTGCGAGCGTGGAAGACCGGATTCAGGGAGAGAGCACGAGCACTGTTATTGTCACACCAGAGAACAGCTGGACGGGAAGGAGGAAACCCAAGTTCGGTAAGAAGAGAAGACAACCAAAGGAGTTCAGTGGAGAGCTGTGAGAGAGATCTATATTCGGCCTCGGTGCTTGAACGAGCGACGACAGACTGTTTCTTGGAGCTCCAGAATATGAGATTGCGGCCAAGGAAAACACAGCCCCCGCTAGTAGATTTGCGGTCGTCTGGAGAACTGGCCCAGTCGGAATCGCTAAAGGCATGAAGGTCAAGCGAGGAGGAAGAGTGGAAAAGCAACCCGAGATCGGAAGAGCCCTTCAGGTAACGCAACACCCTTTTTAAAGTTGTCCAGTGAGGTATGAGAGGGTTTGAGAGATACTGACTAAGTTTGTTGACGATGAAGCTGATGTCAGGTCTCGTGTTGCAGAGGTACTGGAGAGCGCCATCCAAGCTGCGATACAGAGATGGATTTGCAAAGGGTTCCCCATCATGGCGAGACAGCTTGAGACCCGTGGAGGCGGGAGTGGAGCATGGTTTGCAGAGATCCATGTTAGCCTGGGTAAGTAAATCTTTAATGTATCCATACTGTGATAGAAATAGGCCATCTGAGTTTCGATAGACCTCAAACCCCAGAAAATGATGTAAATCACCGAGTGTCTTGAGAGCAAACTGAGCATTAAGCTTACGGATAATGGACTGGATCTCTGAGAGATTGTTGCCTGTGATTAGAATATCATCAACGTAGACTAATAGGATGATGATTGTACCATTTTGGTTAAGATGAAATAGAGATGTGTCATTCTTAGAGGTGCAGAAACCCCACCGTAGAAGTGCAGTTCTGAGTTTATGATACCAGGCTCTCGGAGCCTGTTTTAGACCATAGAGAGCCTTAGAGAGTCTGCACACATGGTTAGGAAATTGGGGCTTTTGAAAACCCTGAGGCTGAGTAATATAGACAGTCTCATGAAGCTCACCATTGAGAAAGGCATTGTTGATGTCGACTTGCTGAATACTCCAATTGAAGGAGGCAGCAAGAGAAAGGACAACTTTGATGGTGGAGGCCTTCACCACTGGAGAGAATGTTTCTGAAAAATCAAGGCCAGGAGTTTGGGAGAAACCCTTAGCCACAAGGCGAGCCTTATGCTTAGCCACAACCCCATCTGCAGTGTATTTTGTCCGAAAGACCCACTTAGTTCCCAAAACATGCATTGTAGAGTCATAAGGCACAAGAGTTCAGGTTTTGTTGTGGTGAAGGGCAGACATTTCCTCACACATGGCTTGGTACCAAGTAGGGTTGGAAAGGGCTTGGGAAACATTAGTAGGTTCAGGAGAGGGATAAGGGTTGAGGGAAACAGAGTATGCTTTGGGTTTGAAGATACCAGATTTGGCCCTAGTTTGCATGGGGTGGGTAGATAGGACAGGTGGAGCAGTAGCAGTGAGGGGTTGGGCAGTAGAAGTAGGCTGAACAAAAGTAGGCATGTGGAAGGGTGAGGAAGGAACAGTAGAAGGAGAGGAAGGAGGAATTACCTGAATGTTTGGTGAAGAAATTGAGAGCACATGAGAGGAGCCTGGCACAATGGAGATGCTGGGAGATGACCTCGGAGGAAGAGGGTTCTGAGGGAAAGCTGCAGGATGTAGGGTGGATAGAGGCAAAGAAGAAGGAGAGCAAGAAGCAGAATTAGGAGAGGGGAAAAGGGTAGGGTAAGGGAAGTCAATGTAGCGCCCCCTCATCGTAGGGTACACATCGGGACGCCCGAAGGTCATTCCGACACGTATCCCACGATAAAGGTT
>JAOTIZ010000001.1:6440290-6451781 GCA_027123425.1 Erythroxylum panamense
TGACAGTATGACTAAATTAATTTGTTAGTCGCTAAAGTGGCTAAATTAATTTTTTAATGTTTGGTAATATAATTTATATATTTTATGAAAAGCTATTATGAAATTTTATTAGTTGATAGAAATTAAAGACTTTATCCAAAAGTAAATCTATAGTCTATAACTAATAAATATAAAGGAGAAAATTGATATACTGTTGTCACACACACACACACACACATATGCATTTGATGAAGTTTATTTAATTTTCTTATAAAGTTTAAATAGCATTCTAATAATAGTGACGATTGTATTGTTATGATGTTTGGTCATATAATTTGTATATTTTATAAAATACTATTATGAAATTTTATTAGTTGATAGAAATTAAGGGTTTTATCCAAGGTAAATCAATATTCTATAATCAATAAATATAAAGGAGAAAATTGATATACTCTTGTCAAATATATATATTTATCCAAAGATGCTATATGTATTTGATGAGGTTTACTTAATTTTCTTGTAAAGTTTAAATAACATTCTAATAATAGTGATGATATGTATTGTTGTGCTTACCTAAAGGAAACCTGCAATATATTTAATGTATGTACTTCATGTCTAAATTTGTTAATTAGTGAGTATTTATATGTTTGCAGTTATTAGCCTTCACTCTCATGCTTCTTTTGTTACCTTGTTCACTAATGTGAATTTCTCTTAATGGAGCGAACATGTTACTTTTCATTTAGGTGCTTTGGATCTTGACTTGGCACTATTTGAGGATAAGCCTTTTGACCTTAATGATACCAGTATAAAGGCTAAAAAGGAACACTATAAAGCTTAGGCAAGGTCTAATAGGTTATGCTTGAATTTTATGTGAATGAAAATTGTTAACAACATTAAGTTTACTCTTCCTAGCACTGAAATTCATAATGCTAAATTTTTTCTTAAGCTTGTGAAAGATAAGTTCCTTTCTATCGATAAGGCACTTATAGGGACATTTATGGCCGAACTCATGACCATGAACTTGGATGGGTCAAAGAGTATGTAGCAACATATCTTTGATATGATTAATATCACAGCAAGCCTTATGACATTGGATATGACTGTAGAAGACTCCTTCTTAGTGCAGTTTATCATAAATTCACTTCTTATTGAATATGGACCGTTCCACATCAATTATAGCACAATAACTGATAAGTGAAATATTGATGAATTGTCCAGTAAGCTTATTCAAGAGGAAGTGAGATTAAAGAAACAAGGAGTTCATTCTATTAGCTTAGTTGGTCAAGGAGCTGGAAAAAAATTCAAACCAAAGGCCAAGAAGTTTAAGAAGAAAGAACTAGCTAATGTTTCACAGGCTGCTGATGGTAAAAGGAAGGGAAAAAGTTGGATAAAATGCCACTTCTGCAAGAAAGAAGGACATTATCAGAAGGATTGCCTAAGCGTAAGGCTTGGTTTGAAAAGAAAGGTATACATTATATTTCTCTATGCTTTGAATCAAACTTATTTAAAGTTCCTTCTAATATTTGGTGGTTTGATTATGGTGTTATTGCTCATGTTTCCAATATTATGCAGGGATTCCTTATAATCTAAACTACAAATCCAACTAGTAACTTTCTGTTTACGAGGAACTATCTAAGGCCCCAATTGAAGGTGTAGGGACTTACAGGTTGACATTAGATATTAGACAACACTTGGATCTAATGAACACTCTTTATGTACCTTAAATTTTTAGAAATTTAATTTCTATTCCTAGACTTGATGCTAGTGATTTTACTAGAAATTTAATTTCTATTCCTAGACTTGATGCTAATGGTTGTACTTTTAAGGGTGGACATGATTGTTTCAATTTATATAAGAATAATTTCTTTATTGGTTATGGAATGCTTATGGATAGCTTATATAAATTGAAACTTGATGATGTTTTTTCTAAATCCCTATGTATTGTTAATCATAATGTTGGAATGAAACAACCAATGCCAAATTTTTAGAGAATGATGAGGTTAGGGGGAAGAATCAAGTTGTAGATATTACTGAAATAAGGATTGATGTTTCATTATCTATAAATGTTTTTAAATCCACAACCATAAAAAAATGTTGTTCCTACTGTGGAAGATCAAAATAATCAAAAACAATATTAGATAATAAAGAAACACCCCATGAAGAACCTAACTTACCACCAACTCATACAAATGAACCAATTGGTATAACTTTAAATAAACTTGTAAGGGTTAGAAGATTGGCTATTTATGACGATTATGTGGCTTATTTGCAAGATTCAGATTTTGATTATAGCATTGGTCATGATCCTATTTCGTTTTCGCAAGTCATAGGTAGTAATAAGTTTGAAAGATGGATTAATGCTATAAAAGAAATCAATGGCTTAAAACAATGTCTGAGAACTTGTAGACTTGCCAGAAGGTTCTAAACGAGTTGGTTATGAGTGGGTCTTTAAGATCAAAAGTGACTCAAATGGCAATATTTAAAAATATAAAGCTAGACTTGTTGTCAAAAGTTACACTCAGAAATATGACATTGATTATAAGGAGAGTTTTTCACCTGACTCAAAGAAAGATTCATTGAGAGTATTTTAGCATTAGTGGCTCAATTTAATTTAGAGCTACATCAGATGGATGAGAAAACAACCTTTCTGAATGGAGATCCTGAGGAGGAAGTTTATATGGATCAACTTGAAGATTTTTCCATTGAAGGTAAAGAAAGTATGATGTGTAAATTGAAGAAGTCAATATATGGACTTAAACATGCTTCCAGTAAATGTTATATTAAGTTCAATAATACTATTACTTCTTTCGGTTATGAGGAAATCACTTTTGATTGGTGTATTTACTGGAAGATTAGTAGAAGTAAGTTTATATTTCTAGTTCTGTATGTTGATGATATTTTGCTTACTGCTAATGACTTGGGGTTGTTGCATAAGACTAAAGAATTTCTTTATAAAAATTTTGAAATGAAAGATATGAGAGAGGCATTCTATGTGATTGAAATTTCAATATTCTGTAAGAGATCAAAAGGTTTATTAGGATTGTCTCAGAAAGTCTATATTGAGAAAATTCTTGAGAAATTTAATATGAACAAGTGCTCAACAGGTATAGTGCCTATTCAAAAGGGAGATAAGGTTAGTCTTATGCAATATCCAAAGAATAATGTGAAACGTAAGGAAATGGAAATAATTCCATATGCTCTTATTATAGGTAGTTTGATGTATCTACAAACCTGTACTAGACTCGACATTAGTTTTGCAGTAGGGATGCTAGGTAGATATTAAAGTAATCTTTTTATTGATCATTGGAAGGCTGCAAAAAAAGTATTAAGATATCTTCAAGGAACAAAAAATTACATGCTCACTTGTAAGAGGTCTGATAATTTTGAAGTGATTGGACATTCAGATTCAGTTTTTGCTGGGTGTGTTGATGGTAGAAAGTCAATGTTTGACTATCTTTTCCTATTAGCTGGAGGAGCAATCTTATAGAAAAGTGTCAAACTTTCAGTCATTGCTTATCCACTATAGAAGCAGGATTTGTAGCTTGTTATGAGGCTATAATTCATGGATTATGGCTGCGAAACTTTATTTTAGGACTTGGAATTGTTGACATAGTAAGCAAATCACTGAAAATTTATTGTGATAATTCTACATCAATTTTCTTTTTTTTAAAACGACAAATACTCCAGAGGTGTAAAATATGGAATTAAAGTATTTTGTTGTTAAAAAGGATATTCAAAAACAAAGAGTGTATATATAACATATTAGGATGGATCTCATGGTAGTAGATCCTCTAACTAAGGGTTTATAAGCAAAAAAATTCAAAGAACATGTGTTTAAGTGGGTCTTGGTTGTATTGATGATTGATAATAATGTTTGATGATGATGTTTTAGCACTGTTGAGCTCAATAATAATATGTTTTTGAAATTCAGTTTTCTTATTCAATACGTTTATGTATTTATAATTGTTTAAATAAGAAATTTGTATGTATTTTCATAACAAGTATGTGGACTATATGTTGTTTATATATAACTTATGAAACTAAACATAATAAGTTCTTAATGTAATTGTATATGGAAGGGAGTATACGACTATACTGTGTATGACTGTCATAACCTGCATTATGTGATTTATTATGTTGAGGTGCTTATGATGTTAACAATTTATAAGTTTTAATTTTTTGCTAGCCTTATGTTATAATATTAAATGGAATGACGAAACGTCTAGCCAAGTGCGAGAATGCGAGAAATATGACTTGATGTTATGAACTATATTTTCTGTAGGCTCATATTAAACTTGGTTTAGGATTTTTCTTTGTTTAATAGTATATTAAATCTTGACCGTTAATTTAGTACTTGATAGACGTACAAGATTTAATATCAGCAGAGAAGTGTATATAAACTAGTCCTCACTTTACCCTAATTAAAAACAAACAAAACAAATACAGAACAAACGTATCTTCGTATTGGGCTATCTATCAAGTTATTTGTTACAGAAAGATTTCTCACTATATCATGATAAATTCTGTTCAAAATAAGTGATTTATTCGCTTCATTTATTTGGTGATTATTATATTCAAGATATGAATGGATTTTAACGATTTACGTATGATTCATAATTTATGTATTTGATTTTTAAATATTATGAACAGAAAACTTACAGCTCCAAGCCGACAAAACAGCTTTCTTCCTTTCCTTTTACAGAATGATAAGTCTCGTTTAGGCTATTAATTCAAATGATATACCTATGTATGTTAAAAGATGGGCTAATTGAAGTGATTGTTTACATTACATATCTTGGTTCTTTCTTTTCTTAGATTATGGTGGCCCACCCGCTTTTGTTTCAATTTACTTGTCCTCAATTTGGCACTCCCACTTCAGCATTTCTCATTTACACAAAGTATACCAAGTTTCGTTAAGGAAAGCAATTGATATTAAGTTGTGGACAAAACCTACCAGATAGAAATACCAACATGAAATTAGTTCTTGTTATGGGATTTAGAGCTGAGATGGGTTAATTTCCTTTTGACTATTTGTTATGTAAAGCTTCGGTATGTTTTCTGGACGCAGTTATCCAAGAATTAGCTAGCGGAGTCCATATCGAGGATTTCTTTTTAGGACCAGAGGATTCTACGTGTAGCCACTTAATCAGGTCCACCACTTTCTTTTACGGGTATGAGTGGCAGGATATGTTGGCAAATTCCTTCTGTCAGCTTTCTATTAGTGGAATAGAAATCTCTCCCGGCAAAGCATTAAACAATTATGGAATCGATTTGTGGTTCTTAGTTGCCTTGATAATGTTAGGTTATTCAAATTGATAAAGCATGCATGCCACCTTGATAAGCTTTTATGGGTTTGTTGAATATTGTGGATTCCCCGAGAAGGTTTCTTAGAGAAATATTTTTCTGCCGCAAAGACATGTTACTTTTGTTCATTTGTTAAGTCCAACCTCCTCAATTGGTGTCCATGCGGTTTTTCTGTCTAATTAGATTGGTTATAACTTGTATAGTGGCCATGAAACAGTGCATTCATTTCCTTCGTTACCTCCATCCGTCCAATAGCTGTTGTGATATCATTTGAGTGGTTAGTGGAATGTCTTGTGTTCACAAATTAATGAGACCATTTATCCTGATTATAAAAGATAAAAGTTTGGAGATCCGGTGGGGGCCGGAGGAGGCATCCACGTTAGGCTGTTAGCTTTTCTTGTGTAGTGGATATCATATGCTCCTCCTCCACCAATTAATATGGTCTATGGCATTAGTTATAGGCCCTACAAGATTGGGATGCTTTTGGAGGGGAAGATCATTGGTTGTACGAATACAAATTTTATGCAGGAAAGAACAAGCTACTTGCTTGCCCCATCACATGCCGCTGATATTCGTTAGCGCAGATCAGAAGAAAGTGTTATTTTTTGTTGTGTCGGTCGTGCTAGGCTCAAGCTCAGGTTCGAATATAGACGGTTTATTTATAAATAGCGGCTGCCCACTTGAAAGGAAAGACCTAAATTTAGCAGATATTTGTCAGATATAAATTGATTACCTCATCATGAGAAATATACGATTTTCAAGAACCCTATTATTCTTTATTCACTAGCCTCCAAAACTCTCCCAAAAAGACTAACTTGAGCGTCGGACGGACCTACCGGGAATTAACCCTCAACGTGCCTTTAATGTTTTGCAGATATCTCTCAATCGGAATCAACCAATCTTATGGATCCAAGTGGCAGTGCCTAACCTCACCAGAATCCGACAGAACCAATTTCCTTGCCTTAATAGAGTACAGATTGTAATTCCCATGTTCTTATTCTTTTCATTATTACTAACACTAGACACTGACATCCAACGATCTTAGAAACAGTCATAGGAAGTAATAGACTATAAAATGTCGCTGAATACTAGTAGCACAAAGAAACTCTGGGCTTCTTATTTCTTAAAGAGTCTTAATGATCAACCAATCTTGCATGCAAGTTGCAGGTTTTCTATACTGCAGCTTCTCTCCTTTTTTTTTTTCCCCTGATAATGAACCTTTTCAACCCTATGCATTCGCAAGGGGATTCTGTTAGAAATTTGCTTTGACCAAATAATGTCTCAAGTGTCCTAGTAAATCTCATCAACAATTTTGGTCTGACAAAAAATTCTTAAAATAAACAAAAGAAATGTCTATTCTACGGACGGCTTTATAGTTTTAAATCCTACAGCTAGTTACACCCGAGAGGATTTACAATCAAGGAACAGCTGACATTTTTCACTTTAAAATGGCAAAGGCCAGAGACGTGTCGGTCTACCAGTTAGAGAATGAAAAGTGTGATATCCAACATAGACGGTTACGATTCACGAAGGCTGAGCGCAACTTACAGTAATTTTAAGGTAAAAATGATTGAGGTACGCACTTGGCAATAGCCACCGCCACCATAGCTTCTATAGATATTTACGCAAACGTGCCAAATGAAACACTGCAATTTTCAAGGATCCCAAAAACTGAACTGGTTTAATAGCTTAAATATGGAATTTCTTATGGTAGTGATCAATTTTTAACATGCCGATGGCCTACGAAGCTTGTCTCTGCCATTTCTAGTCGTAGAATTAATTTTATGTCCTACTCTTGCCTCTTTGCGAGTTCTATGGAGCTGAAATTTGCAATTAATCCAAGGGAAATATAGGCTTAGATTAGATATCTCTTCCAATACCGACCATTTTTAAACTAACAGCCAAATCGTACATAATTCAGGGTCACAAGTGCTCATGAATTTGTGCTCACGAGAACGCAGGATTTTTTCTTTTCTCCTGTTCTCAACTTGATTAATACGCATCAAAACAAAAACCAATTTATTTATTCATCACTTCAAGCAACATACCTTTTTCTTTTTTAAAACAGAGAAATTTGCAATTGCTACTCTTTATATACGTACTAGGTAAATCTTTGAATTGACGCAATACTGCAAATCACGTCAATCAAGTACTCCGCACTAGACAAGTCCTATATGATAGGCTCGATCAAGAGAGCATAGGTAGGGGGAATCAAGCATGGGACCTTTTAGGCCCATGCATGCCCCTCCACTCTACCAACTCGACTATCCCCTGTAGGACATTCAAGCAACATACTTATTAGATGAGAATCCCCCAATTTGTGTTTTTGTTTGAATAAGATCTTTCAAAAAGGACCGTAAGACCTCATGTCCCTATTATTGTGAATCAAACCTTATTTTAGAGTAAATATGAGTATGGTGCTCTTAAATGCCTTTATATAAGGAATGGTAAATAGGTAAAGCTGAGATGAGTTAAAGCTAATTTTGAGAGATATGCCTGTGTTGGGATGAACACACCTATATCCTTGGAGGATATGATTGTATATAAAGACTATGTATATTTATGTGATCGTGTATAGAGTGAAAGACAAGAATTGAAGACACACATGGCCTTTTGATGGTTACACACGCCCCATGTCTTTAGCATACATGACTGTGTGCACAGACTGTATAAGTCAATGTAAAAGTGTACGGATTGAATGAAGAGAGTTGAAGAAATATATCATCGTGTAAGTCAAACACACCCCATATGGTATTGTACACGATTATGTCCTAAGACTATGTGACTTGTTGAAACCGTGTATGTTTGCGATTGTTAAAAGATTGAGGGACACGGTCACTGTACACAACTGTGTGAGTGATCAAGTCTGATATAAAAAACCATATTTTTAAGTATAAAAGAAGAAACATATGGGGTATCTGTATATGAGTGAAAAGAACACCGAAAAAAGAAATAAATAAGAGAGTGAGAGAGCATACAAGACTTTATTATTCCATAATTGGTATTCTTTAGCTACAACTTATCTTTGAATCTGTTGTTTCAAAATTAGGTTATGAGTTGTGATGATTTACAAAATCAACTTGTGCTTTAGAATGAAACTTGATAGGGATTACTTGTTGTATTATAGTAGTGCTTCGAGTAAGAATCAATAGCTTAGAACTTGAACTCTTATAAGTTGCTATTTGATTTAGAGGATTTACTTATCAAATTGGCTTGTAGTTTTTTTCTCTACATTGGAGAGTTTTTCACGTAAATTTGGTGTTTTATTTACTTTAGTATCATTTACATTGCATGGGTTGATTGTTTATTGTGTTTGGGTTACTTGATATTATTTGATTGTTTTCAATTGGCATTGTGGGTGTTGTTATTGGGACTCTACAAATGATATAAGAGCATTAGTTATGGAAGTTGGAAATAACTTTATGATCAAATTAACATTGATTAATTACTCAATGTAGAGACTAATAATCAAATAATTTTTTACAAGGATCTTTTCGAGTCAATTAATGTGGATAAAAGTATAAAGGATGATGTCCTATCGAAACGAAAAAATGATAGATAAAGATTAGGAAAAATGATACAAAAAACCTTAGGCACTATTTAATAATGGATTGATATCGATATATTCAATCATATATTCTAAGAAACCAATCCATTTGAGTTGTGGAAGAAGCTAGAGGATCATTACGAGAGGAAGACTACCTATAATAAGGCCCCTGATTAAGAGACTTGCGAATATGAAGTGGAAGACTAGACAATTAGTATTAGAGTATCGTAGTCATTTTTAAGACATTATCAACAAATTAACCACCATAAAAATCATTCTTGATGACGAGTTTTAGTCTTTGTTTCTATTAAGCTCTTTATTAGATAGCTCTATTAGTAACTCTGCTTTGGACGGTGTGCTCTCCTTAGATGTGATCAAAGAGAGCATGTTCAATAAAGAGGTTTGAAGAAAAGTGATGGGTGTTGATAATGTGCAGGCTCTTGTGATAGAAAGCAAAGAAGAAGCAAAAGTAAAGGTCTTAAAGGATATGGTAAGTTTGAGAATCAGTCAAAGTCTAAAGGTAGTAAGGAGATCAGGACATGTCACTATTGCACTAAGCTTGGGTATATTAAAAATTTCTACTATAAGTAGAAGAGAGACCAAAAGAAGCAAGATCATTAGAAAGATGGAGACCAAAAAAAAAACTCAGCTATAACTTCAAAAACAAAAAATGAGGTGTTATTAATTTGTGTAACTAGTGAGTATTTCTATATCAATAATTTGAGTACTGAATGGCTTATTGATACAAGAGCCTCCTATCATTGTGTTTTAAAGAGGAAATATTTCTCCAATTATAGGAGTGATGACTTTAAAAGCATCAAAATGGGTAGCCAAAGTTTCGTTAGCATTATTGGTATGGGTGACATATGGGTTTAGGCTAATGTTGAGTGCATAATACTTCTAAGAGATGCATGACACATTCCTGATTTGCATTTCTACTTTTTATATGCTAATATGTTTGATCAAGAAGGATTTTAACACACATTTAGAGATGGAAAATGAAAGTTATACAAGGAAGCAATGATAGCTGCTTATGGTGAGTTATGTTACACATTGCATAAGACACATTTGAAGGTATGTGGTGAAGAGTTGTACGTTATTGAAAGAAAAACTTCTCCAAACCTAATCATCATATATTGAGGCACGTCATTAAAAAAGAGATCAAGCTGTTATTAAATCCCTTATTTCAGTAAAAGCTATTGTTCCTCTTGATCTAGGTGATCATTATTTGACAAGAAAGTAGCATCAAGTTTGCTTCCATTAAAAGTCTACCAAAAAGATGGTCAAATTAGAGTTAGTGTACTAAGATGTTTGTAATTCCATTGAGGTGGAGTCTTTAGGAGGTAATAAGTATTTTGCTACTTTTAGTGATGATGCTACACAAAAAAGCTTAGGCTTATATGTTAAAAGGGTAAAAGCCAAGTGTTTGAGATTTTTCAAAATTTCGTACCATAGTAAGAAGGGAGACTGAGAGAAAACTGAAGTGCCTCTGAAATGAAAAAGGAAGAGAGTATAACTCTAAGAATTTTGTGAATTATTATTCGAGATATGGCATGAGGCACGAGAAAATTGATCATAACACTCCACAGTATAATGTTTTTATAAAAAGGATGAACATAATTATTGTGGAAAAATTTCGGTGTATGCTCAAAATTTCTAGACTGCCAAAAATGTTTTAAGGTAAGGAGGTTAAAACTACTATCTATTTGGTCAATTAAGATTTATTAATTCCCTTGGGTCTTCATATTCTTGAGAAAGTATGACAAGAAAAGACCTCTCTTATTCATATATAAGGGAATTCAAATGCAATGTATTTAAACATATGCTAAAGGAGGAGACAGAAACTTGATTCAAAGACTACTTCTTGCATATTTATTAGACTTGGTGATGAAGAGTTTGCTTTCAGACTCTACAACTCGAAGAAACAAAAGGTTGTCAAAAGTAAAGATATAGTCCTCTATAAGCATGAGATGAGTGCAGTTCTCATTAAAGGAGGTAGGACTACTTGTAATTTTTTGTTTTACAGTGCTATTGACGTTTCTTTTATTTTTACTTCTTTTAATTAGCCTTTAGGTGAAGAGGGTGAAAAACATGAGCAAAAATATGATGTTAATGATCATGTACAACTTGATTGTAATGAGCTAAATGAGTCAAATTTGGAAGATGATGTAAATTATATTCATAAGAATAATGAACTAGGGGAGCAACTTGGTCTAGTGTTAGAAGATACCAATATCAATCCACACAAACCTTTATAGTCGAGGAGTGGCAATTGTAATCAAAGAAATACACACAAACAAGAATGATCTCGATATGTTGAAAAATGTGGTTTTAGGGAACAAGCTTGATATTTGTATTAAGCTTGTTAGGATGGCTTTCAAGTCAATGATGGGGTGATATTTCTGTAGGAAACCAAGTATGGACTTTGGTGAATGCACCCGAAGGAATAAAGCCCATAGGGTGTAAATGGGTTTTCAAGAAGAAAACCGACATGGATGGTAATGTGATTACTTATAAAGCAAGGCTTGTGGCCAAAGGATTTCGTCAGAGACAAGGAGTTGACTATGACGAGACCTTCAGCCCCGTAGCAATGCTTAAATCCATTAGGATACTCCTAGCCATTGCCGCTCATTATGATTATGAGATATGGCAAATGGATGT
>JAOTIZ010000001.1:6512394-6523010 GCA_027123425.1 Erythroxylum panamense
GTCATGGGTGAGCCACGGCTCGAACCCATGACCTCAAGGTTTTATTCCACTTTAAGTGGACGCCTCTCACCATTGAGATATTTATAAACTGAATTACAACTTCTTTTCTTCATAACACTTGTAGACCTTTGTCTCTATTTTACAACGAATAAAAAATCACCTCATTTGGACATCTACATTACAAGTTATACCCAAAACACCAAAACATGTGTGTCAGGAAAAGCAGAAGCTCGCCACGGCATGAAGAAGCTCGCCGCGGCGAAATCCAAAAGCCTTGCAGCAGCGAGGGCGTTCGCACATGCCGTGTCGTGGGCGCATACGCGTGCCACGTCGTGGGTGCTGCGCGCGCCGCGACGTGCGAGACCTCCCAAAAACTGATTTTCGACTTTTTCTATCTTCATACTTCCCATATTTCATAATTAACTCATCTTAACCCTAAATCAACATTCCTACCTCATTTCTAAACTCATTTCAACACAAAACCATTCACAAAAATATTAAACTCCATCCTTGATCATAAACCCTAAAACCAAACATAAGCCATAACCCATTTTACAACTTCTAATACATAATCCTCTCTTAAACTAACATCAAAATATGTTTTCATTCATTTAATCAGGGGAATGATGCTTATACTTACTTGGTTTGGCTTCAAAATCTTCATGATTTCCCCAAAAACCCAAGTCTTTCTCTTCTCCTCTTCTTCTTCTACTCCCACGGCAACCTTCTTCCTCTTTTAACAAAACAATCCTTTCTTCTTCTTTTTATACCCTTAATAAGTGTACAATGTCCATTTTGCCCCTTCCTTTAAGCCTTAAATCTTAAAATCGTAAGTGTCATGCCCAAATTGCCCTTATACATATTCTTATAACTTAATACTTCAATTCAGAAATTGAAAATCTTAGGAACTGAATTGAAATTTGGTTCCCTCAGACAACTTATAGATCCATGTCTCTAGTTTATTTTTCAACAAGAATCAACTTAATTGGATCTCTACAGATCAAGATATCACCAAAATACCTAAGCATGTTCAGAAACATGTCCAACTCAAACTTTTTAATCAATCCTCTCACTTGGTTCTATCAATCAATATTTTTAAGATAAATCTCAAAAATCATAAATTTCCCATGAAGATGTAGATAATTGTCTTAGGAATCCAATGCTTCGAGAATCAGGTCATTCGGATGTCGGACGGAAAAGTTTGAAGCAAAAGAACGGACAAGGGTCGGATTAGGGAAAAAGTCACAAGAATCACAAAATACATAACTTGTGACTCAAGAGTTCAAGATTTACTAACTTGGTATCAGAAAAAAGCTAAAAGGAAGTTCTACAACTTCCATGCAGAATTCCTCAACTAATTCAGCCTCTAATGTGCTTAAGAATTCTCATAAAAGATTCTGTCCAAAATAAAAATGCCCTAAGCCATAACTCAACTTTGAAAAATCATATCTTTAACTCCAAAGTCCAAACACATCATATTTTATATCAATGCGAAGATCAGAAAGTCACCTACAACTTTCATGAAGGACAGAAAAATCAATTTGACCTTTAAGGAAATCAATTTTCCAATCAAAAGTTCTGTCCTCTAATAATCATGCTAAAGCAATAACATAAACTTGTAAAAATCATAACTTATTATTCCTTGATCCAAAAATTCTATACTTTATATCAAAATAAAGATCAAATCAAAATCAACTTTCATGAAGAAGTTAAAGTTAAAAGCTAATTCGACCTCTTACTAGGCCAATTTCTCAGTCAAAATTTCTGCCATATCTTCAGTCAACCTATAACACATCCAAACTTTCAAATTTTATAACTTTCAATTCTCACATCCTCTAATTGCATAATATACACCATTGCGAAGCTTGGAAAATCTTCTATGACTTTCATGAGGACCACTTAACTCGATTCAAAACATATCAATCTAGAATTCACCTCAACGCACAACATACACAAATCCTATACTTGAGAGCATTTTCGAAGACAAAGTAAAATAACCTTAACTTCGGAAAATCATAACTTTCAATCCCTACATCAAAAAGCATCAAACTTTATGGCGACAGAAAGCTTTCAACATATTCTACAAGTTTCATGAAAATTATTTTCTCAAATTCTGCCTAAATCAAAAAGTCAACTCTCAGTGACCAAAAAGTCAAACTTTTTCTAATTCTTCAAATACCCACACTTTTTCTATTTAATTCTTGCTTTTCAACTTCATTTCAATCAACTTATCCACTTGAACTTTCATAAACTATACAGATCTCCACAAATCTCAAAGTCATCAAAAACTTAACATAAATCTCCTTCACATCAGTTTCCTTTAACTCAAACACCATTAAAAACATACACACATATATACTCTCATCATCAACAACTTGCTAAAATTTATCTATCTTAATCTCACATAACAATTCACATTCTTGAATTTTCTTTGCACTAGAATAATTCACCACGAAATCCTCATTTAATGCCAATTTATACTTCTAACTTTCAAGGAAAGTTCTGGGTCCAACACTACTGATTATCAAAAAAAAATGTAAAGTGTAAATACTTACAAGTCTTTCTGCATGCTCGTGGTGGGTAATAAATCCTCCAGTATGTATGGGAAGATTCTCTCCCCCCAGTCCTCCACGTCTGTTGGTAGAATTCATTTTGAAATGGACATTACCTCTGGTGATGTTCAATACTACTACCAACCACTCCATATTTGTTTAGAAATATAAGGCAATCATACACTAGTCTTATGTAATGTACTAACAAAGTCTCAATAATGTGTACGTGCTCGTCTTTCCCATACTTTATAAATGGTCGTGTCAAATTTCGAATCCCAAAAAAATTCTTTCTGAAATACAAGGAAAAACATACGATAAGTATTTATAATGTAATAATATTTATCTAATAAATGTATAAAAATCATTTTGAAAATAAAAATAGTTTTTAACCTCAAACTCCTTATAATAAAATTACTTTGTCACCTGAGAGATATTCTTCCATATATAACCCTCAACATCAATCTTTTCCTTGAATTTGGATGTCATGTTTCTTGATCATAGTCCATATGGAATCAACCTAATATTAAAACAATTAATTTTATGCCATTTTTAAAATTTAAACCTATAACTGAATTATAAACATATGATATTTCGTGTATTTTCTCTTATAGATTGTTGACAATTGTGATGTAAGTTCTTCTATCAGCTCCCTCAACTCCAAGCTGGAGGTCACCTCCTTTATCTGCATCATTTGCCCCTAATATCTCTGTTAGTGTAGGGGTAGTGGATGGTGTAGTAGCAGGTACAAAAGGTGATGCCTCATCTGCAAGTGTTGTAGTAGTTGGAGGTATAGCATCTAATTCGATTGCAGCAGTAGAATGTGATACTCCACCTGGATAGTAACTGGCTCCAAATCGTAGTCTGAACCTTGGTTGCACTATATCCTATTTTCTCTCTAGCGGCATGTTTCAACCTTAATATTTCCTATTTTCATCTTGGTATGTTTATTCTACTCTTCCGATAACTCTATCAAATTTGCAATGGTAGTAATATCCATCGCTAAATATGGAGGCGAGAATTGTTAGCGGAATAAAAAAGTATAAAAAAGTATAGGAAGGAAAAACAGTAAGAAGGTTTTGTGGGTCTTATAGTAGATTAATTCCTAGTTAAATACTAAAATTATAAATTTAAATCTGATTGTTATGCATATATTCGTTCATTAGAAGAGCTTATCTCAAAGGTTTATAAGTTGGATATGATTAACTCACTTAGAAGGGTAAATAAAGAGAGTTTTTTTGACCAAGCTTGAACTTATAGTAAAAAATGATTAGATAACAAAATTATTAAAATCATTCCTATATGTAATGCCAATTCTTCTCGAAGGAAAGGATTTTACCTCAAATGAAAGATAGTATTGCATTGATAACATATGTAGTGTTCAAATTTTCATTAATAGAATTAGATAATAAGTTATGTCCTTCCTTCTCGTATACTAGGTATGATAATAAGTTTCATCAACTTTATCTCATCTCTTTATGTCGCAATGTAATATAGAAATCACCCCATCTTTACAAAGCGGTAAAGGTAATAGATTAATTTTTTACAAAAATAGAGTAAAAAATTACAAAAATATCTTTTTTACGTTTCTTTAAAATTGTTGTAGTTTTTTCTTTTTAAAACAAAAAATTTCAATAATACTCAAGCAATCACATTTTAATAGATTAATTTTTTATAAAAACTACAACAAAAAGAGTAAAAAACAAAAGCAAACAGGCTATTCATAAACCATCATGAACATTTTCACCAGTTATTATAAACACAATCCCAAATCAAGAATAAACATAATTACAAAAAAAATGGTTTAAGATGTTTCAAATATTTATAAATTTTTGTAAAATGCACCAAAATTATGTAAATTTTATTTTTCAATCAACCTATCTCAACCTTAGAACTCCATTTTTATCAAAAAAAGT
This sequence comes from Erythroxylum panamense, assembly GCA_027123425.1. Lineage (NCBI taxonomy): Eukaryota > Viridiplantae > Streptophyta > Magnoliopsida > Malpighiales > Erythroxylaceae > Erythroxylum > Erythroxylum panamense. Next base: position 6,516,860 of record JAOTIZ010000001.1, read on the forward strand.
TATAGACTATTTTTTAATATAAAAACTACAACAAAAAGAGTAAAACATAAAAACAAACAAGCTATTCATAAACCATAATGAACATTTTCACCAGTTATTATAAACGCAATCCCAAATCAAGAATAATCATAATTACAAAAAAAAATGGTTTAAGATGTTTCAAATATTTATAAATTTGTGTAAAATGCACCAAAATTATGTAAATTTTAGTTTTCAATCATCCTATCTCAACCTTAAATCTCCATTTTCATTAGAAAGTTACTATAGACATTGTGGTCATCTCCTTTGTCCTTTAGCCATTTTCTATAAGATTTGCCATCTCTTTGCATGCATTTTATTTAATAATCACTTCTAGTACTGCTTCTATGTCTCTTAATGTTTTAATCTCCTACCTTATTAACAAAATCCTTGAAATAATAGCGATATAACCTTACTATATCCCTATGCTAATTGGAAGCTAGTAAATCTCACAGTCCAATCACTATGGATTAGTATTCAAGCATGGAAATGTGTTCTTCACTTGTATGTATATATATATATATGCACCAATCAACAATCAACAATCTCTCTTCAATTTCTCTTCCATTTCACTTGTTCATACACAAATCTCTTTTAAGAACCAAGGCATACCATATTATACTATAATATAAGCATAATGCATTACAAAAATATCAATGTAAGTTATATCATATTTCAAGTAAAAGAAATAAAATTATGAAATTCATACTAAAAAGCACTGAAAATAAAGAATTGAAATTATTTTTCAAAGAACAGACATTTCATCAAACACCTTACATGTATCAAAAATTCATCCCAACATTATAACCAAAATCACGTATTATCCCTTCTATCACTAACATTTATACTTTAAAGTTGTTTTCCAATCACAAAATACACAAATAAATGAAAGTAATCAAATACCTAATTAACTTTCTTCTAATATATGATAAAACACATGATAGTGGTTGCAAAAATACCTCCACCGAAGGACACGACGACAATGGTCAGAGAAGACAAAGCTGATGAGCAAAAGAGGAGTCCACGACAAAGAAACTGAAGAGAAGAAAATCACATAAGAGGAGACGCAACAAGAAGAAGGAAGAAGAAGATGCATAGGGGGACGTCAGGTGAGTTTAATGTAAAAGAAAATGATGTCATTTGGTGTTAAATGAACGACGTCATTTAACACCAAATGACGTCATTTTCTTTTACTTTAAAACGCTAAAGCTGAAGTAGACGATGATGTTTACCTTGAAAATTTACCAATAGAATTTACCAATGGAAAATTTTGATCAATAAACTCAAAAAAAAATTATTCTGCCAACAATTCCCTCCTTCTTTACCAACGGGCATTTTATACTGTCGTTAAAGTCTATTGTAAATTTTGTTGGTATGATTTTCCTCCATATTTGGCAATGGATATTATTACTGTCACTAAAAAAATTTATCAATGTTACTGAAGAAAATTGATTTTCTGTTGGTAATTTTTCGTCTCTAATTCCTACTTTATAGTGACGATTAATGTACAGAGGCATCATAAGAACATCTTCTATATTATAAGAAGGTATGTATCTTTCACCTACAGAAGATGCAATTAGAAGGTAACTGCACTGACTAACTTCCATCACATTCAGAGTAAGATGTCCCTTGAGTCCTTCAGAAGTCTACTTTGCTAAAGCAAGAGATTTCTACCTAGCCAATTATCCTATAATGGTAGACAATCTATCAACCTTGTCTATAAATATTTTGATTGCTTCAGTCGTGAAGGTTGTGTTGGACTACAATAGTGGAATTTCGTTTATACAGACAATGTCATTTTGTTGCAACAATTTTATATTCTTACCAGTAGGAGAGTTGGCTGAAGGCAATGCTACCTTCTTGAGTTTCTCTATCATTTGTGATACAAAAACTTCATTCCTTACTATTGTAGGGACTTCTTCCTCTAGTTATGAAGGCACAATAATTTCTTTTTCAATTTCTTGTACATGACATGGTTGTCACACTAGGCATGCCAAATTGTAGATGTTATTTTAGAAGTTGGGCTTGCTAGGAGGAATTCTCTTAGAATTTGTACTTGACTTCTTACTGAATATTTAAGTAGGCTTCAAAAAACTTAAAAATTAGAATTTTAAGCTACCATGATGGTAAAATATGTTTAGATGAGGTTTGAAGTAAGAAAATAACTAATTGTAGTGAAAAAGGGATCACAAACTACAGAAAGGAATTTAAGAAAACAAAGAAGTAGGTTGATTGTTCTTTATGGAGATTGGTTTTTGTTGTCTTACGATATAATATGTTGTCTAGGAATTGTGAGACATGTAGATTCTTTCTTGTCCTCATCATGCCGGTGAATTTATAGTCCTCTCATTTTTAAGCAATGTTGTTATAATTGCCCACTTTCTACTTTTTAGCTAACCACCTGCTACTATTTTCTTAACTTTCACGTTTTAGGCTTCTTGTAATTACTCAACTTCCACTCTACTTAGCCATGTTGTTGTTAACTACTTTTTACTATTTTTCTTAACTTTGATGTTCTAGACTTCCACGAATTTAATTCAATTTTTTCCACATTCTTAGTTTTTTTTACTCATGAATTCTCTAGCTAAATATTTACTAGGCTTTCATTTCCAGACTACTTTCATTTATAGGCTTCATTTCTTTTTGAGCTATTAATAGGTAGTATCAAATTAGTTACCCTTGTAATTTAATAGTAAATCTCCTTTCTATATTTCTATGGACTTGTATTCTTTTTCTTTTCGATGGAAGTTAGTGTTATTGTTTCTCTTGGAAGGTAGTATTAATAGTAGGATTCTTGAAAGCTTATTTTAATGGATCATTTCCTACGGCATTTTTAGCTTAGGCCACAATATGGAATTCTTAGTGACAATCGGGCGATTGAGAATGGAAACAGAGACAATCATGACCGTGTGTTAGAATCGGGCAGAAAAAACAACGCAGTGCACCTACGTGGACAGCTCCACGATGCGATGGTTTGTTTTGTTGATTTGCTCAACCTTCTTAAAGACAAAGGTGTTCTTGCCTGCAAACCGGCAACTACCACATTAAGGGACTTTACTACGGCCCAACCACTTATGTGAACCTTCATTACTGGTCGGACCGTTCATTTATGTTGCAACTGTAACTCACATCTACACCGTTGATTTCATACCTGTGGGCCTACTGTCACCATCATTCACACTTTGATCAGTAACCAAGCCAAAGTAAGTCGTCACTTTTGCACACCGTTGTCGTCAATCAACTATTGTTATATAGGGAGCTTTGAGGTCATAATACAGCAGTGAAAAATATGGGAAGGCAATTCTGGGGTTATATTTTGTGTTTGTGGTTTGTGTGTACTTCAAGTTTTGGGGTTGTGAGAGGAGAAAATTTAGGGCAGGAGTGTCAGGATGATTTTCAGAAGGTGATGAAGTGCGTGAACTATGCGACAGGGAAAGAAGATACACCATCAAAGGACTGTTGCAGTGCTGTGCAAGAAGTGAAGGAAAGTGATGCCAAGTGCTTGTGTTATATCATGCAACAGACTCATAGTGGAGGCAGTCAGTTCAAGAATTTGGGCATTCAGGAGGCTAGACTTCTTCAGCTTCCTTCTGCTTGTCAGCTTCAAAACACTACTGTCAGCAACTGCCCTAGTGAGTTCATGACTCTCTCTCTCTCTCTCTCTCTCTTTTTTCTCTGATATGGTTATGTTGGTTTACGTAGTTGTGTATTAAAACGTAGCATAATACCTTATTATAAGTTCTTAATCGGCTTTTGCATGATATGAAGTTCGTAACTGCTGTTTCTTGTTGTACTTACTGAGTTTAAAGGATCCCCTCAAAAAGAAAGAAAAAGGTATTGTTTTCTCTTTTATCTTCATCTATCATAAGAAATATTACTATTGCCTTCGGGACAATTTCTAAACGAGATTAACTAATAAGTGATGTACTTGAATGCATCTGTAATTCCCCAAGCTGAATTATAGTAGAAACCAGTACTTGAGGCATTTTTGTAGATAAAAGAAATTTTCTTAATAACAATTAAATTGTCCTTTTTTGTGGGGTTGGATATGCCTAAGCATCTGCTATTTGCTGGAACGAACTTGAATGCAAGTCAAGATCAACATTCACTCTCGGGAGATCTTAACCACGAGTCCACGATCAGGACTGGGAAATGTTAAACCTAACCAATTAATTGTTCAGTTTGACTTTGATAACGTTGGCCCCATTAAGGCCAGAACGGCAGCTCCTACCTTCCTGTCCTGAACATGGTAAATAATATTGAGCCATTTGTCATGAGCTGTTTTTGACTTTTCTTGTTTTCCCATTAGTCTTTTCTTTTACTCCTAACTTTCTCAAGCTAATACTGAACATCACTCTTTCAATAGAGCTTAGCCAAGGCTATTCATTTCATTACACTTAAAAGTCAAAAGAACTTCAATTTGGCTGTTTTGCTTCGTTGCAGAGCTTCTAGGTTTGTCTCCTAACTCGCCAGATGCTGCCATTTTCTCAAATACTTCAACAACAGCACCTTCTAGTACGACCACAACCACAACCACAACCACAGGAGCAGCGCCAGAGAAAAGTGGCAAGTCCGGTGGCAACGACCGTAAACATATTCTTGTTGGGCCTTTGTTGATTGCTGTGGCTGTCCTTTTCTATGCGTTCCCTGCGGAGTATGCTGCGTTCTAAACGTGCTTAGTGGAGGATTATCACTAAATGAAAAAGCGAAGCAACTTTTTTTCTTTTTTGCAGTTCATTTTGATTTCTCCCGGACATCTTTACTTGCATCTGACCGTAATTTCCACTTGCATCAAGTTTTTAGGAATAATCACAAATTTGTTTGCTATTAAGCTAAGAATAAGAAAATTGCTGAATGTACAGTCCATGACCATTTCTAGACCGAACTCCAAGTTAGTTCATCTTCGCTAGTAGGATTTTGGGTAAAACGTAACTCTCAGTTCCCATATTCAAAACTACGTCAGAGTTATATGAAAAAACTTGCAACACTACATAGTTAAGAATAGAAGAGATTTCAAGGTAAAACATATAAAAAATATTATTTTTGGTTGAACATGCTCGTATGTCAAATAAGTGTTTTTCTAGACAAGCTTGGAGGTGACACATGGTCTAATACACAAATTAGAGGAAGTCCTGTGATGGAGAGGGGGAAAAAAACACGTTATGTTCAGTTCGATAAAAGTTACAAACAAATAATAGGGTTCGGGAGACGGATTGTTGATTTATATCTCGTAGTCAATTAGTTAGAGAAAATGTTTATTTCTCCTTTCTTCCGAAACCAAAATAGCACAAGGTAAGGCTTGATTCACCAAGTGGTGAATCAAGCTGTTTTTTCTCTTAATATTCAAACTTTAAAAAAAAAAGTTCCACATTTGACTCTCTATTATCAAAGTTGATGTTACATGTCACGTCAATTATATGAAATTACATATGAGATGTCAGGCGTAAGTAAATTTTATGTCAGATTATAATAAAATTAAATTAATTAATATTAAAGAAAAAAAACCTAACTTAAAGTGTAAAGAAGGAGATCAAAAAAAGAAGAAAAGAGGCCATGGTTTGTAAGTATTAGTTTTGAATAAAATATACATTTCTAGAGAATAACAGCCTATTAAGACAACTAACCTAATTAAATCAAGTACTCAATTCAACAAAGGTTTAAGAGAGACAGAGGGCGATGATGAAGCTATTAATGCTCCACCAGAGCTACATAAGCAACTAGAGCAATAACTTCAAAACATTGTACTTGGTTTACTTAAGATTTTAAGTTTTACATCGGTTTAGATTCGTAAGTTTCTTGAGAATTCACTTGGAAACTATACACCATACAACTTTCTTCGTCAACCTTTGTTCAGGTGTTATATGTTGGCTGCAAACTGGGGAGAGGCAAACTAGACATTAACGTTAAAAATATCTTCAGTCTATTATTAGAAAGTGGTCGGGTCGGCCGTGTTGGGCCTGAGCCCAGTCAAAACGACCCGCGGACCAATCGGTCCATTCTTCAGAGACCAATCTCCTACCTAATGGTGCCAAGCCCAATCCACGCTCTCCTCAGCTCATCCGCACGTGAGAGAGTCCCATGCAGACGTGAACTCGTAAACCTAGCACATGCACTATATAAGGTATTATTCTAT
>JAOTIZ010000001.1:6528752-6540268 GCA_027123425.1 Erythroxylum panamense
AGATCGTTTCGGCAAGAGAAGTTATGGCGCAGAGGTGGGTCAGCTGGGACTTTTGGGGATGACCTAGTTAGGAGTTGTTTAGTTTCTTTTGAGTATTGTATGGACAGTAATCTTGGACAGAATTGTGTACTTATGGTTTCTGAGAATGAAATGAAAAAGTATTTTTGATTTCAAATTAGTGATATTTATATTGATGCCATGTGGAGTGTAGTTGGGTTGCTCGGTAGTGCACCCTTATCGTGGGTTATGTGTCGGAACGACCTGCGAGCGTCCCAGTGTATACCCTACGGTAAGGGGGCGCTACATAAACTCTTCCCAAAACTCGCTCCATGCTTGATCTACTTACTAAGTCAACATGGAACTCTTGCATATTATCATCATGCATGTGATCCATTTAACCTTCCACTTGATGTTCATCTCAAGTCTTCTTTTGGTCTGGCATTAGAATCTTACATCTTGTCAAAGTTTTCCATTGACTCGCACCAATGCATACCAATGCTTGACATTGTTCCTTTTCTTCCTTACTTCCTCGCAAGTCTTTGTCTTGTTTCGTTATTCTACGTGTCAATCATTGATCAAGTGCCGAACATTAATCAAGGCTCGCCAATGTCTACACAATTTTGCTATCTCAAACTTAAGAGTTTAACAATAACTAAGTTTAAAGGTGGTGGTAAGAGAAAATTCGAAGTGGATGACTAGGATTAGCTGTTACATGACTAGGTCCTCATAAATTAAAACTCTAAAAGACAATCTAATTTAATAAAAGAGATATTGTTGAAATTTTATTAAGTTAATTTTATATTTATAATTAATATTATGAAATTAAGAAAAATCTGAATTTAAAATAAGATCAACTATATTTATTAATATTATCAATATGAAGAACCATACAGATATTAAGTAATTATTTGTGTAAATATTAGTATGATCAAACAAAATGAATCCAATGTACACATAAAATACGTTGTTGTGCGCCAGTAAATCACCACCTAAGCTCATCTCCGCTCCAAATTCCCCACCAAAACGGTGCGTAGATTTCTAAAGCCCTAGAAACTTTGAGACGGCCTTAGAGTGAGACTCCTTTTGTTTTTACCATCTCTGCACCGGTGGATAGCCGGTGACCAAAACTTGCTGCTATTCTCACAGTTTCCAAGGGTCCGTGTGTCGTTCTGTTAAGTCACATCTCACCATTTGGGCGGATGTCTCAGGTAATTTTATCTTACTGAAAGGTTTCCGACAATTTTTTCACTTTCCATCTTTTTTATCTGACCTGAGTAAGTATGGGTGTGATTTTGGGATTGTTTTCAGGCGGATAGCAGGAATTCGTCGGCGGCAAAGCGTGCCAGGACTGATGGTATGAGTTTCTCTCTTTCCTTTCTATTTAACCTAGGGTTTAAAAACAAATTTAGGTAGCTTGGTCTGCGTGCGTATAAAATTTTGTCTTTGATGTTCTGATTTTGTTTCCTTTGTTTAGATTGATGTATGTTCGTCCTTTTTTTTTTTTCCTCTTCTCAGGTAGTCGTAGGGAAGATGATTGGACGTGTCCAAGTTGTGGTAACGTCAATTTTTCATTTAGGACGACTTGCAATATGCGTAACTGCACCCAACCTAGGCCAGCTGATCATAATGTGGTGAGTGATTGTTGTAGTACCTGATGAGGTGGGGGTATCTTTCGGTAATTGTAATTTTGAATCAAAGAGATACAATGGTTTTGTCTTAGGAATTTGTTTTTAGCAGAGGCTCTAATTATTTGGAACTGGGAATTTGTGATGCAGTTGCTTGTGAACTTTAAGTTAGACTCAACCTCATAGAAAGTGGTATGAAAATCTCTGCACGTCAAATAGTTTGAAGACCACTAATTTCTTATGCAAATTTGTTGGCATGCCTTGATTCTTACTTTTTGAATCGTTTCTTCTAATTTTTTCATGTTTAAATCTCTTAATGTTGTTTTGGGGTTGTTGACTGTGATTATGATTTTTTTTGCCATTTTGATCCCAGAAATCTGTTGTGAAACCTCTGCATGCCCCACAGAGCTATTCTTCTTCAGCTCCATATTTAGGTTCTGGTGCTCCATATATGGGTGTGCCTCCATATGGTTCTCTCTTTAATGGATCTTCTATTCCTCCATATGATGTGCCATTTTCTGGGAACTCTGCTTATCATTTCAATTATGGAAGCCACCTTTCTAGTGGTAGTCCTTATAGACCCTTGCCACTGTCTGGACCTCCGCACTATTCTGCTGGGTCTATGATGGGAAATGGTATGCTGATTTTTATTTCCATGATATGTAATCTCCTTGTGTATAACTACTTTTATATTGTCACTTAGCTTATTTTTCCTACATAATGGAGTCACCAATTTAATGTATTTGCTCAATCACTTCATTTCTTCTATGTATGTTCTATGAAATGTCTAATTTTTTGATTATTGAAGAATTCTTTATGATTCTTTTTCACGTTTTAATTCTCTTTTTAAGTTCACATCAAACTTTTCTCGCTGTATGTTCTGTGTAATGTTTGCTTTTCATGGAAGATAATTGTTTGTGATTCTTCTTCATATTTTTATCCTCTATTCAATTGGCATCATATTTTCTTCTTTTTATGTTTCATGTGGTGTCTTTTTCTTCAATCATAGAAGTTGTTTGTGATTTTTTTTTTGCATTTTAGTCCTTCATTTGAATTTGCATCATATCTGCTACTTTTTATTTAGATGCACTATGCATGCTTCATTCTTTTGCCTGGTTCAAATGATTAGGATTTTCATTGAAGCAGTGAAAAAGGAATTCATATATGTACGCAGGTGGCATGTATGGTATGCCTCCTTTGATGGACCGCTATGGTTTGGGTATGCCAATTGGGCCTGCTGCATTGGTATGTTAACTTATTTCCCATATGATTATTTTTGGAGTGTGAAGGTTCATACAGATCATTCTAGATTGTTGAATTAGTGGAACCTTTGCAATTTATGTTTGTCTAGTACCTCAGGTTATTACAATGGATAAATGTCTTTAAAGAAAATAATGGATTCTTTTTTACAGTCAGTGTTTTGATTAACTTGCATTAACTACTGATTATATGCGGTAAAGCACAGATTTTGCATTCATTATTTTTTTCAATTTCAGTTTTATGTCATGATCCTCGATTTATGAGTGCTCTTTCTTTCCAGGGGCCAAGGCCAGGCTTTTACCCTGATGACAAATCTCAGAAGAAAGTTGCAGGTTTGTGATCCATTGTGCAATTGTTTGCAAACACATCGGAGTTGAAGTCATCTAATGTGTTTTCATCTATGGTTTGTTTTTTGTAGATGTGACCCGTGATAATGACTGGACTTGCCCTAAATGTGGGAATATAAACTTCTCTTTCAGAACCTTTTGTAACATGAGGAAGTGCAATACACCGAAGCCCGGAACTCAGGTTTGTGCTATTTTCTTCTTCTAAGTTACATAATTAGTTCTGATAATTTGTTTGCGCATTGGTGTCCATTCTGTAATAATTATACTGATTGGGGATTAATTCTATTATACCTTTGGCACTAAGTGGCTTATAAACTTAGATTAGTGTAGTTTGTAGTTCTTTTATTTATAATACAATTGATTTAATAGTGATATTCTCCCTGTTGCTGCAGGCTGCTAAGTCTGACAAAAACTCCAGTAAGTTTTCCTATTATCTCATTATGTGCAGAGATTATTCAATCCGAATTCATAGTTATACATTTACCTGCTTTCCAGAGCAAAAGATGCCTGAAGGAAGCTGGAAGTGTGAGAAGTGTAACAATATAAATTACCCCTTCCGAACCAAGTGCAATAGGCAGAATTGTGGTGTTGAGAAACCAGCCGAACTAAAAAGGACCCCTTCACCAGAAACAGAAGAGAATGATCAGGTTTGTGATGTAATTCATTGCGCCTGTATTACCATTTGTTGTTTGAATCTGATATATCTGATGGCTTTTGTACACTCAAAAAACTCAATGAGCATGAGTTTTAAGTTTGTTAATGCAAATGTAATGTCACCCTTTTCTGATCCTTCTTTATTTATCCTCCTTCTGTGTCTTGATTCTGTGGATTCTGCAATGTCAATTGTAAGTTGTCCATCTTTTTTGGTTCTGAAACAATTGATTTGCAATTGTCTATTGTTCCAGTGAGTACTAGAACATGTTTGAGGGTTGAGAAGGTCCAGAGTTGTCGTCCGGCATTGCTCAATATGGGTGTCTGAAAGTCAGTCTTGTGGTCCTCATGTTGCAGCGCTTGTCAAGTTACTCTGCCTTCTCATGATGTCTGTCAAGTTGTTCTATTACTTGCTTCTGTATTTGTGGTCTTACAGATTCTTTGATGCATCATGTGTCTCGTTGATGCATAATGTGTCTGCTAGTTTTTTCTGGTAAAAAATTCAACAGGGTGTTATGGTATGTTTTAGGCATTATATTATTGAGATCAACCCATCTTTCCAGTGGTTATGCTACTTAGAATATTTCGCCGTCTCATTCTTGCTCATTTGGATGGTCAGTGTTGCATGGAAGTATCAGCGCATGGCAATATTCCTTTATGTCAATAATAAAAGTTATCTAGGTCTGCAATAGTTTGTGTCTAATAGTTTCAGTATCTTGAGTTCGTTTTGACCAGTGGCCTTAATAGTTCGGCCTTTATTTTGTGAGGGTTGCAGAGTTGTATGGGCGGAACAGTTATATATGTTGCATTGTCCAAGCCAGTTTTACATGGGCTGGCCTGAGGCCATTGTTCTGGTTTTACTTTCAAGCGCATCAATAAGATGCATTCTTCGAGCTCTAATATTCTGTTACCAAAAGGTTCACTTGTCAGCTCAAACCTTGGGATTCTGACCACATTGCATCAGTTAGCTGCATTCACTGCACAATAGCTGCGTTTACTTCATAGTGCAAATGATTTTATAAGTTTTGGAATGTTTTCGGGGTCAAATTTAGTTTTTTTTTACTAGCCTTTTGCAAGTAAAATACACCATTTTTTCTGTGGAAAAGTAGGATTTAAATTCATTAACAGGCTGTTGCATATCGAAGCACTTCTGAAGGAAGTGAAGTGCAATGCTTTAATCTCAAGATTTTTGCGGGAGAGGCCCAAGTTAGGATTAATTTCAGTTAAATTTTTTTAACATTTCGTTTGCTTTATGCACAAGTTTCAATTGCGTTGTGGCATTCGTGGCTAGCTGAGCCTCCCAATGCTCCTTTTGAGTTTGGCAAGTCTCAATCAATGACTAGTCCACATGCTTAAGCTGTCTAAAGAACCAAATGAAATTGCAGCGTTCCTAACTATAATTGGAAATGCATGTCAGGCCCTGCTGTAAATTTTCAAGTACTCAGTACTCAAATTTGCTTTTTTTTATTCAACATTTTTGTTATTGTAATTTGTTATTATTCATCTTTATTGTTGAATGTTGCTGCTTTTTAATTTTTTTATTTGCATTTAAATTGGTTCTTGCAATTGTGAAAGTTTTTATAAACTATTTTGTTGTTCATTTTATTCAACTTTAAATTTTAAAAAGTGCTAACGGGGTTAACAAAATTTTCTAATGATACAAAGAAATCAATGAACTACGAAAGAAACATACAACACTATCTGAACTTGCGGCAAATCCTACCTTTTTACATGGGGTTGGCAAGTAGTTGGGTCTGGCCGGCTTCTGGTTGATCCAAGTTTAGTTCGCAATTTTGTACCTTTTTTTAGGTTCGGCTCAAGGTGTAATGGGGCTTGGTGTCACTAGAAGCTCAATTGGATCTAAACTATTAGGTTCAAACCTGAGTTTAATCAGGCTTTGACATTTCGAAGTTTAGTTGGGTAAAAAGCCTTATGTGAGAGAGAGGATTTTCGTCGCTTCCTGTTGAGTGTTGAAGGTTGCGAGTCTTGTCATCTCGCGATGGAAAAGACGATGAGGTGGAGAGCTGTGCAAATAGAGACCACAGCAATATTGTGGCATAAACTCCAAATTGAAAACTAAAGAATAGATGGCACAATCTGAAAATAAGATTGGCCATAGTCATCTCGTGGATCCCAAATTGAGGCAAGAGCCCAAGATAAGATGGTATAATCTGAATCCATAATCATCTCATGGTTTTGCGAGCAACCAATGAACCATCTCTTTTCTTCTTCTTTTTTTGGTAAGATAAAAGCGAGCAACGCTCACAAAAGTTAAAAAAACTACCTAATATAAGAGACTTCTATTAAATTATGATCAATCCATCTACCAACACCAGGGGGACTTGTCTCAAAGCATAAAAACCAGTAGGAAAATCAAAAACAAGGTAGAAAAGGGAGTCAGCAACAAAGTTCCCTTCTCTGTAAATGTGAGTGAGTTTCACGTTATTAAAGTGCTTCAGTAAGTCTAGAATTCTGTCAATGAGACAAACAACTTGAATTTGCATGGACACCACAAGTCAACATCTTGACAGCTATCTCATTATCACTTTTTATAAAAAACATCCAAATAGGCAAGATTATAGGTGAGTTGAATACCATAATAAAGAGCCTACAACTCAGCACAGAATAGAGCAACGACCCATCTTGACAACAATCCCATATTTCTAGCGACCATTATGATCACGAATCAAACCTCCACCTGCAGCAATCCCCATGGAGGCAGCCAACGAAGCATCAGTGTTGAGCTTCATAAAAGGGGAATGTGAACATTTTCAAAAAATTAACCTTGAAATCGAAGGACTATTATTCTCCGAAGGCAACTTGTTGAAAGTATCCTAAATCAATTTAGCTTCAGAAATAGTACTCTGCAAGAGATTAAAAATGGAAAAATCAAACACTCTGTCATTCCTTCGTTTCCAAATATTCTAGCAACCTAAGTTGAAAAGAGTAGGCCAACTAAGATGATCATGAGAGATATGGGAGCTTTTCAGATTCAATAACAATCAATCTTCCATACTAACGTTCCAGAAGGAGCTCAAATTATTAAAGTCAGTAAAAAGATGGCAGAATTGAACAGCAACATAACAATCACGGAGAATGTGTAGAAGGGTTTCAGGCTCATCGTTGCAAATATCACAAATCCCAGAGTCACTTAAGCGTCTTCGTTTTCTTTCATCGTTAATTAAGACTCTATTGTTGAGGGCTAGCTAAAAAAACATTCTAATTTTTTTAGGGCCTTGCCACGTCCAAATCAGGTTCCAAGGAAAGTTATGAGAAGGAATGTAATTCCCAGAAAGAAAATCATGCGCAGACCGCAAAGTAAAAACTCCTGAAGAAGACAGACCCCAAAGAGGGGAATCCTTACCACAAGTATCAAAGGGCACAAGTGTAGCAGCAATATAAGAGCAAATTGAAGTGGGGAGCATCTGAGAAAAATACTCTCATCGCCAGTCTCCATCATTAGTAACAAAAAAAGAGACAGTTTTATCAATCATATTATCTGAAATAAGCCCACTAGCTACATGCAGCAAAGGCTCTGAGACACCCAGCAACCATCTATGTTTCCAAAATTTAACCGTATTCCCATCACCTAAGGCCCAGAAGGCGTTAGAAATCACAGCATTTCAATTCGCAGTCACCAAACGCCATAGAGGAATACAAGAAGCAGGAGCCACAATATTATTTAGGAAATCAATACTGAATTTGTATTTAGAACGAAGCACTTTAGTTCATAGACTATTAAAATCTGTCAAGATATGCCATCTAACTTTCATAACATATGCTATATTAACTAAACGAAGATTCTTCAAACCCAAACCTCCAGATCCTTTAGAATGCTGCACTTTATTCCAAGCAACTAGAGACAGACTTCTTTTGTCATCTTCCTTTGTCCATATGAAACTTCTGCTGATTTTTTCCATCTCATCACAAATAGTAACAAGGATCTTAGAAGTTTGCATGGAAAAGGACGGCATTGAAAACAAAGATGAATTCGCCAAAGTAACACGACTTGCAAGGGAAAGACGACTAGAATTCTAACTCAAAATTTTTGCCTTCATTTTATCAAGGATATACCCATAGCTCTTCTTAGTGACCTGAGACTGGAGGAGAGGGACTCCTAGGTATTTCCCCAAGTCATTAGTTTCATGAAACTCCAGAGTAGCCCTTAAGGATCGTCTTGTAGATGCAGGAACATTTCTTGAAAAAAAGACCTGAGTTTTCTAAGAATTGACCCATTGACCTGAACAAGCACAGAAATCTTGGAGGACCCCTTTAACAATATCAATATGAGAATTATCAGCTTTAGCAAAAAGGATAAGGTCATCCACAAAGAAAAGATGAGTAAGTAAAGGACCATCTCTGTTAAGCTTGATAGGTTTCCAATTCCCTTCTTCAACAGCTTTTACAAAAGCTATGGGATAGTCTTTCCAGGCATAACACAAAGAGGTAAGGAGATAGGGGACACCCTTGGCGCAGACCTCGAGTCGACAGAATGTGATCCGTGATGCTACCATTCCATAAAAGTTGCATAGAGCTACCAGAAACACAGTTCATGATAGTATTGATGAGGGCCTGGGGTAATCCTACCTCATGAAGGGTATCAAGTAAAAATTCTCATCGAATTCTATCATATGCCTTTTCAAGATCAACTTTTATTGCCATACAACCCCTTTTCGTACTCATGTTTCTCACAGAGTGAATAACTTCCTGAGCAACCACAATATTATCAGTAATGTGTCTTCCTGGAACGAAGCTAGTTTGAGCGGGCCCAATCACCTGAGGCATGATCATCTTGATTTTATGAGCAATGGTCTTAGTGATTAATTTATATATTACTATGCAGAGAGAAATTGGCCGGAACTGATCAATTTGCTTGGGAACCTCCACTTTAGGAATAAGACATAACAAGGTCTTATTAATATTAAAGTCAATAGCTCCTCCAGAGAGAATATTTTTGACTTCATTGCAAACATCCTTGCCTATAATATGCCATTGGGACTGATAAAAACCTACTTGATACCCATCAATACCTGGTGCTTTCTAAGGCTTCATATCGAAAAGAGCTCTTCTAATATCCTCAGCACCAATAGGTTTATTAAGAAGTTCCACAGTTTTATGGTCGCAAATAAGGAAACTCCCTCTGATAGGATAAGTCAGCTGGAGGGCTACATCATCTCTATACAACCTACTAAAGAACTGCAAAGCAATACGCTGAAGAGTCTCTTGGTCACTTACCCAATTTCCCTCCTCATCCTTGAGTAGTTCAATCCGATTCCGCTTCCTCCTTTTAACAGTTTTCATGTGAAAGAAGGTAGTATTGCAATCTCCTCATTTAATCCAATCACTACGTGGCTTTTTCATCCAAAAGAGTTCCTCCCTGTGAAGAATGATATATAGGTCAATCTTGAGTTGATTATAAGTGTTCATCAGATCAATTGATGGGCGTTTATCCAGTGCACGTTCCACATTAGCAATCCTATTTAACAACCTATTCTTGATTCTGAAAATATTCCCAAACACTTCAGAATTCCAGAGTTTCAGTTTATTGGTCAATTTTGAGAGAGAATAAGACAACTGAGAATGGGGCTCCCAACTATTCTTTACAAATTCACTAAAATTAGCATGAGTTAACCAAGCCGCAATAAACCGGAAAGGTCTGTTTGCCAAAGCAAGAGAAAAACTGCAAGTATGCAAAAGTAAGGGATAATGATCAGAGTGAATCCGAGGGAGATGGGTCACAGCAGCTTCTGGAAATGCCAACCTCTAGTGAGAGTTACAAATACCTCTATCCGGTCTCTCCCAAGTACAACCTCTTTGCCAAGTGTAATCAAAACCTTTGTACCCCAAATCAATCATATTAGTGTCTTGAAACTAATTAGAGAACTGTTGACATACCCCGGCTCAATTAGGAGACCCCCTTTCTTCTCATGAGAATAAAGAATGGCGTTGAAATCACCAGTTAGAACCCAAGGGAAGGAAATAGCAGTATTGAGCTAATGAAGATGCTCCCATAACTTAGCACGACAAGATGGAGTAGGGTGCCCATAAACAACAAACAGGAAAAATAGAAATTTATTATTCTGAGAGACCAAGAAGAGAAAAAATTGTTGATTACTGAGCACCATCTCAATTGCATAAAAATCATCCCAAAGAATATAGATGCCCCCAGAAAAGCCTGTTGCTTCAACTCGATGAGAAAAAGGGAGACCAATTCTACTAATACATCTATTAGCTTTAAGACCACTGATTCTCGGCTCAAGGATAATAACAACATGAATATTATGTTTCTTGATGAAACACTTTAGAGTTCTCACAAATTAGGGCTTAGCTGCCCCTTGACAATTCCAAGAGAAAATAGTCATTAAAAGGAAGAGAAGGCAGAAAGGATACCTCATTAATCCCGCAAGTAAGGATCAACATCATCATTCTCACAAGGCATAAATTTCTCAATATCCTCATCTAAAGACAAGTTATTGGTAGCTCAAGTGTCAGTACCTGCTTCCAAAATGGGAACATCCACAATCATGGAATCATCCGGTGGTCTTCCTAGAAGCTGCTCACCCAAATGATCATTAGCACGGGCAACGCCTAAATCGGCAGACATAGAAACAACTTCCTTGGTAATGCTAGTCTTGGATCCCAGAGCTCTAGACGACATAGAGTCAGCCTTTCCCACAATAGAATGATTTTCCTTGTTCAAAGTAGAAGGGAGGTTAACAATGTCTTGTTCCAAGGTATGCCGATTTTTGAAATCAAAGAAATCTCCTAAAGTGATCTTCGTAATTCTCTCTTTATTGGATGGTCCAACATTTTCTTTGTTATAGGAGTGAGATGGATCTCTATTACTTCCATACCTACGGCCCAAACTTCTTCCTCTGTTATATGAACCCCTTTGCCCACGTGCGAGAGTAACAGTCCCTTCTCGTGAAGAATCATGTACCGGAACAGTGTTGCTAGGTATACCTTGAACAGGTTCCTCAATTCCTCCTAGAATCTCGACATCCTTTTCAGCTAAAACTGAATATCTGGAACCCTGGCTTTCATCTTGATTCTTTAACCCACGAGTTTCGCCCTGGTGATTTGGTTTCCTCTTTTGCTTCTCAACCACCATCCACGGACCGAAATCATCTTTCCCCACCTTTGAGGTCGTCACCGAAGAATTATTCTCGTTGTCTGGCAATTCCTTAAAGGAACAATGAGTATCAAAATGACCATACTGACCACATGAGAAACAAACTTCAGGAAGAATTGCATATTCAACTAATTGAACTTCACTAGCAATCTCAAACTTCGAGACAAGAGGTTCTATAAGATTAACTGAGACTGCCACCCTTACGAACCTTGCTCTTTCAAAATCACTAGTATTGAAGTCAATTTTAATAATAGGACCCACCACAGCCGAAATGGCTTTGATCACATCTTCAGGGTAATACTACAAAGGGAGTTCTAGAAGGCAAATCCAGACTATAGTCTTGCCTATATAAGGGTTTGATCGCGGCTCTGTCGATTCGACCTTAAGATCGATCCTTGGAAACCGGTCAAAAATAATAAATTCTAAGATTGCAGTATAGATTGCAACCTCGGGTCGTCTCACTTAATCGGAACCTAATGAAATGGACCTAAGCTAGCCGAT
>JAOTIZ010000001.1:6554183-6572040 GCA_027123425.1 Erythroxylum panamense
TTTCTCACTGAGTTCGCAAACTCACCCAACATTGCTAATATTTTTCAGGACTGCGTTAGTAGGACTCTAGCTCCCGTGATAGACGTTTCTGCAGTGAGAGTTCGTGATCAAGTGCAGCGATGGATCATAGGTTGGTCAGCTGGAGATATGTATATACTTTTGTGATGACCTAGTATAGACGTTTGTATCAGTTTCCCTTTTTGGATTATTGTATTGTGACTGTAGGGGACTGATAGACTGGTCTATATTTTGGATTGATTTTATGAGATGAAATATTATAGTTGTGGTTTTGAATTTTAGTGATTTCTGCTATTGTGAGTGTTTCGTTGCGATGCCATGCAGGTTTTAGTGAGAGGTTCTCGTGTAGTGCACCCTTATCGGGGGTTGTGCGTCGGAGCGTACCTACGGGTATCTCAATTCATGCCCTACGGTGAGGGGGGCGCTACATTTTCACACTGATATCGTTGGAGGTTTTAGTTTTCCACCACAGTTTGGCATCATCAACCATGTACATTGCTGTGATTGACATCTTCTTCAAGTCTGCTACTTTTGCTGTTGCAAAGTACTGCTCCATGTCTCACAGAAAATTTTTGAGCTCCTTATCACTTCGCTTGTCATTGTAATGTATTTATGTCATGTAAGTATTGTTGTGACAACGGTCAGAGACTTAACTTTGTCCAAAATTTATCATTTAGTATTTAATTTTAATATTTTACAAACATTAAAATTAATTTAAATGCTCTAAAATGTTAAAGTTTATCTTATATCTTAGTGAAAACTTTAAAGTTGATAATTTAAATTTTTAACAAAACTCAAATTATAATTGTTACAAAAGGTGAGAGATGTTTGTATAAATAGCTAAATTTGAAGTGAAAAATGGATATACACCTAGCATTTCTTTTACAAGCTATCAAAAGTGTTTGCTATTTAAAATATTGTGGATTCTTTACTAAGTGTTTTAAGAATTTTTGAATCTTTACTTAATGTTCTAAATATTACGAACTCTTTAATCTTTTAAATATATGCCTGAAGGGTTAAAATTATGTGAATAAGATAGACATGAACTCTTTAAAATTTTCTAATATTTTAATTTGAGAATTAAATTAGTGGAGGAGACAATATTAATGTAAGAATTGTTAAAAGTTAGGAACTCATTCATTCCTTCATATATATATATATGAAATTTTCATGCAAATAAAAGCCATATTTAAAATTTTATTAAAATTTGACTAAATTATGATCAACTTTAGTATAAATGGGAATCTTCGTCAGAATCTCCTTTCCATTTTTCTGGTGTCCCAAAGAGCTAAACCAATTATCAGAGTTAGAAATTAACCATAGTTAGGTGCTTCCAACATATAAGAAAAGAAAGGTTGGGTTAGGGATGGCCAAAAATTGGTTGGAAGACAATAAAAAGCCCATACCACGCTCTCATAGCTTTCGTACAATTTCCTAATAACCGAAGGCCTATCACTATCATCCTTATTTGATAGATTTTCACAAAGGTCCAGAAAAATTTGGGGGATTTTTTTGGATTTGCAGAAGTAAGGAGGGGCATTAAAAGAAAAACAAAACTGGTGATGAAGTCTTGTCCATGGTGTTTTTCTGATTCAAAACTCCAATAAACTTTCACATACCCTATAATTAGGTAATTAAACTCTTTCCCTGACAATAGATTATACTTCTATTTGATTAATTTTCCACTCTGGTCGCCGAATTTTTGGCTTAATTCCATTCTTCATGTCTTAAAATTTATGGGTCTTGGATCGGTGGATTTTCGGTTGAAGTTGATTCTGTTTAACGTAGATACAAAGTTGATTTTGTTGATTGCGAACGGAATTTCGCTTCTATTTTACCGTTAGGCTATGTGTTTAGGTTATTGGCCGATTACTCAATGGCTCTAGTTTTCATCTTTCGGTCTTCCGTAGCCATTTCTGAGGTTCACTGAAACAACAACAATAATAAGGGTTTTTCATTTTGGCCCTTTTTTCTGTTCTATTGAAATGGTTACTTAAGAGAATTAATAATTGGGTTCGATGTCAATCGGGAAATTGAAAAGCTTTTCTCTATGGCAATGACAAAGATGAAGAGTTTGATGCACCTAAAAGGCTTGTTTAGGCATTTATGTTGTCTTTTGGTATCTATCGCTAAATGGCTTTAGTAAAGGAACCTTTCTTTCTTGAGTAGCCTTTGTTGGTGTTTGTTTGCATGTTTCTCTATTTTACCTATCTTTTTATTCTGCTATTGTCAGTCTTGGGTTATTTCTCCAACTCGTTTTTGTTGTAGGGAAAGACCTTTGATGTAGCTCCTGTTCGGAAGCATGAGAATTAGAATTCAAGAAGTTGAGGTGAAACTTTGAATAGCGTGTTTATTGAACCCATCTGCTGTGTTGGCATAAAAGCCTGGGAACGAGTTGCAAGAAGGTTGGCAGAGGGAAATGGAATGTAATAAAGATGAGGCTTCCAGGGCAAAAGAGATTGCTGAGAAGAAGTTCACTGCTAAGGACATAGCAGGGGCCAAGAAATTTGCTTTGAAGGCCCAGAATTTGTATCCTGGACTTGAAGGCATTCCCCAAATGATAGCCACCCTAGATGTGTATATGTCTGCTGAAAACAAGGTAAATGGAGAAGCAGATTGGTATGGGATACTTGGTGTCAATCCACAGGCCGACGACGAGACTGTGCGGAAACAGTATAGGAAATTAGCTTTGATGCTTCACCCTGATAAAAACAAGTCTATAGGAGCTGATGGTGCTTTTAATCTTATCTCAGAGGCGTGGGGTTTATTGTCTGATAAGACCAAGAGATTAGTGTATGATCAAAAGCGGAATGCTAAAGTGTTTCAGAAGGCTTCAGTTCCAGCTGGGGGTTCATCTGCAGCACCAGGGTCCAATGGCTTCTACAATTTCACTAAACAAAATGCGAAGACGCAAAAGAGCACTCCACGAAGTGCTCATACTTCGACTCCAGTTCCATCTCATAAGTCAAAACCCAATACATTTTGGACTGTTTGCCATAGATGCAAGATGCAATATGAATATCTTAGGGTATATCTTAATCACAATCTCCTTTGTCCCAATTGTCATGACCCATTTTTGGCTGTTGAAACAGCCCCACCAAATTTAAATGGTACAAAACCATCACCATGGAATTTCTCCCGCCATCAGCAGAATGCGACTCATCAACCTGCTAGTAAAGAGTCTTTGAATTCAGGGAGGAGTAAATCAGGTTCTTCATTCAATGGTCAAGCTTCACATAAGCAGTCCAACTTCCCATGGAGTCCATTCTCTAGGACAGGAGGCGCTACAAATGTTGCTCGTGCTGCAAATGTTGTTCAGAAGGCATATGAAAAGGTGAGAAGAGAGCGTGAAGAAGCTCAGGCAGCCACAAAGAGAGAAGAGGCACTCAAGCGAAAGAGTCAATCTTCCAAGAGGGTTGGTAGTGTATCCTTTGGCGGATTGTCTAATTCTGCAAAGAGAAGAAAGGGCATGGAAGACACTGATGTAAGAAGCTATGGGAGTAATGTTGCAAATCAAATGGGTACAGGAGCTGGAGTAGCTGGCACATCTAGTTCACCAGGCTCTAGGGACAATTTTGATTCAGTTAGGGTGAATGGAATCACCCGGCCATACAGCTCAATGGATGTCTCCCAGTTTGGAATTCAAACTTTGCTGATGGAAAAGGCTAAGAAAGGAATCCGTGAGAAGTTAAAGGAGTGGGACTTGGCTAGTGCAGGTAATTTGACACCCAAAGAGGGGATGGTGAACAAGAAAGCAAATGATGGAGCTCAAAAATCTTCTACAAACTCTTATCTGCGTGATCAAAATGATTCTGATCAGCCCATTAAAGCAGAGAATGGATTTGATGGCAGCAAGTCTTCTCCTGGCACTTCTGATACAAAACTGGATGCGGATACTCTGGAATCTATGATTATAGATGTCCCAGATCCAGATTTTCATGATTTTGACAAGGATCGAACAGAGAGATGTTTCGGTGAAAACCAGGTATGGGCCGTATATGATGATGATGATGGTATGCCACGGTATTATGCCATGATTCATAATGTAATTTCTTTGAACCCATTCAAGATGAGGATTAGCTGGCTTAATTCAAAAACAAACAATGAGCTGGGGCCATTAAACTGGGTTGGTTCTGGCTTCTCAAAATCGTGTGGTGACTTTAGAGTAGGTAGACGTGAAATGTACAACTCACTTAATGCCTTTTCGCACAAGGTTAGATGGAGAAAAGGCACTCGGGGTGTAATTCACATATATCCTAGGAAAGGGGATGTGTGGGCACTCTATCGAAACTGGTCTCCAGAGTGGAATGAGCTGACAGCTGATGAGGTGATACACAAGTATGATATGGTGGAAGTACTTGAAGACTACAGTGAAGAACATGGTGTAACTATTGCTCCGCTGGTAAAAGTTGCTGGCTTCAAGACTATTTTTCACCAGCATTTGGATCCCATGCAAGTAAGGAGGATTCCAAGGGAAGAGATGTTCCGCTTTTCACATCACGTTCCATCATACTTGCTTACGGGTCAAGAAGGTCCAAATGCTCCAAAAGGTTGCCGGGAGCTGGACCCAGCAGCTACTCCATCAGAACTTCTTCAGGTAATCATAGATGTGAAGGAAGAGGAAATTATGGAGGCTGAGTCTAATTTGAAAGAAGAAAAGGTAGTGGATGATATTGAAATAGTTAACGAGAGGCGAACAGAATCTGACGAATGTGGAGATGACCAGAAAGGGAATTGTAAAGATAATGAAGTAGAATCTGCAGAAGATATTACAAAATCATAAAGAGTAAGACGGTATTGAACATGCAGTAGAAAAGATTGCTAGTTGAGATTCTTTTTGTTGGTTTGACAAGGTTAATCCTTGAGTTAGTGTACATTGTTAAGAAACTGATTCAACACATTTGAGCGGAATGATGGACTGCAATTTTGGTTTGGAAGTGATGTGTGAAAATGCGTTGCATTCCAGACTGCGTAGCTGAAGTTTCTTGGAGGAGAGATTTACTTGTCTGCAGGTATCACAGCAGCCCAAAGGCAGAGGTGCACAAGTCGGGCTTGTTTTAGTGCTTATTTAATGGCTGCTATGGAAACTGCAACTATTTCAGTATAGTGGCATGCCAAAAAGCAATGCTTCTTTCTTCAGCAATATTTCGCCGCCATAATTTTTGGAATGCCGTGATCAGATGTCATCTTAATCGCTCTGATTAGCGGATTATTAGTAGTGCAGTTCATGAGCTTATTCCAACTTCCGCTTGAATCATCCTGTAAAACACTTTTACCTTTGTAAGTTTTTAGGTGTTCCATCCGTAAAAGTCTAGTTTCAATTTCACAGTCCTCATATATATAATACCTTAAAAAGGATTAACGATGTTACGAGTGGTTTTATTATACTTTACTCCCTTACTGTTATCCTATGCCATGTAGGCTTGGCAATTAGGCCTGGTCCATTTTAACTAGGCCGAGGAAATAGCTATGGAAGCACATTGGACTCTTTAATTTGAAAAATATAACTTTGTTCGGATATTATTCATGACTTCTTATTTTCTTGAAAAGTTTTTATATAGATTATGTGGATTAGATCTAGATTTTATTGATTCTATAAACAAAATAATTACTTCTTTGTTTGAAGAAGTTATTGATATTATAACAAACAATAATAATTTGGAGGAAGAAGAATTGGATAGAATAACTTTAATCTTCAATATCTTGAAAAATATAGATTTAATAAAAGCTTATGTTTGATTTCAATGTTAGAAGGTGTTATTTGATTTTATTGAGTGATTATTGATTGATTTTTAATGATTGTTTTGTTTTGAATGTCCAAAATGGTATCAGAGCCTTGACAATTGGTATATTGTTTATGATGATACATATCAACAAATTTGAGAAAAGAATTATTGAATAACTTGGAACAATAAACACATACAGGAATTCAAAAAGATATACATTCATCTTCAACAAGCTAATCTTGTTATACTATATATCTTTTTAAATCTTAAACCTCAATTATAGATTATGAGAATGAAAAGTATTATCTTCTAAATGAAGAAAAAAATATTACATCTTTGCTTTTCTAAGCATTATAAGTCACATCTAGATAAAGGATATTAGAGATGCTTAAGCTTATGTTGTTAATTATGAGTGAATGTCCTTATTTTGATCATTTACTCGCTAAAATATTTGTGTTCAAGATGCCCAGCTTGAATTATACCATCATTATTTGTTATTTACTAATTGTCATAAAAATGCTTTAACAGTTGTTTATGCAATGATTATTGAGTAAGAAAGAATATACCAAATACTGAGTAAGAAAGAATATACCAAAGGTATAAAAAAATTGTAGATAGAAGCTCATTTAGAATTAGCTAGACATTATGAACTTTATCATTTACATGGCGGAAGATAAATATTCTATTGATGCATTAAGTTGTAATTCAAAAATGATATAATATTATGGAAACGATATTCTTTTAGGAATTATAAAACTTCAATAACAAACTACTAATTTACGTAATATGATAGAAATGATAAATCAAAAAGAAACATAACAAATCTATTAAAAATCTAATAAAAAAGCAGATATTTGATTTAATTTTGTCAATGAAAATACCTCTTAATTATGGATAAAATAAAAATTTTCATGCAAGACTCCGATTCTGAAATTGATGAATTAGATAGACAAATAGACAAATTAAACTTACCGACTTTAATCCATATAAAACGTCGATACATTCAAACAAGAACTTCATTTGAACCCTAACAGCAGTGATACCTAGAGCTTAATCCATATTCTTCTCAAAGTGTTAACAGACCTAATAAAGGATATGCTAGAACTCGTATGATAACAAAAGATAAAGATAAGTTTACTCTTATTGATAAAATGAGAACAAAATCTATAAATTCTTTTGAAATATATCTAGATATTGATTGTATCTAGAATATAGAGGAAGCAATTGATAAATGGGAAACTAATCTTCAAGTCGTTATTATTAACAAAATGGATTATGAAAAAATTAAACAATTTTAAAAAAACTTTATTAAATATCTCGCTTAGAATTTGGAAAATTTTAGATGACAATTTAAAAAACTTTGTATTTAACTCTAACACTAATATAGACAATTTAATAACAAGAGCTACTGAGACATTTCAATTATAATTTATTAGAAAAGGAAATATTTTGAAAGATACTACTACTATAAGAAAATATGTCCTTGCTCTACAATAACTTCAATTATGCAATATGTGTGAAATTAATAGGTATATTTGTATTTTCTTATATTATTATGATCACAACTATAACCAAGTAGATAATATACCACTTTATTTATAAATGTTTTATTCAAAGTTACATAATCATTGGGGAAGTAAGTTCGAAGCAATTTATAATCCTGAGCTTGTAGATACTTTAGGAAAAATGATCTCTTTTTTAAAAGATAAGCTAAGTGAATGGTGTGATGAAGCAATATTATTAAAGAAAAGCAAAGGAATAAAGAAAAAGTCTTCTTTAAGCTATTATGATTTTAAAATACCCACTATGTTAGGATGTAGATGATGGCATAAATGAAATGATAGAAAAAGAATTTATTAGAATCAATGCTTTTGAAGATTGCTCTTCTAATGAAAGTATTTTTATAATTACCGGAATAAGGTATGAACAAATACCCAAAATGTTAATCAAATAATTGGTAATATATTAGAAAATTTTGAAAAATATGGAGAACATAGTCAATAAGCTCTTATTGATAGAAAAGTACTTTAAAAGATTCAAAATACAATGTATTCTATAAATTGTTATAGTGAATTTAATATAGCTTTGCTTGATAAGATATGATTAAAACTTAGAAAGCATCATATGTTTTATGGAATTAATCTTAAAGCAAAAGTCTTAGATATTAGCTTAACTTCAAATAAAGTAATGATTCCCCTACTATCAAAAAGAGACATTTTTCGCAAACTTGATCACTTGCCTAGAGAAATTTGAGATAAAATAGGCTATCAGATGATAATCAGATTTACATTTAGAGAAGGAATTGATAGCCTTATGAATTTATCAATTGTAGATGATATAATATATAATCGAGGAGAAGCTTGTATGGAAATTCTTAGAGGTAATCTTCACTACCAAAAACTTTTGTTTAATATTTATCCTAAGATATTTTATAATATACATGATAAATATTTTGATATAATCCTTCTTTAATTCAAGATTTTAGAGGAAAAAATTTAATTAAAGATAGAAATATACCATATTATATTTCCTACATGATATCTTATGCCTTGTCTAATACTCATCATACAGAATGCTTTGAAGATAAAGATATTAATCATTTTCCAAAATTATTTTCTGAACTAGAAAGAATCTATCCTCCTTATGTAGCAAATATAGAGGTTCTTGAAATGATTTTCAGTAGATTTACAACAAAACCAATATATTATTATCTCGATTATCTTATTTTGAAACTAGTGTTTCAAGAAATACAAGATATACTAATAATTTAATAAGAGCAAATAAAAAGATAAGTTCTAATTATAAAATAAAAGGGGAATATTTTGATGGTATAACATATGTTCCTTGCAATATTTTAATCGATACTGGTGCAAGTGGAAGCCACATTAATTATAATCTAACAAATAATTTGATAAAATTCCATTTAACAGAACTTTATCAATATATAAATTTCAATGGTGACATACATCAAATAGATACTGCTATAGAAACTATTATTAAAATAGGAGATAATAAAATACCTATAAAATTATTAATTGAAAATGAAGGATTTAATTCAGAAATAATGCTAGGAACTAGTTTTCTTGAGCAAGTTCAACCATATAAAATAACTGAATATGAAATACAATTATCTTATGACAATAACTTCATATATTTTCCTCGATAATAACTAGTCTTATTGATATTTATATTGCTATTGGCATTATGCATAAAGATTATAAAGCAAAATATTTCGCTGATTATATAGATAGTGAAGTAGGTTCTTGCTTATGTAAATCAAGTTGTTTTCCTATACAATATCATGAACCTTTAAAACCCAGAATAAGGTTAGATATTTCTAATCATCAGATACATTTATATACCGGTATATAACAACCTTAAATCCTGTTAGGCTCATTTTTAATTAAATGTCCTCCCTTTTATTTTTAATTTTTTATGATACTAGTATAAATATTCTTCTAGGAAATAACTTTCTACAATTATTTCGTAAAATCTTATTTGATACTTTACAACAAAAATACATTTCAAAACTCCTTGTAGTAATTGGATAATTGTCAACTGTCTTAAACATGCTTATAGTCGTTATACCCCTATTCCTTTTAAACCTCGCACAGGCCAACATGGTGTAGGCTATAACGAAAAATTGGTTTTTCCAAAAGATAAACCTTTATTGAAAATAGGAAATATTATAGAAAATAAATACCAATAGGTAAAACTATCAAAGATGGATTAGAAGTAGTTAACCAAAAATAAGAAGGAATTACTATGATAATCCATTACAATTTTGGGATAAAAATATAGGAGAAGCAAGCCTAGAGTTATTGCAATGAGATACAATCTAGAAGATCAAGAAGAATTAAAAAAGCAACTTCTTAAACTAGAAAATCTAAAAATTATTAGATATAGTAAATCCCCACATTCCTATCTAGCTTTTATAGTTAGGAACCATACCGAGATATATAGAAATAAAGCAAAGATGGAGGTAAATTATAAAAAATTAAATGATAACATAATATTTGATGGTTTTTTTTGTGTCATAAAGAAACATTAATAAACCTAACAAGAAGAAAACAAAATTCTTTTAAATTTGATTGTAAAAATAGATTTTGGTAGATAAAAATAAATAAAGATAATATTCTTTATACGGCTTTGTCTACTCCACAAGGTCATTATGAGGGTTAGTAATGCCCTTTGGTTTAAAAATTGCCCCATAAATATTCCAAAGAAAGATGGATAATATTTTTAAATATCATGATTTTGTACATTCTTATGTAGATGATATTTTAATTGCTAGCAATAATATTTCTCAACATATTATACACCTCTATACATTTCCAGATTTATGTGAAAAACATGATCTCCCTTTCAGAGAAAAAAGCTAAGATATGTCAAATTGAAATAGAATTTTTTGGAATGAAAATAGATGATAAGAGTTATAAACTTCAACCTCATATTCTTGAAAAAAACTTCGCAATTCCCTAATATATTACAAGATAAGAAGCAAGTTCAAAATATTTTTAGGTGTATTAAATTATACATTTGATTTTATTCAAAATTTAGGTAAAATAAGAAAAACTTTTCAAATGCTTTTAAAGAAAAATCAAAGATTTGAATTTTCACTTTATTTGATTAAACGTGTAAAGAAAATTAAAATTCTTTGCTTTACTTAAACTTTCTTTACCCTTTGATAGTGATGATCTAATCCTTGAAATTGATGCCTTTGATCATGTGTGAAGTGGAATATTAAAAAAGATAGATGATGAAAATATTAATATTAAAGTGAATGAGTCTCTTTGCAAGTATACCTCAGGAACTTTTACAAATACTTACCAACGATTTCATATAAATGAAAAAGAATTACCGATAGTTGTAAAAAGCTGTAAAAAATTTACTATTTTCTATTACTAAAAATATTTTTATTAAAAATTGATAATACTTAGGTAAAAGCATTTATTCAGAATAATTTACCTTCTAAACTTGAATATAAGAGATATATAAGATGACAAACTCTATTTGATATTGAAATTATTAAATCTAATTATAATATTCTTGCAAATTTTTTAATCAGGGATGGTTAGCCCAAGAGAGGAGATATTTGATCTCTTAGATCAAATGTCTGAAGATATAGTCACTTGTCAAGCAAAGATAAAAGATTTGTTAGGTATTGCAAATTTCCCTTTGATATCAAAAGAAATAACTAAATTACTTCTCTCTTTTTGCCATAAATGCTATCTATTTAATTAATCCAAAGTTTTTCGATATTTATTCACTTCCTAAATGGACTCAAGAAGGAGTTAAATATTCTTATTTGAAAAACCTCACAATAACTTCAAAATCTACTTTAATAATAAAGATATTATGAAGATGAATGATAAGATGCATATCATTTTATCATAATTGAAAATTAAGAACATTTCCCTATTATGATAGATACGAATTTGAGGAAAGAATTTTCTAATTTAAACGATGTAGAGAAATTGGAATGAGGACTATTATTTCTGACATAGAAGCCGCTATCAAAAAAGGATTCAAAATGTATGATGGTAAGAGTAATTTTTCCTCACTAATAATAGCTTCAGCCAAAAAGGTCCCAATGTAAAGAATTTTGTTAAAATGGAAATTGGGATGATCGAGAGGTGCAAAATTAAATCAAGTCTAGAAGCACAAAAAATATTCTGCCACCTCAGAAAGCACACGAAGAATATCTGTACAGCTTGTACAAATGGCATCAATGCTTTAAACGAAAAAGAAAAAACTGAAGATTCTGGAGTTAATACTTATAATGATTCATATTTTGCTCCCCAAAGTAAAGAAAAAGCAGTAGACAAGACAATCTTTGATCTATAAAATGTATTAAAGAAAAGATAAGAGAATCCTCTCGTTCGAAAGAGCTTCTCCAGATGGACTTTAAGAATATATAAGATGTAGACTTTAAATTTTGGATTTGAAATCCGCTTGTAAGCTTTGTGTATAAATAAGAGTACGATAAAGTTCATCAATTGTATGCATCACCCTTTGTAATATCTCTTTATGTATTCTCTTCTTATGAAATAAAAAACTGTTTTTTTAGATACAATTTATATTTTTCACTTTAAAATCTTACTCTTCCATCGTACTCTTTAGTCTATGCTTTAAGGTAGGAAACAAAACATGGCTACGTTGGATTTTGTTGAAGGAATCGTCAAGGGTAGTTATATCTTGAGGTTGGAATTGAAATGTTCGATAAAAGATTCGACGAAAACTCGATAAAGTTACAGTTAAAACGTTAAAAAATTTAGGCACAGAAACCTATTGAACCATTTAGTTTGAAAATATATCTTTGTTTTGCATATTATTTATAATTTTTTATGTGGATTATCTAAATTAGATCTAGATTATATTAATTCTGTAAACAAAATAATTACTTTTATTAATATTATAACTAATAATGATAATTTGTAGGAAGAAGATTTGTTTAAAATAAATTTAATCTTTCGATATCTTTTTTTATAAAATTTTTAATCTTCGATATCTTGAAAAGTACAGATTTGATAAAAGCATATGTTTTATCTCAATCTTTGAAGGTGTTATTTGACTTTATTGAGTGATTATTGATTAATTTTGAATGATATATAAACCACAGCAGGGAGAAAGGTAGAGGAAAGTCGCTGGAGAGGCGGAGTTTCTCGTCTCATCTTGGCACTTCAAGGTGGTCCGGCAACCAGATCTCCCCTAACAATGGTAATTGCTCTTTGTCTTTTCCCATTCAAATCAGATATGATCCGAGAGAGTTGTTTGAGGTTCATCTGCAGGATAATTAGGGATTTTGGCAAATAATTTGAAAACAAAATTGATGATGAGTTTAGTCTTGAAGTTTTATCTCTTCGTTTTTAGCCTGTACAATAATGTGGGGTTCAATTTGTTACGGAAATGATTTTCAGACAACTTCAAGGCGGTTTGCAGATAGGAAGGTGGAGAGGTTCGAGAAGAACATAAGCAATAGAGGTGTTGTTCCCGAAACGACCACTAGGAGGGAAAAGGACTATACTGTTGGCCCCGTGTTGCTTGGTTTCTTCGTTTTTGTCATCATTGGTTCATGTGAGTTTTGCTGGTTTCTGTTTGAGATGATTGACGGAGAATAATTGACATTTTTATGTCTGATTTGATGATGAAGGACGGGTTGTTTAAATTAAGTGTTCTTATTCGAGTCAAGGAAGTCAATCCCCATTTGAAGTCTTCATGTTTTAAAACAGCATATGATGTTAGGGAGGAATTAGTTCTTATGGAGAGAATTGGGCATTTATGGTCACTGGTGAACTTCTCTCCCATTTGAAGTCTTTATGTTTTAGAACAACATATGATGTTAGGGAGGAATTAGCTCTTATTGAGAGAATTGGGAGTTTATGGTCACTGATGAACTTTTCTCCCTTTTGGAGTCTTCATGTTTTAAAACAAAATATGATGTCAGGGAGGAATTAGCTCTTATTGAGAGAATTGGGTGTTTATGGTCACTGATGAACTTCTCTCCCATTTGAAGTCTTCATGTTTTAAAACATCATATGATCTTAGGGGAGGAATTAGTTCTTATTGAGAGAATTGGGCTTTTATGGTCACCGATGAACTTCTCTCCCATTTGAAGTCTTCATGTTTTAGAACAACATATGATGTTAGGGAGGAATTAGTTCTTATTGAGAGAATTGGGAGTTTATGGTCACTGATGAACTTCTCTCCCATTTGAAGTCTTTATGTTTTACAACAGCATATGATGATAGGAAGGAATTAGTTCCTATTGAGATAACTGGGTGTTTATGGTCACTGATGAACTTCTCTCCCATTTGAAGTCTTCATGCTTTAAAACAACCTATGATGTTAGAGAGGAATTAGTTCTTATTGAAAGCTGTTCCAGATAATCAGGACAGTGAAAAGTGGAGGTATGGCCTAAGAAGAATGCCCATTTGGATGGTCTACTTTTTACCGCATCTAAAGAATACTCGGGTTCTGAATAAAATTGCCCTTTCTCGTAATTACTGCAATCACCTTCCCCTTCTTTTTTCCTAGATTTTATGAATGTTTATCTTCGTGCTTAGTAGAGGGGGCATTTGTGGTCTGTGAAAACTGAAATTGGCCTTTGGTCCATTTCCCTATTAACCATCAGGATCATTATGTTCAAGACTTATTTGCATATTGGGGATCAACTAATGAAAATGGATTAAATTGGGATTTGTTAAATTGGTTGGTTTTCAACAAACACATTTGAACGCCTAAATTGTTTCCTCTAGCCGGTTCATCTCCTCATGTCCAGGTGAAATTAAAGTGGTGTGATACTACTCCATAGCCGAAATGGGGTGGGCAATACAAGTCTCAAAAACATACAAGGCCACTACTTCTCCGACGGCCCATTTCTTTTGTCAATTTGGACAAACAATGTTGAGATTGGATGCATTATAGTCTTTTCTGAAAAAATTGTAAGCGTCTTGTCACGGGAGTCCCACGTTTCCGGTGCTGGAGGGAACTGCTTACGCCAGAAAGTTGTATAAAACATACCACGTCCTTCGCTTTGGCAATTATCATGTTCCTATGGAAATCTAATTCTACCTCCAAAACGGCTGTTAAAAGCGCGATTTGAACGAGATAGTGAACACTCGAAAGTACCCTTCTTTTAAATTTCTTCTCCCAAGCAACGAAAGCAATTTCCCTGAAACCTCTTTAAAAGTAATCAACCGTGAGAACCACTTCTGGAAAAATTGGACCTACATTACCAGACTTGAAGCGTAGTCATTCTCAACTGAAGCTTATTTTTTGACATGTTTGTACAAAACCAGAATCCAATTGTCACCAGCTCCATATGCCACTTCCTTAAAAGTAATGTGAAAATTTACGATGGGGTGGAGACACATAACACCAAAAGTTGCAGCTAAGTAACCACAAAATCAATAGCAGAAGATTCTGCTCACTGGCTTGCCAATCAACAAACAGAACATGAATTACGCCATAGCAGTAGGGCATGGGTAGAAAGCAGTTCCGCATGCAATCCACTGTCGCCTTCTCCCACGCGGCACCAAGCAGCCAGTAACCTTGAGCCATTCCCTGCTCATCACATTATAAGTAACAAGACGGTTCATCTGTCTTGATCTCAATGATAGCATGAGCAAGCCTTTGTTGCCTAAGCAAGTCATTCTGACGTGCTTCCCATAAAATTCCAAGCACCATATATTTGGCATTCTGTCAACCTCCTTCCACAAGAGAGTCATCTTTTGCAGTTCCCATATGCACACACAGGTAGCTGCATTCTTTGTAAGCAACCCCACAAGCATGACCCGACCACCATACTCAGCAAGTGTGTGGTCGCTAAGATGAAATGGGATTGGTATTATATACTGTTTCCAAACCCCTGAAACCATATTGTAAGATACAATTCCGTCAGGTTCTGAACGCATGAAATAAATAGTGCTGGCTATGGAAACTGCTTGTGACCGGAAGTTCAGTGATAGTGGTAATTTAATATGAGAGGGCATGCTTCCTGGTCTAGTCCAGGTGTTCTGCAGGGAGTCATAAACTTCATACTCCCCGTCACAGCCCACCCATAGAATCTTGTAGCCCTCACTAGTTGAAATCCCATTCAGAGTCATCCCCACAGCAATGCGGGACTGTACCTTAACTGACTTGGCTGGCAACTCTTTGAAAGATTGGGTCAGAGGGTTGCAGACATAGAAGTTTCTGTGACCCATATCAAGAAAGCAAACAAGGCCCCCCGCTGAAGTAACCGGCACGACAATTACCTTAGAGGGTAAAGAAGAAATGGTGGGGTAATGCCATTTTTTTGCAGAAGGATTGTACATGGCTCCAGAGTTCACATTTTCATGAGTTATGGTGTAAAACCAGGGAACGGTCCGTACAACTTCTGCACAATGTTGAGAGAAACTCTCAGAGTTCAGCAAGGAATTCCATTTTCGACAAACAAAGCGGAAACGGAAAATTGTAGCAATAGGAAGTCTTGCAATGACAGCTTCAAAAAGGTCTTCTGGAAATTCTTTCCATATCTCTTGAACCAGGACCTCACTTGTGCCAGTAGTGGCTACTCGCTTTCGCTCCTTTCTACATTTCTTGGTGGGCAGAGGCTTGCAAGGTTCCAACATCTTGGGACTTCCAGATTTTCCAGAAGCTATTATAAGATCACAGTAGTCATCATCAAAATTAAGGACGCACGATCTGTAAAAAAGCCAAATATTTATATTCCACAAAACAGTGCAGAAGATCAAGAACTTAGGTGAATTGTTTGATATTTACAAAAAATCCAAGGATCAAAAATGAGAAGCAGGTAGAGCACTTATGTTACTCATAGTAACTGTAAAAGTTGTGGCAGTCCATCACATTAAAGCTACTTGTGTACACAAAACCTTCAATTAGTTTCAGACCAATTATCTTAAGTTCTTAAGTGGTCATTTTCAACATGCCCTGGACACCATTTCAAATCAACTTCTGATCAGTCTACCACAGCAACAGCTCCATATATATGAAAACCAATCATGTCCCTGTTATATAATCATATCCTTGTTCAAGGGTGGAGTTAGAAAGAAATCAAATCATGTTCCATTCTCAAAAGATCCCTCAGCCTTTTCCACAACCACCTCATAGATACTACCTCCTTTCCCTCCCCGATCTTCCACAATCATTGCCTGTTTGCGATTCCTTGCAATATCTTTCCTAATTAAATGATTCCTCCCCTTAGGTAGGGTAAAAATTAATTGTGATCTTAAGCCTTGAGGCCCTAGATATCTACAGGCTTAGACCAGGAAACAACGCCCATTTTAGGTATGAACCGGGTAAGCACTCCAAACAACTAAAAAAATAACCTTAGTTCCCAGTATCCTATGTTCATCTCATATGCCAATCATTCGAGGGCGTCTAATCAATCACTTGTGGAATGCAGATAGACAGAATAAAAGCACTTCCCGTAAAAAGAAAGAAACTTGAATAGTAAAAAGCAAAGAGTGATGAGCAAAATCAGAACAATAAATGTGGAACTGAAGAATAAATCCCAAAAACTTCCCCGGAACATCTTGGCGATCGGAAATAACAATGAACAAAGCTTAGATATTAAAAAGAAAAGATTTGGATAATGAAGAGCACAAATTAACCAGACACTGAAAAGCAGCTAAGCTTAAAAATATGTTAGATAAAATCGGACAGAAAGGTGGAAAAATTAGTAAAATTCGCTAGAGAAAACAATTACACAGACGAAAGGAAACATAATCAAAGGTCCAAGCAGATATCCAACAAAAAAAACGCAAAATCTACATTGGCAAGCCCAAGAAAGCGGGCAAAACTTGAGAAACGGAATTGTCAGTCTTCTAACTTACCAAACTCAAAAACAAAATTAGACAGAACTACCAAATTCATTGTATGACTAACTGACACATTAAAAGAAAAAACCAAACACAGGAAACAGAAGACACTATCGAACGAGACAAGGTCAAAATGCATAGAAATGAATTATAGCGGAAATATAAAAAGGAGATCCACAATTTGGTAGACAAAGAGAAACCTGTTGTTGGGCCGGTGTTGCTGGTAGATTTGAATGGAAGGTTGATGGAGGATGTAAGAAGAAGATGCAGAAGAAGAAGAGCCGTAGAGATTGAAGAAGTCTTGAAGCTGACCAATAAGCTGTCTGAGCATGGTCAGCTCTTCCATACCCCAAAAAAGCCAGCCTTCGTCTGAGGCCGCTGCCTCCTTCTCCGTCAGCCCCGGCCAATCTCGGACCAGAATCGAAAACCTCCGAACTCGCAGACCCAAAGAGATAGGCTTAAACTATTAAATAGCACCTCCGAGTCACTGTCTCCTGTGGGCCTCCCCACCGGCTCTCGGTGTGCCTACCACTGGTGTTTTGCCACATCTGCGTAGGGTTGTGATTTATTTCCTAGTCAATTTGCACTTATCTTGTAAATTAGCAGGTTAACACTGCGCAAATGCGCAGTGAAAGTGCCCAGTGAATTCATACGCTGGGCAAAATTTAACATGACAGTTAAATAAACAATAATTTGAAAATGTAATGAAATAATCATCGGTTGGGAAAAGATCTAAGATGAAATGACTTTCTTTCAGATAAGATAAAAATAGTTTACATGTCTACTATT
>JAOTIZ010000001.1:6585328-6614888 GCA_027123425.1 Erythroxylum panamense
CTATCAATAAATGTCATATTAAACTCGACAATAACATGTCAAAACTGTTACTAAAGCATCATATCTTTAGTAACATGAGCTGTCATAGCATACTCATTAGTGTTACTATTCATATTTAATAACATTTATCACCTATTACCGTATGTCATTTTTGTTGTAGTGCAAAGATAAATAATCAAGTACTATTTCTTAAAGAAGTTGTTATCTTTTCTAAGTTTGACCTGAAAGCAAGATTTTGGCAATTGGGTATTAACCCAAAAGAATGATATAAAACTACATTATGCATTCCCAATGCACATTACCAATGAACTGTTATGCCGTTTGGACTTATAGTAGCTCCATCACTGTTTCAAAAATCCATGACAAAGATCTATAAGCCTATCATCAACAATGTACTGATCTACATTGATGGCATCTTACTATTCTTAAAGACCCATGAGGAATACCAAGCCCTTCTGAAAAGATTTTTGGATCTCACTTAATAGTATGACATTATGCTTTTAGCCGCAAAAAGCATTATTGGCACTACAAAACTAGAATTCTTGAGTATGCATTCCAAAGATGGATTCTACAATCCTAGTCCACACATTGCAAAAGAGTTGTCGCAATTTCCTAATGAGCATCTAACGACTAAACAGATACAACAATTCCTTAGAATTGTTAACTATATTTGTGAGTTCATTCCATACGTAGCAGCTTATACTCCAAGCTTATCTAAGCTTATGAAAAAGAATCCACCACCTTGGACAAAGGAACAAACTAAGGCTATCAAGCATCTAAAGCAAATCTGTCAGGATCCTCCACCTTTAAAGATTTCTGACCAAAAACAATGTATCTTACAGACTGGTGCTGACATTGCAGTTTTATCTAATTTAATCGGACAACATCCACCGTGACCTCCAGACAATTTAGATACTTTTCCTCACTATAATTATCCTCTTTCTCTTCAAAGCATAATCACCACTCCTTTCATTTGTAAATTTTTTTGTCAAGGTAGTATGGCTAGTTAACCTCTCTTTGCTTTCACAAAGAAGTTTTTTCCTTCCATAGCTAGTAGTCCCACTAGTGTGTCTAAAGTTGCATCACTTGCTCGTATAAGTTTGTTTTATTATTTACATCAATTTCTTAGTAAACGTAACTCTTTTGGAAATCCCACTATGTTTAATCTCAAAGCACCATACCTAAAGTGACTTTTCTTCATGATCCTTTATCTGAAAACACATTATGGTATCTTTGGGCACTCTCAGCCCTTTACAGTTATGCTATTACCATATCACCTCTTCATTTGTACCAACATCTCTGTGACATTAATAATGGAAGCTCTTTATTATGGACATTTCTGGAATGATTTCAACCATTAGATCAATGAATGCAACAATGTTCCTTGATAATCCAACAACATCGTCTATGGACAGCCTCAGCTAGACGACAATCTACTCATTGCTTCTTCATTCTTTATCGTCCATATAGAGAAACATATACTGGTGTCCTTTACATAGAACATCACGTCTAATTTTATCATACATCCTTATACTGGCCATGACATCAAGACAACGTTCTTCAATCTTTGAGATATTTTCTTAAGGAGATTAATCACTTTCTAGATACACAAGTTCTTTCTACTTCTACTGGATCATATCCTGGTGAATTTATTCTTGGTGAGCCAGAAGCACCAGAAGTTAACATAACTGGTTTCAATAGTCCTCAATATAACACAAAAAATACAGTTTAAAACATTACAGGACCTTCTCAACCATCTAACTCAGCTTTTCAGGATGCTCAAGATCCCAATGATGATTTCTACAATCCTAATAAAGATGAGTTAAATCAATTCCTACATTAACTTTATACATGTGAGCTCAGTCCCAGTAAAAAACGTAAAGCACATCAATAGGATACTGATAGCTCAGATGAACCAGACTCTGCATCAAATCGTCAATCATAGCACGAATCAATTTGTGACAAATAATACTTTGGATTCTTTGGATCATAATAATGGAACACTCCTTTTAAGGAAAGTATTCCACTAAAGACTTTGGACCTCACTTTAACCCTTTAAAGTGAGCACAACTTTTGAGGCAATCACCATTGAGACTTTCGATGAAAGTTGGTCTCACAAATTACTGTTTAAGTTACTATTCAAGATTCTATCTTATCATCATACTATTTGCTTTTAGACTTTTGTAAAAGTATTTTGCTTTTGTCAAAGTTAGGTATTATTATTGTACCTTAAAGTCATCTTCTTTCCAAAAGCAGTAATGAGTGTGTCTTAGGTAGATTTACATTTCTAATTTTCGCTTTACCTACAAAGGCAACGTTTCCTTTCATTTGTAAGTATGTACAAATTTAATTCAAAGTTTAGTAATGAAGTTTGGTTTGTGTGTTTTCCTTTAGAGTCTCTTCTCTTTCCTGAAAACTTTAAGACCTGAGTCATATTCCTAACTGCTTAAGTGTAGGACAAGTATGCTCTACATTTGCCTCTTCTGAGGATCTTGTGTATCATAAAGCCTATGATAGTCTGGGACTGCATTTAAAATAATTTCCTCTGCTTGATTAGAGTTTAACAGGAAAAAGAGTGAAGGTACTGTTGCGACTATTGTTACAGAGTGAGAGTCGAGAGTTGTGAGAAAGGTAGAGGTTCCTAAAAGAAAAGATGAGAGTTGTGCCCGTGAGCCAGGAGAGTTAGAGAGGGCTTTGTTGTCTCGTCCATCATACCTGAAATAGTCTCTATAGTCATAAGTATAATTTCGAAGTTGTTCCACAATAGTCTACCAGATACCTTAGTACCTACAATCTGACTTTGATTAGTCGATGATCTTATCCAAACGAGTTGTTTTTGCTAGCTTAGTGTCATAGTTTCCCTATATGCTCTTCGGAGTTCCGCTGTGATTTTTCAGTGAATTAACCCAACATCAACGTTTCATACATAGCATGGCGAAAACCCATTTGCTAAAGTATAGGCAATTGAACCCAAATGATAATAGCTAGATTGATCCAAGATATTTGGACAAATACTCGGTTTGGATTCAAATCCGATCTATTTATGTATATATAAAAAAAACCTCAAAATGTAATTCTAGTTCTTTGAAAAATAAACAGAAATCCATTTACGAATTGTAATATGGTCTGCAGTTAATTAGAACCTAAGCTACCTGGAGATTGGAAGTTGTATTTCCTAATACTCTAGTTTACTCGAGTCACAAGAAGATGACCAAAGAATGACTTAACAAACTCGTACCAAACATGACCACGGAAATCTCACTCGTACTTACTTCTTTTTCTTAATTAGGGAGCTTCAGAATTTCATGCGCTAAACATGATCTCCAGTTCCAAACTCCTTGTCCTTATTCTGTTCCTTTAAAAGACGGCTCAATCTTGCTACATTTTTCATTCAGCATTAACATTACTCCCAATGGAAAACACCTTGCCTAATTCTTCCGGAGACCATGAAAATATCTTCCGAAGTCGATATCCAGCAGTCCCAGTTCCCGATAACGTGACATTGCCTGATTTCGTACTTGAAAACGCTGAATTGTACGCTGATAATGTAGCATTTGTGGAGGCAGAGACCGGGAAGTCGTACACTTATAGAGAGGTGGTCAGAGACACCAAAAGATTCGCCAAGGCTTTGAGGTCTCTTGGTCTGAGGAAGGGCCACGTTGTGGTTGTAGTGCTTCCGAATGTGGCTGAATATGCCATCATAGCTCTTGGAATAATGGCTGCAGGTGGTGTGTATTCTGCTGCTAACCCTGCAGCTCATGAATCAGAAATTAAGAAGCAAGTAGAGGCTGCGGATGCTAAGTTAATTGTCACAAATCAGCTGGCCCATGCCAAGGTAATGCGTGTCTTATAATCGTCTTTTTACTGGCGGGGATCTTGTACTAGATATACGTGTTGGTGTTGTCATCTCCCAATTATCACCCAACTTAACAATTTTGGCAACCAAATAATCATAAATTTGGTATTCCTGACACTACAGGTGAAGAGTTTGGAGCTACCAGTCATTGTACTTGGCGACACAAAAGTTTCCAATGCCATGAATTGGAAAGAACTACTTAATGCAGCAGAGAGAGCGAGCGACAACAAACTTGTGTACGAGGAGGATGAAGTTAAACAGACAGATCTATGTGCACTTCCCTTCTCATCAGGCACCACAGGGTTGTCCAAAGGTGTAATGTTATCACATCGAAATCTAGTGGCCAACCTTTGCTCCACTCTCTTCAGTGTTGGACCAGAATTGGTGGGTCAGGTCACAACACTAGGCCTTATTCCGTTCTTCCATATTTATGGCATTGCAGGTATTTGTTGTGCCACACTTAAGAACAAGGGTAAAGTGGTGGTTGTCAACAGATTTGACCTAAGGACATTTTTAAATACATTAATCACACAAGAAGTGACTTTTGCACCAATTGTTCCACCCATTATTTTGCAATTAGTTAAAAGCCCTATAGTGGAAGAATTCGATCTTAGCAAGCTCAAACTCAGGGCCGTAATGACAGCAGCTGCTCCACTCGCTCCGGAGCTACGTAATTCCTTTGAAAAGAAGTTCCCTGGTGTCCAAGTCCAGGAGGTGAGCTAGAGCTAGAGCTATATACATTATAGTGGTCTTAAGCTATACACCAAAAAAAAAAAAGTAAGCAAGTTTGACTTTCTATTTCAATAGGCATATGGGCTGACTGAACATAGCTGCATCACTCTCACTCATGGAGATCAGAGCAAAGAACATGGCATTGCAAAGAGAAATTCAGTAGGATTCATCCTTCCCAATTTGGAAGTTAAGTTTGTCGATCCTGAAACAGGCCGATCTATGCCCAGGAACACTAGTGGTGAAATTTGTGTGAGAAGCAAATGCGTTATGGAAGGTAGACTCTTATTTTATACAAACAAAATAAAAATTATGCGACAAGCCATGGTAAATTTATGTCCAGCTATTGCATTAGCATTAGTTGTGGCCTGATTTTCACTAATTTTCAGGTTATTTTAACAATGAGGAAGAGACTGCTAGGACCATTGACAGGGAGGGATGGCTACACACTGGTGACTTTGGGTACATAGATGATGATGGAGACATCTTTATTGTGGATCGCATGAAAGAAATAATTAAGTATAAAGGATTTCAAGTAAGAGGAGACTTGTTTTGCAGATTTTTGTAAGTTCTTGACTATCTTTAACAAAATAAGTGAGAGTTGAATTACTCTGCAGGTAGCTCCGGCGGAGCTAGAGGCTGTCCTCCTCACTCATCCCTCAGTTGAAGATGCGGCTGTTATACCGTAAGTATCACCTAAAACTTGCAATCTACGAATTGATTGTGACGTTATGTTAGATGAAACTATAATACACAAGTTGGTGCAGGCTACCTGATGATGAAGCTGGAGAGATCCCTGTTGCTTGTGTTGTGATGAGCAAAGACTCCAAAGAAAGTGAAGAAGATATAATCAGATTCGTGGCTTCAAATGTTACTTATTATAAGAAGGTGAGGGTTGTGCACTTCGTGGACACCATCCCAAGATCGTCTTCTGGGAAGATAATGCGAAGGTTTATTAGATCAAAAGTGGCAGAGAAGTTACCGGCAAGTCTCAGTCCACAGCAGAATTGTCCCAGTAGCAGTTATGCATCTCGATTTCATAGTTAATCACATATTTCACCCTGAATAAATTACCGTTTTGGTTTCTTTCCCGAAACGAGATTTGGGCAATTCAAGTGACTTTGTAACCCTTCCTTGTCATAAGCAATTTATTGACGAAACAGGAATGGGACAGAATATTTAGGCCACACTACAACCTAACCTTGCCCCAGTCTTTGTGGTCCAGTCTCATGAATACCAAGCGCTCAGGCTCAGGATAGATATAAGTTTCTGGTTTTCTTTCATTGGAGACTCAAAGGCTACTTAAGTGTTATTTAAGCATATCAAATAATAAGAACATGCTCCATTAGCCCTAACACCTTCGAATTGCTGCGTCTGCCTAAAAAATATACTCACGTGGACCCCTGAATCAAATAGGAGCTTAAGATCTTATAATTATTTGAATTATTGAACTTATTTTAAATCTTTTAGTTGACCACAAAAAAACTTATTTTTCTGCTAAATCTGTTTAAAATAGAACAACAATGGACCATTATATTTTCTCACTTAAAACACAATACTTTTACTTAAGTAGGTTATGATGAGGTTGCAACAAATGCAAGCTTGAGCACTCATTTGGAAATTAATTTCACATGATTTACTAGAAAGGGTAGTAAAAACCATTCAAGACTTTACTCAAAACACATTTACAGCCTTGTTTTACACGACACCGTGCGGTTGGTCCTATCTCCTTTCTTTGCCTGCCCGCACCTGGTCCAGGTTGCTGCTTGCTTTCAGATTAATGGAGTAAATATAATTAAGATTATATCATTTTTTGAATTCCCCTCTCTCTCGATATTGTGTAATAATGTGAGCAAAGAAATTAAATAAAGACAAAACAAAGTCGAATATAAATAAAAGACAAATTCTTTAGAGTCGTAGTAAAGACAAATTCCATTTGGTTTAGCTCTTCTCAATCATTTCTTTTGCTTAATATTTCTGTTTTTACAAAATTGGAAAACGTGAATATAGTTTTCCTCATTTCCTGGTGTTGACGTGCTGATAGAACACCCTCCATCCAACTCGCTCCGTCGGTAAACTACAACAAACCCAATTCACGGCGTTCCCTGACAAGACAACCTTGCACAACAGTCCAGCGAAAAATACAGCAAAGCCGTGATTAAAAGAGAGAGAGAGAGAGTTGTGGGGTGGCAGTGGCACTGTCACTGTGCTAAGGCACAAGTTGTTATCGCGGTCCACAATCCCATATCACATGCTTAATAATTCCTGAAGCCAAACTTCAAAACGCAGGGAAAAAAAAAAAATCAAAATGGTCATTTGAAGCCAACAAGTTAGTGACTTGCGTTTATTTACTCACTGAAAAAGAAAGCTTCTTTCTTTCTCTCTCTCTCTCTCTCTCTCTCTCCTTCTCAGCTTTTTGCCAGATTTCTTTTTCCCTTATTCAGTCTCTTTGATTGGTAAGCAAAAACTCTTTCTTTATCGTTCCATACGTAAATTTCCTTTCTGAACTTCTGTAACATACATAGGTATAGTAATTATACATATGGGGAAGTGGGTAATTTTGTTGGTCCATGTTTTCTTCACCTTTTCATCTTTTTGCTAAATTTGGAGAAGCGGCTGTGGTTTTTGCGGCTGAGATTGAAACATCAGTTGCTCTATACTTCCATCATTGGTACGTGGAGGTGGGACTTTATTGACAGCTATAAATATATTACGTTTCTTCGTGGTTCTTCTCTCTATCTATGCCCGTCTCTTTTTTCGTTCTTTTCAATATTTTCTCTGGAAAGTGGTGATAGAAAACGATGTTTTAGCTTGTCTGACATTTTCCTTCTATACCCGGAAGGGAGGTAGCGGGGACCAGTTAACGGGGACTTTCCCCTTCAACAAGCGACAATCTTAGTTTGTTTGGTTGCTGGTTCTCTCTCTCTTTTTCTAAGGAATTGCTTTTACTATGAAAAGTATAGGAATAAGAGCTGAGTATCCATCACTCCTTGTCACTGGATAGGTGATCTCGGAGTTTGTAAATTACTTGTCTTTCGTTTCATTTTACTTTCGAATTCATTGGGTTGTTTTGGGTAGGTTGTTGGAGTCAGGCTTGTGGGGGGGTTTGTTGGGGAAAGTGTTTAATAATTGATCTATTTAGGGTTTTTTGATCAGTAGCTGCTGGTCCTATTGATGGCCCTACTTCTCTTGTTAGCCCCAACAGATTAAATGTGAATTATTGTGGATGGATGGTTTCATAACAGTCCTCATCCCCCCTTGGTGAATGTTGAAATACTTTCACTCATAGCAGGTAATTAGTGGTAGATGTTATTGGGTGGAGAGAGAGAGAGTTCTGTTTGCTACATGGGACTCAGTTCTGTTTGCTACATGGGACTCAGCCTATTCACCTATTAGGCTAGATGAGTACTTACTTCCCACCATAAGGCCAAATCTATAATAAACAAGGGTTGTTGCATACATGTGTGAATTTGACCTCAAATGTTGCAGGGAATTGGGGAATACCGGGCGTAAGCCTTGTTTTTATTCCCGTGAATGGTAGAGACCATAGAGCTTGTTAGGTAGCGTACTTAAAAGTTGTGACAAGGATATTTTATGTGTGAATACTAATGTTTCTTTATATTTAAGGTTAGATTCTTTGTTTCAGCCATTTGTGATCAGCCATTTGTGAAGGATAACACTTCTTTATATTAACATTTTTTTGATTAGGAAACTCGCGGCTAATTTTCAATGGTGGACGTTCATTCTTGTAAGAGACTTTATGGGGTAATTGATTGCCAACTTTTTGTTCAGTGTTTGCTACTTTTACTGAGTCACAGCTGTCTGCTTCCCTTTTTGTGTTCTTTGGGTTGTGGGAACAGTATCGAGTGAAAATATAAGTTGTCAAACAGATTTGTAACTGTCTTGAGAGAGTGTATGTGGTGGAAGGGGCAACAAGGAAAAGTGTGGCTCTACTAATTTAGATGATACAGATGACTTAGTCTTAAATTCAGTGAGATGAGGGCTCAGTTCTTAGTTTGTCAAGTTTTAGCAGTACGTTGTGTTGATATGATCTATGATCTCTATCAATTATTTGCTAAATTTAGTTTTTTTGACTTTAGCGTCGTTCTTCAATAGTTCTCATCAAACTTGATTTGATATTTTCAGGATCTAACACCCTCTTACTTTTACACTATATGAAGAAGCACAGTTCATAAGGTAATTCTGTGAGCTCTCTCTCACCGATGGAGTGGAATGCAAAGGCCCAAGTAAGGTGGGACTTGGAGAGCCTTATAATGTTCAATGCAACAACGAATGAAAATCCAAAGAAATTACCAAAAACAGATTGGGGAACTGATGGAGATAGAGGAGTTGATTCTGGGTCTTTATATTCATCTGTAAGTGGCACTGGTAGTGCTAATG
Organism: Erythroxylum panamense; assembly: GCA_027123425.1. Classification (NCBI taxonomy): domain Eukaryota; kingdom Viridiplantae; phylum Streptophyta; class Magnoliopsida; order Malpighiales; family Erythroxylaceae; genus Erythroxylum; species Erythroxylum panamense. The sequence continues at coordinate 6,594,315 of JAOTIZ010000001.1, forward strand.
GTGGTTCTGGCTCTGATTTTGGACTTGCTTCACTATCGAAGAGCTCAAAATCAGCTTCCATTAGTTCTTCATCAACTGGGGAGGTGAAAACTTTCATCTTCGCTTCGGGTGTGTCTGAGCCTGTTCCAGGTGTCCTCAATGAGAATAAAGAAGTTCTGAAGGTGAGTGCAAGTGCTAATTCCTCTACACTTGAACCCAAAGTGGGCACAAGTGAGCCATTGCTAAGTCTGAAGCTTGGTAAAAGAGCGTACTTTAAAGATAATTTGGCTGAGGGTAACACTAAGATTTCATCACTTTCTACGATTCCTGTTTCTTCTATTACTCCCGTAAAGAGATCCAAATCCAGCTCTCAGAGTGCAGCTGCCTCACACTGCCAAGTAGATGGCTGCAAGATTGATCTCTCATCAGCTAAAGATTACCATAGGAAACATAGGGTTTGTGAAAGTCATTCAAAGTGTCCAAAGGTCATTGTAGCTGGTATAGAACGCCGGTTTTGCCAGCAGTGTAGCAGGTAATGATTCTGTTGAGACGAACAATGGAACTTGTTTAGAATTATTTACTTCTACTGCTTGTTATTTTGTTAGACCTTGCTTATGTTGTATGAGCAGTAGGGATTTTTGCCACTTGGTCCTTGTCATGTGTTTGTACTTGTCTGATAAGCTACTTTTTGTTTATTTCAAAGGTTCCATGGTCTCTCAGAGTTTGATGAAAAGAAGAGAAGTTGTCGCAGGCGTCTTTCTGATCACAATGCAAGGCGTCGCAAGCCACAACCAGAGTCTGTCCAGTTTAATTCTGCCAGGCTATCTACATTGTTATATGGTATTGAATTGAACTCATGACTTCAAATGTTTTTCAGCTAAGTCATATAACATGTTGATGGCATTGGTCTCCATTTTGACTGGTTTCCCCATTTTCTGTTGTTTTTACATTATTCTATCCCCTAACTCTATATGAGTTACCCGTCCACCCCTAAATGAAAAGTTGAAATACTTCTTTTCTGTTTGTTAAACTGCAATCTGAATTCTCTCTTACTGCTTTGTTCTTTATAAAGACCTTTAAGAGATGAATTGGTTGTTTTCAGTAGATCTTATTATCATTTTCAGCTAACCTAGTTTGTGGAAGATGAGGGAAGTGTATAGATGTGGATTTCACATATATTTGTTTCTACAAACTAATCAGCAAGATTATCTATTCATACAAGTTGGGAAGGTGGCACATCATTCTGATCATGGCAAGTTGATATGAAGCATTGTTACATTATGCAGATAGAAGGCAACAGGTAACGCTTGACTGGAGCAGAGAACCACTTTTTCATACCCCCAACGGAATTTTGGCATCAGAAGGCACATCCAGCTCCAAGTTTACCATAGTGAAAGAATATATGTTGAAGTCTGGAAAGGCAGAAGATATAACTGGACAGACACGCTTGCTTGACCATGACCTGACCAATTCCATTCCTGTGCCTTGTCGTGATTTAAATTGCTCATTGCCAAACAAGGTCAAGGGAACAGTGGCTGAGATTCTCAACCAAGGTCTTTTTATTCTGGCATTTTAATCAAGCCCTTCCTTTGTTGATTTAAAGTTCCATGTGACCAGAAAAAATTTCCATTATGATCCAAAGATCCATGATAGTATGCCTCCTTTCCTCTCCTGAAAAACACGTGCAACATAATGGACCTTCCCTGGAATTATAGTAGTCCAATGGAAGGATTAGCCTTATTGTTGCTAAAAGAGAGAAACATGGACATCGTTTGCCATTCTCTCTGCCATTATATAATCTTCCTGTATGTCTGTATCTCTAGGCCTATACAAATCAGATACAGAATATATGTCAAATTGAAGTGTGGAATCAAAATTTTCAATTGGTTGTTTAAACTGAAATTCTCTGTTGGTTTATAAAATACATATGTGCAAGGACATCTTGTTCTTATGAAAATGATTCTGCACTTTCAAATTAATGCATGCACTCATTTAATGTATCTGAATGTCCCAGGTTCACAGGAATCTCTTCTCTCTCTTAATGTGGATGCAACACAGGATCTTCATCGTGCTCTCTCTCTTCTGTCAACTAAGTCATGGGCTTCTTGGGAGCCAAAATCTATTTCATTTGAGCAGCCTGCGCCTACATGTCATACTGTCATACCTGAGTCCTTGCCGCATGTTAGTCCTCAAGGCCTGCCTGAGTACTGGACGACCGAACATCAGTCAAATGACATGCATATGCATGCCTCAACTTTGCACAATGATGCCCGCATTTACTTCCAAGAATTCCAGCCAGTGAAAAATCCGTATGAGTGCGACTTCTATTCCAATCAGTTGAACTAGCTGCACCATTGTGATCCTTCTTTGCACATATTCACATATTTGCCTAAGGAATTCCTATATCTATAGCTCAGCAATTGCCGCTGACCCTTGAATAAGTCTGGCCCTTATCATTATCAGGATTGCTTAAACTATGCACATCCTAGTGAACATGAAATTGACCAGATAAGTTCATTGCTATTTATGAGTTCGATGTAAAGGAGGACCTGCACCAGTGGAAGATAACATTGCTCATTGAGCGTGGTTAAAAATATTATGGCGAAGGCTTAAAACGTGACAAATGCAGGCTGTTACTTTTCTTAGTGTTTCCAAAATGGTTGCATTTTAATAGGAGGAATCATTGTATTTACGACTTCTATGTAGTTAAAATCTTTATTTGGCATTTCCTCTGGGAGCTTGATGGTCTTGTTTTTTGCAGTTTAGACAATGTTTGATTACACTTGGTCTTGCTAATGTCTCTCCATTTCAAGTTCTTTTTCGTTTTGGGACATCGCTTGCTATGGAAATTTCTAAAGCATGGATATGTATAGTATCATTTTCTGCCATCACATTCCGCCTTTTGTATGTATTTAATTTGAGTACTAGGCACATATTGATCCGACTGGGAAGCTTTGGGAGTATGTTATCTTTTCTTGATTGTGTCTTTATAAACGCATTTCTCTGTGCCCAGGTAACGTAACTTCCGCCTCCCATAGAAATGGAAATTGTTATGCTCCTACCAAAATTGTGAAAGCGTTGTACTGGTGAATTGGGAAGTCTCTGGTGAATGTTAAGATCCAACTCTTCTGTAGAAGTAGAAGTAGAAGTTGATTGTTGGAGATGCCTTGTAATGTTCCATTGGCAAGACTGTCTAAGAGGAGCTCACAGCAAATAAAAAAGTCAACATATATGCTACTTTATCCCAGGTCATTTGGATATTTACAAACATCTCAATCGCAGCGCACCAAATTCTGTAATCGTTGAGGACCAAAGCGTTAAACTCCCAATTGAGATTGTTTACAAAAGAAAAGGTTCAAAAGGCTTGAAGCACCCCGTGGGCAGGCTAAAATCGACTCAAGAGGACCAGGCTTGAATAATTTGCCAAGAGTATTGGGCTGGTTCCATATTTGTTTATGTGTGAGTCTATTTTTCACATTTCTATGTCGGGGGCGTCTATGTGATGTTTCTGTTATTTGTCTTTTGTGTGAGCTGGCGCAGTCTTGAAGGTTGGAGCAAGGGAATGGACGGAGCTGGTTGTAGCAGAATGAGCATAGGAGTATATAAAAGGCCTGGTACGAAACTTAAGCCGCAAGTGAGTTAGTAAGGAGCTCTCTTAGTTTAAGTGAGATTAAGGTTCAAACCGTCCTCATGCATGTAGCCGTTTAAAACTTAGAGTCAGAGTTTTGTCTTCTACAAGGGACTTACCCAGCTCGAGTAGGGATTAATTTGGGAGTTGATAGCTTAAAGGTGTCTTCTCATAATTGGAACCCTCCTAGGACACCTCGTGAGCAACAAAAAAGAAGAAGCTTGGTACGATAGGAAGAGCGGGCAACTTTCTTAAGATTTTAGGGGACATCTTTGTCCCCAACAAGCATTAAAAAAAAAGAAATTTGTTGGGAAAGAATGTTGCCTCTCTAATTGTTGATGGGTCCTTTTTACATAATATTTTTTAGATGATATTAATACTATTATCTCCGTCTAACCTTCATTTTCACAGATCCTATTTCTTTTGTCTTCCCTAAAAATTTTGCTGAGTACAGTTTGGTTGTATCAATATGGTATTAGAGCATTGATCCTTTGTAACAGTCCAAACCACCTGTTCTATAGATATTGTCCACTTTGAGTTACTCCTCAGGTCAAGACTTTTACGGTTTTGCTCTTTCTACATTAAAAAAAACACGTCTATAAGGGAGAGGTATACATTCTCTTATAAAGTATACTTCGTTCTCTTCTCCAACCGATGTGGGATCTCATAATATACCCCCTTAGGGCCCAGTATCCTTGGTGGTACAACGAGTCAAGAACTGACTCTGATACTATTTGTAACAACCCAGCTGCTTTGTGTTGCCCTTCGGGCAAAGTTTTGCTTTTCACACACCCGAGAAAATGCGTCTATAAGAAAGAGGTATCCATACTCTTATAAGACGTACTTCGTTCTCCTCTCCAATCGATGTGGGATGTCACATCCTTACTACTGATGTTTGTCACCAGAATGAAGTACTGGGTAGAGCAGGTGGAGGAGAAGTTGAAGCAACTACCCACTCTTGAGAATGAAGTATCGAAACTAAAAGCCACGATCACCGCCTTACCTTAAAGAATATATGAAACTTTAAGGGTCATCCTTAAAGGGCAAGTTGTGGCTGTGGGCGTCCAAGATGAAGTAAGCTCTTCCCACCGTGTGTCTACATTAGTGTCAGGAAGCACCACAGAGGTGTCATCATTGTCGAAGAAGATTGTGGAGAAGGACTGTCTGTCTAGGAAACTCGACCTTCTTGTCTTCGGAAGTTAAAATATTTGAATTTTTCATTTGAAGGGGTATTTTTCAATAACAGGTTGTCAGAATTTGAGAAATTGGAAAAAAGTAGAGGTGTGTTTTGAGGGGGAAGGCTCATTCATGGCGGAGGTTTGAAGAAAGGGAAAGATCATTCACTTCGTAGAAAGAGTTGAAATCACAGATGCTTCAAAGTTTCTTGGACTAGATGAGAGATCAATTATAAAATGATTTTTTGCCTTTTGCCAGATCGGACTGTGGAAGAATACTAATATATGTTTAACATTTTATTAATAGAATAAAATCTAATATTATTTTATATTTTAATATTATTTTATAATAAAATGAGATAGAAAATAAAAGTTTCATATTACATCTAATTCTATCATAAACAGTAAAAATAAGAAACTTTTGATTTAGAATGATAAACAATTTTTCACTATATTATATTATAAACTCTTATTTTAAACAAGATTTCACTATATTACATTATAAACTTTTCCATCCCTTCATAATTTTTTAATGTTATATCTATTTACAATTTATTTCATTATAAACTATTCTATTTTATTTTATTATATTTCGTTTCTTTAAAAATCTTAAATTAAATATAGCTTGTCAATAATTTGAGATGACAATTGGCAGCAGTTGTGAGGATAGAGAATAGTTACACAACTGTTGTACTTTTTAATGCGCTTGAAGAGAGATTACAGGCCAAACTTAATATGGTCACCCAAACAGGCTCAAAGAAACATTGTTAGCTGTAGCTCCAGTTGAAAGAAAATATGAGATCCTTGACCTAAACTCTGTAACCAGATACCAGAAAGACCTCCCTTTTAATCCAACTCGAACTGAGCCCCGTACAATCTTACCAAGCGCTTACTATTACCATCTCATAAAAAATTTCAGCCCAAACTATAAACCTAATTTCTAATATCAAGACTGAACCGAAAGCCAATCAAGCTTCTTCATCTTCAGCTTTTTCAAATGCTAAAGTCAAGCAATTATTAGCAACTAAAGCTCAAGTTCGAAGAGAGAATGGCTTATGCTACTCATATGATGAAAAATGGCATGTGGATAATTCTAATTGCTTTTAGGTCCTAATTCTATAATATTATCTAGCTGATAGCAATACTACTATCTCCATCTAACCTTCATTTCCCCATTTCCTATTTTCTTCATTCTTTATCTTCCTTAAATATTTTGTGAGTACAACTTGCTTATATCACAATGCTTTCATCAAATTTTAGGATCGATCTTATGTCTTCATTGCCATGACTATGACCATGCACGCAACTATCATTTACCCTTACTTATGTAAAGACAAGATTTGATATTGTATATGCAATGTTTATCATAAGTCCAACTTCCTCTAAAGGCATTTTCTAGTTTAAATCTGCACAGATAAGTTAAAAAGTTGTAACTTATCTTTCTAGCTTTCCAACAGTATATAGTATGAAATTTTTGGACATCGAAGTCGAAAGTTATGATCCTTATAAGTGGAGATGCTCAGGAGTATATATTGTATCTTCTGTGAAGAAGTGTATCGTCTGTGATGACGTGTATCGTCTGTGCTGACGTGTATCATCTGTGATGATGTGTATCTTCTTGTGATGACATTTATCTTTTAGGTACTGCTCATCTTACATCTTCTGGTCAAATTCTGACCCTCTAAATGATAGAATCTTCAAGGTCTTCATAAAAGTTGTATATCTTGAAGTCTTCTTTCGAAACATCTAAGAACAACCTTGATATGATATCTCTAGAGCAAGTTATACTAATCATTCCAAATAGGTCTTAGACTGAAACTTCTTCTGGTCACTATTCATCTTACATCGTCTGGTCCAATTTTGACCCTGTAGATAACAAAATCTATCTTCAAGGTCTTCATGAAAGTTGTGTATTTTGAAGTCCTCTTTCAAGCCATCTAAGAACGACCTTGATCCGATATCTATAGAACAAGGTATGCCAATTATTCCAAATAGGTCTTAGACAGAAACTTCTTCTAGCCAGTATTGATCTTACATAATCTAATCCAATTTTGATCCTATAGATGATAGAATCTATCTTCAAGGTCTTCATAAAAGTTGTAGGTCTTGAAGTCTTATTTCAAACCATCTAAGAATGACATTGATCCGATATCTCTAGACTGAAACTCCTTCTAGGTACTGTTCATCTTGTATCGTCTGGTCCAATTTTAACCCTTTAGATGACAAATTGTCACTTCAATTCTTCACAAAAGTTGTATATCTTGAAATCCTGTTTGAAACCATCCTAAGATGACCTTAATTTGACATCTATGGAGAAAGTTATGCCAATTGTCCCGAAATAGGTTCAATATGGTTGAGGATTTCAGTTTAGTAACTCCGAATGCTAGGCTCCGGAAGCAGGGTCCAGCATTGTTGTTGGTTGACTTATGTTAATATAGATTGTTGATGATTGAGTTATATTAATGCAATTAATGTCAATGATTGAACGTATATTTGTAATGATAATATTAAATTTTATTTTTATAGATATCCAATATAATGATACCTGATAGAAACAAAGGGAAGAAAGTGACAAGTATGAAAATTGTTGAATAAAGGGAGCTATAACTTCAACCAAATCAGCAGTTCCTAGCCAACAACAACATTCAACCTCAGCCACCAATGAAGCATATCAACAACAAGCACATTCTTTCTCAAACAACCATGAATCAACTAGTATAAAGGGATCTACAAGTTTGTTAATCTTTAACACCTACAAATAGACTTATGTTCAAATATATATTCACATGTTTAATGCTTATTTTTCCATCATTATTCATTTGTTCTCAATTCCAATATCAATGTCATAAAAAGATGTAGAAGTATAACCAGAGGTTGTGAGTTGCAACGAATGAAGTTGCAATGAATAGTAAGTTGTTAGTATATATTGATACTTTATAAGGTTGTCCTTTAGACAAGATCCAATCTACACAATTGTCAAGTGAGTTGGGGATTATTGCGAGAACATAATTACCTTGCTTGAAGCATACTAAGAATTTAAAGGAAGACAACTTGCTTGAAAATGCTTTGGATAAAGTTGCGGTAAATTTTTTGTTTGTTTAACTATATGCGATATTGTTTCACTTATTCTAAGATTAATTTCACTTTTACTTATTGTTCACAAATGAAATTGAATATTGTCAATATCGACAACCCTGATGTTCAGAATATATGACTTCATTATTAAAACAAAGGACTAGGGATCGTCATTATAGGTTGCATCAATATTACAAATATTTTCCTTATGATGCGGAGGTAAGGAGACATGTTCAGGAACAAATGTCTCCATAAAATTGGAATAATTTGTGTGATTCTTGGACCTCTCCAAAGTTCAGGTTTGTTTTCTTTCCCGTCACATTTACTTCCATTAATTTTGTTATATGATTTAATGATTATCTTTTTTCTTTATTTATGAAAATTGTGAAAAGGCAAAGGTCAATAAAGGAAAAAAAACTCTTCATAATCAAGGCTCCAAATCATTTGTAGTTGTCTGTAATGAATATGAAAGCTCTTTGTTTATAAGTTATAATTATATCAATAAAGAATATATCATGTATTGTGCCTTGTATTTTTTCCCTATAAAATTGTGTGGGAAGGAACTACATAGACAAAAGTGTGATAGGATCACACTATACAAAATCAATCACTATAAGGAAGGTCAAAGATGGATGTCAAAAGAAGCAGAAAATAACTATGTAAGTATAAAATTTTATTTAAATTTTAAGTTTATTTATTTATATAGTACTAACTAATAATATTTACATTGAATATTAGTTTTGTTTTTTTAATTTTAGAATAAGATGCAAGAATTGTTATAAAAATCAATGTCTAAAGGGAATGAGGTAAATGTAGAAGACATTTGCAATACCGTGTTTGGTACACGTTTCGGTTATACCAAAGGTCTTGAGTTTGACCTTAGGCCATATGTTTCATCCTCATCAAGATCTATATACATTCAACATCTTCAAAAGAAAAAACAAGTCGCTTAAGGTTCAATTATAACAACTGAAAAAGAACCGGTCAAGCATGAAAAGTACCTCAAAAAATTACTTGACCCGAATTATGAAAGCAGTGAAGATGAATGTAATAATTTATCTCTGATTACATATTTGAAGAAGATGCAATGACGCTTAGTGATTTGTATTAATCTTGTAAACTAATCTCTGTATTTATTATTTTGTATATAAGTATTGTTAAAGTTGTAACTAAAATCTTATACATAAGAACATTTAATAATATTTTATTTTTTATATACAATGCTTCAAATAATTAATTATTTTTGTATAATAAATCAACAACAATAAGATCTGGACTTCTTCCTGTTACCAATGTTTGCCCATTTGTTTGATGAGTGAGAGTGAGACGGTGACATTCTGCTTAACGGTGTTGCTAGCAATTCTGATATAATTATCGGACAAAATCAATCCAGTGAATGCGGCAACTCCGTAACTATATCTTGACCTTAAAATGAAGGCTGGAATAGATACTATGTCGATTAAATGGCATGGTATTGCCTTTACATTTGCGTTTTGATCAGGCCCAATGGCAATGTGTTCATCCTATTCCTCATTCTAGACATTGGCTGTCATTTACGTGGGAGTATCTGATAAAATATAATAACATTTGTATCACCTCTCACGCTTTAAAGTCATCCCCCCGTAGATACTGCTTACTTATCGGTGAGAATCGTACTTGCACCACAAGGCGGTTATTGCAATGATTTCCCAACTTTGCAATCTTCAGCAAGCTACTAACTTTGATCTTTCTCTTTCGAACTCATACAAGCATTTGGGTAACTAGTCTTTCCTCCTCCAAATTTGTCAAGCAACCAAGTGCTGTAACAATGGTTTCGAGATGGATATCTTGTGAGAACCTAGAAACTTTCTACTTGAAAAACACTAAAGACAGAGAGAAGAATTTTTACAGGTTACTGAGCAGTGCTTCAGATCTTGTTCTGACGTAATCAGGGGCAGAATTTTAGCTGCTCCGTGCTTATGAAGTATGAACATAACGTGTAATGAACGAAAACAATGTCGTGAAAATTAAGTAAACTCCACTACCAATAAGAACTAAATTATAGATAGAAATTTGGCCAATTCAAGGGGTACTGACGCTTTACAAATGTACATGAAAGTATGATAAATGGCAAGAAATAATGAATCAGTTACTTGCAGAGAAATTAAACAGCCATGTGCCATTGCGGTGCGTGAATACAGAATACGCCGAATGTGCCAATGAAGTACAATAATATATTTCTTATCAGAGATGCAATGTACAGATATTTAATATGCTTATATTCCTTTCTTTCTTATCAACCTACAACCAGATCAAGCATCAGCTCCTAAGTTCTTAATCTTTATTGCCTACAAAGAAAAGAACTTTGCAAAGAAAGCCGACGACCAAACAGAAACAGAAATGGCGGATTGGGGTCCGGCGGTAATCGCATCAGTGCTTTTTGTTCTACTAAGTCCAGGTTTGTTGTTTCAGTTGCCTGGAAGAAACAGAGTGGTTGAGTTTGGGAATATGCAGACAAGTGGCGTTTCGATACTGGTCCACACCATCATATTCTTTGGCATCATCACCATCTTTCTTATCGCAGTTGGTCTTCACATCTATTCAGGATAGGAATTACTAAGTTTTTCACCCTCGTTGTTTTGTTTAATAGCTTTTATTTGTTATTCTGCTTCTCATATACTTATCTCTGGTTTTGTTTCATCCTTCAATCTGCAGTTTCTAGATGCTTAATAGAATGAATTTGCTAAAATATTGATGAAAGCTAGGAGCTTTGGGACTTTGTAACTCTCGGTGTTCTAATGCTTGTGTTAGTTCTTTAATAAATAAGATTTTTCATCTTTCTTTGTAAGCCTCTTCTGGTAGATTGAAGGTCCACAAATTTGTCTATGTCATTTAGTTCAGGGTACAACCTGAACGAGTTTAACAGCTGTTTTGTAATTATTCGTGGAAGTGCTTTGTGCCCAAATGTGGTTAACTTTGGCCGATCATTGTTGTATAGAAAAAACAAAGAATGTTGCCAATGTAGGAATTTTTTAAAGTGGTGATGGGGATTCCTAGGTAAGTAACAGGAGGTTGAATCACATCCATGTGGGAAATATGGCCTAGTTCCTCTTCAAGTGAAGCTGCATTCTTAGAGAGCATCATGGTACTTTTGTCAAATTTGATTTTCACTCTTGAGTTTTACTAAATTGATTGGTAGAATTGATTGTGGAGCTTCTGCTTTGCAAAACAGCAAAGATCATATACAAAAGTAAAATTGAACACCTTCAATCCGCTATATTTCTTGTGATACTTGAATATTGAACTTTAAGCAATGTAATGGGCTACGGCTTGCAATAAGACCTCCATATATATAGAAAAGAGATAAGGAGACAAGGGGTCCTCTTCTCGCATACCCTTTTCTTCACTAAACCATAGCTAGGGATGGCTCTCCATTCACTAGGATGTCGTAATTTTAGTGGTAAAGCATTGCTTAATCCAATATAAGAATTTTTCATGGAATCCTAGCACTTCCAAAGCTTGGATGAGGAGCTCCTACTTGGCTGAATCAAAGACTTTCCTGAAATCAACCTTTATGGCACATTTTACATGTTCCCTTCCTTATGTAACCTCTGAACAACTCCTAAGCTGTTAGGATATTATCCCCAATATTTCTGCCTTGAATGAAAGCACCTCAGGATTTTGAGACATTAAAGCTGAAACATAGCTCATTCTGGTAGTTAGCATCTTAGAAATTAATTTATAAAGAGTGTTGCAACATTAAATAGGCCTGAAGTCACTCATTTAACTAGGTTAGGCAGCTTAGGAACATGGGAGATGTTTGTTTGATTTATTGCACTCAATAGAGCACCTTTGGAGAAGAATTATGGGATTACTTTAGAAGTTTGAACCTTTATCCAATTCTAGGAATACTTGGAGAAGTGTCCGTTCAGACCATCAGGCCCTAGGGCCTCACTGGGAATTAAGGATTTGAGCACATCCTCCTAAGCAAACTCTTTGCTTAAGCATATAGTTTATTCATTGGTAATTATTGAATTTAAGAAAACTTGCAAGGCTTGGATTGAGGCATTTCCTGCTGACCTGGTTCCTATTAGATTGATGAAATATCTCTTGGCTAAGTTTTAATGATATCTTGACCCCAAAATATCACACCATCTTAATGTAGTTGCGCGTTGATACTTCTTACTAATATAGCTTTGAAGTAAAATATGGTACACTTATTACCTTCTTGTAACCATACCTTCTTGACTATGAGTGCTGATAATTTAAAGCTTGAATGTGTTCATCCTGAGCTAGTTTTCCTCACTTCTAAGCTTTAGATTATCAGGAACAATGTATAATTTTAGTTAAGCATCGTCAAGAGTTCTTCTAGCGGTTTGAATATCCATTATATTATCTGTTGTAATCCTCTTGTGTAACTCTTTAAGGTTTCATTTGATGATCTTAAGCTGACACATTTAAATTATTCATAGCCATCAATATTTTCCTAGATTACCTACTTTAGAGCTTTCTATAAAATCCATTGTAACTAGTTAGGAAATTGAAGAATCGGAATAAGGTGATCCTTATATAAGTTCTTACAAGATTATAAATTTCAGTGGGGAAATCACTAGAAATTAGGATAGGCCAAAGTTAGCCTTTGCATCTTGGAATTGCATCATCCATTTATGGTTTATAAGAGCCCTATCAACCTTCCTTCTCCGGAACCATTTCACATTTTTTGTTTTTCTATATGAAGTGGTGGTTCCTTTGGTAACTTAAATCAGTGACCTCAAGATTATAGATTCTAGCATAGAAAGCTTTGCATAGTTATATAGATTCCATACCACCAACGGATTATAAGTGAAATAGAGTACAGTTGAAGTCTCTAAATATCATCCATGGGTTATAGTAGCTGTCTGAGTGGCCTAATTCCTGCCAAAGAACATTCTTTTGAAAACTAGTATTAGCTGCTTAGATGAAGCTTAGACGTTCTAAGCCTTTAGGTTTTAGTCCTTTAATGTATTCCATATATGAACTACTTGTGTGCTGGACTGATAGGAGTGAATTTCCATGAGAGCAGTGTTGAGTGCCAGTAGGATTCTCCCATTATGGTGATCCTTGGGGTCAGTAATTAGCTTCTAATCATTTTGTAAGATCCATAGCTTTTGACTTCTATTTTCCTTGATTTTTGTCTCTAAAACGCCATGGATACTTAAATTTATTATGTTGATATAGTCTTGAACTACCAGCTATTTTTTGGGACTATTTAATCCCCTAACATTCCAAGCAACAATAGACATTAAGAGTTGTTAGGAGCAAGGCTCCTTTATGTTTTCTTTCTGCCAAATCTTCTAACTACTGGAGTGATATGATTCCCGTCCTTTTCAATATTGTATAGATTCTCATGGTCTTCTAATTTATCTGCATTGGCAGTAGCATTAGTTTTCATTTCCTGCACAATTGCCTCTGTGGTAAAGGTGTGTCCAATAGCTTCTTCTTCTAGCTACTGTGTTTCAATTACCATATTATGTAGAATTTTCCTTTACTGTTCAGAGCACTCATATACTTCCGTACCATTCCTTAGAGATTTTATCCCCTGGATTATCTAGTCCTTCCTCCAACTGTTCAATTAGTTGTCCTTCCTTAATAATTGTCCCTATAGGCCTCCACTCAGTTTTGCTTTTGATTGAGGCTTCTACTTGTAAGTTACCAAAATTGCAATTTCTGAAAGGTCCCTATTTCATCTAGCCTTTTGAGCTTAAGAACTTCAGGAGTGGAATAGTAAAGTCAGCTTTAATGCACACCTGGTCATATCCTATCCTCCCTAATTCATCTTTAGGTTTATTTAATAAGCCTCCCAATTGAGCTAGCAAGATAGCTCATACTAATGGGGCTCCAATATTCTAAGGTCTATTTTGGAAATTTGCCTAAACTGGAGCATACTTGATTATGCTTCTATGAAACTCCATGCCTCCTTTCCAGGCTTGTAAAATGAGGGGATTTCTAGTGAAATGCTAAAGTCCAAGCTTTAGGATCGTGTTAGCATATTGTTGATTGTTGATCTGTGAAAGTGATGATGAAAAAAAATCCTCCTGGCTTATCAGAACCTTGTCTAGACCTAAGCTCAACCATTTTGTCTCAGCCTATTTTTTCACCATGGGAAAGGATGGTCTTTTGTCAATAAAGTACATTACCAAAGACCTTTTCCACCTGTTAGCACCATGCCTTAATACATATATAGGGGAGAAATAACATTATGCGAGTTTCCAGGAGGGAAATAGGTGAGTTTGTGGTTACAAGAATCTTCCCCAGCAACTTTTGACCAAGATTTCTTTTCTACGTCTTTTATATTCTCCTGGCTCTTCAGACGAGTTGCAGGTGCTAGTTTCCCTAAAGAAGAGGAGGATGAGGGATGGACCAAGGGGTAAGAGGGTCCTCCCAGTTCATTGTTAATCTCAATATGGGGACCACGAATTGACATTAGCCAAAAAGGATAAGCAGGATAAGAAAATTTTAGGAAGTTTGAAAAATTGTTCCAAAAACAGTGAAGTTAAAGGTGGGATGAGTAAGTTAGAAGGGATTAATAAATGAATTATCCTCACCACCTATGTGAGAGTAGCTTAGGACAAAAAGGTGTAGAAGTGAGGAAAATACGGCGGTAGAAATGAAGAACAAAAAAGATGGATAAAATGAAGAGCAGCGAGGGAAGAGAAACACAAGAAAGAGCAATGGAAGGGCTATGGAAGAGATCTAAGGGAACTCGCCTGAGGAAGCAAACACTAGTAGCCCATATTGTAGATTATTTAAGGCTTCGTTGCAAAATTGGAGCTCCATGTTTATGTTAATATATTATTCTCGAAAAAAACATACAAAATATATAATCCTTATTTTTTGAATTTAATAAATAAGTAAACTTATCACCTCTAATTTTTATCTATTCCAAGTTTATTTTAAATAATTGGAAATAAAATTATATTTGATAAAAATATTCTTAAAAAATTTACATAATTACTTAATAATAATAATAACAATAATAATAATAATAATAATAAATTAATAAAACGCAAACATAAGTGTCATGTTTATTTATCAATTGTCGGTGTTTGCACCTTCCATCGATGTCGTCGTTGTAGCTTCTCATATTAGGTGTTATTATGACGTGACTTTATTTATTTATTGTTTTCCATTATCATTATCGTGTCTTAAAATATCATTTAAATAAATTGGAGCCAGAGATTACGTAGGTAAGGAGAACAATTACATGACCCACTGTTTATGGTCATTTAAGGACTGCGAGCCATTAAATAATATTATTATGTTCAGAGGCGGATCTACAATGTCCCCACTGCCTCCAACAAATTCTCTATAAAAAAATATTATTTTAAGTTTTATCCCCATTAAATAAAATAAAATTTTACTCCTATTAAAATTTTGCCCCACTAAAAATAAAATTTTATTCTTAATAAAATTTTGCCCCCACTTAAAAAAATTTATGGATCCGCCCCTAATTATGTTTAATATTTTATTATTTAACAAAAATAATAAATATAATGATTTTTTTTTGGCAGTCCATAGATGACCATGAATATTAGAGGCTCTAATAAATAAAGATGTCATGTGCCAATCGGCCCCGGGCTGCCCTTAGCCTAACCTCGGGCTATGGTAGCCCGTGACTCGATCCAGTCACGAGCGAACCAGGCTAACTTAACTCTTCATTTTAAAATAAACTTTCAAAAAATAACAATTTGGCCCATAATCTGCTTAACCTTGATCTATGATCGGACGGGCTGTTCATGGTCGGCCTGATTTTGACCCGTGATTCGATCAATTCAGGCTAAAATCGGGCTAAATCAGGTCCTTTTTTATATCTCACTAATAAAAATGAAATAGAGGGAGCTAGTTGATTATGCGATTTATCTTCACATACAGCTAAAGAAACTCCAATATTCCGTAAGCAAAACATTTCCTTAAAATTGGTGTTGTTGTTTTGTATTCAAATTTGTTATTTTGCAAGATCTTAAATATCGTCACATGAATTAATTTTTCTAATCCTTATTTCTTATCTTCATTTCAGTTATGGGAAAACTTTAAAGCTCTTCAAAATGATAAGGTACATAGTATGAAGTCTGTCTACACGACAATAATGCATAAATAGCCTACTCACACAGGTTGCAGAATATTGCATGGATAATGGACTACTATTGAGGTCCCATCTCAGACATTTTATAGACCCAATAAGTGAACTGTTACATGGATATGGACAACAGTTGAGGTCCCATCTCAGCTACTCCATAGACCTGATAAGTAAACAACCTACGTTTGTAGTGTATAGTTTATTTTATATAATTCTAGACCCATGGCCAATAAGTAGTGGTGTGTGATACATAGTGGATTGCCAAAGTTTTATGTATCCTCCATTGTTTTAAGCAAAGTATTGACTACCGTACCGTTTTGGGCGGTTTCGGCCGGAGCGTACCGTACCGGTCGAAAAACGAAACAGTACGGACCACCACGGTACTGACCTAAAATACCAGTTGGTACTAGGCCGATACTGGTAGTTTTCGTTCAGTACTGGAAAGTACCGACCGGTACCGTAAACTTTCGAAAGTGGAGGGACTAGATTGCAAATGTTTAAAAATAAACCCTAAAATTCCCCCCCCCCTCGAGCTTCTCGACTATTCTTCAGTCTTCTTCTTCTCTCATCTCTGCCGCCTCTTCTCCTCTTCTCACCGTCGCGTCGCCGTCTCTGCTCTGACGCTCATCCTCCTTTACTCATCCTCCTTTGGCATCGGTTGAAGAAGACGCTTCCTCCTCCACGGGGACCCAAAGATGACACCGGCCACCACCTTCTCTGCCTGAAGCTACTGCACTGCAGCACCACTACACCTCACTGAAGCCACCAGAGACGCGTTTGAAGCCACCGGAGACATGTCCACACACTGGCCCGTGACAAAACCCGATGACCCGCCGAAGACTCAAAATTGGTTTTTTTTAGTTTTTCTGATTTTGAAAAATTCTTACTTAATTCAAATTTTTATTGTATTTTGGTTGATGGTTTTGGTTGGATGATCCGATGATGCATGGTGTTGGAGTTGGTTGGAGTGTTGACGGTGTTTTTTGTGTTGTTGTTGGATGATTCGATGATGCACGGGAATGTGAAATGAAATGAATTGGGTTGTGTATGAAATGAATTGGAGTGTCCGATGATCCAATGATGCACGGATGATCCAATGTTGTTGGAAAATGTTGTGTATGAAATGAATTGGGTTATGTTTGTGTATGAAATAAATTGGGTTGTGTTTGTGTATGAAATGAAATTCTGAATATTGAATTGAATTGGTTGTGTTTGTGTATCTAAATTTTGAAATAAATGTTTGTGTTGGTTAAGGGTTTGGATCATGTTGTTCGGTTTGGTATTTGGTTTGGAATGAGTCATGATAATTAAGGACATCTAAGGTGTAAGAAAAAGAAATTGTGAGATCCCACACAAGACACAAGAGATGGGCATCATAATTTCATATCAAAAGGAAGAGAGGAAATGAAAGTCTTTATAGTTTATACGATTATAAAAAAGACAACCAATCAATTTTCTAATTATTATTTTTAGATATGTAAAATTTTTAAGTTTAAATTAAAATTAAAATAAGACAACCATGAACCAACCAAATTCATCCATTTTGAATTTTGATGCTTTTACAGTTGCTTTTTAAATCATAAACGTTGAGCCAAATTTGTTATTTACCTTATCTTTAAGATGTGTTGTTTGATTGTTTCCTAATCCCGAAATTATTTAGGTTGTGAATTACAATTTTGTTTAACAATTACGAGCATACATTACAAATTCATAAACTAAATCAATGAAATATGAACATATTAAAGTAAAATATTTTTTGTAATTGGAATTTGTTGGAATTTGGAAATGGAAATTGTAGATGTATGTTTTATGAATGTTGAAAATTGGAAATTGTTAGAAATTGATAAAAAAATAGAAAGTGTTGATGTATGTTTTGTGATTGTTGGAAATTGGAACTTGATGAAAATGAAATTTGTTGATGTATGTTTTGTGATTGTTGGAAATTGGAATTTGTTGGAAATTAATAAAATAGAAATTGTTGATGTCTATTTTGTGATAGTTGTAATTGGAATTTGTTGGAAATTAATAAAATGGAAATTGTTGTATTATGTTTTGTGATTGTTGGAAATTGGAACTTGTTGGAAATGAAATTTGTTGATGCATGTTTTGTGATTATTGGAAATTAGAAATTGTTAGAAATTAATAAAAATGGAAATTATTGATGTATGTTTTGAGATTGTTGTAATTAGAATTTGTTGGAAATGGAAATTGTTGATATATGTAAATACGTTTTGTGATTGCTGTAATTGGAATTTGTTGGAAATGGAAATTGTTGATATATGCTTTATGACTGTTGAAAATTGGAATTTGTTAGAAAATGATAAAAATGAAAATTGTTGATGTACATTTTGTGATTGTAGAAAATTGGAACTTGTTGGAAATGGAATTTGTTCATATATGTTTTGTGATTGTTGAAAATTAGAAATTGTTAGAAATTGATAAAAATGAAAATTATTGATGTATGTTTTGTGATTGTGTGAAATTGAAAATTAATAAAAATAGAAATTGTTGATGTATGTTTTGTAATTGTTGAAAATTGGAAATTGCTAGAAATTGATAAAAATGAAAATTGTTGATATATGTTTTGTGATTGAAATGAAATTACAAATTGTTGCAAATTGAAAAAAGAAAATTGTTGATGTATGTTTTGTGATTGTTAGGATTGAAAATTGTTGGTTATTATTGAAATGGAAATGAAATTATGAATGTTTTGTGATTATTGGAATTGAAAATAGTTAGGAATGAAAAAACAATAATGAATGTTTTGTGATTGTTAGAATTTGAAATGGTTGGAAATGGAAGGAAATAGAAATGACATTATGATTGTTTTGTAATTATTGAAATTGCAAATTGTTAGAGTATGTTTTGTGTTACTTATTATATATGTTGAATATTTTGCATTGTTAGCTTTTGACTTATACAGAATGAGTTATATTATAAAAGATGGATATGCATATTGTCATTGTGTACTAAAATTATGTGTTATTTGTTTTTGTGTACAGATAAATGGAAGAGAGTTCAAATACTTCCGATCAACCTACTTCAGGAAGATATAGTGATCCAGCTTGAGCTCACGCTAATACGATTCTCAGTCAAAAGAATCATACCATTTGCTTGTTTTGTAACAAGCATTTGAAAGGTAGAGGAATTACCAGATTGAAAAGACTTTTAGTTGGATTTAAAGGAGATGTGGAAGCATGTAAAAAATTAAGTCATGATGTGAAGTGACAGATGAAAACATTACTTGATGAACATTAATTTGAGAAAGATGGAAGGGAAAGACTGAATTTTAAAATTGGTAGTGGAAGTTCATTTTTTGGTTTCCGTGGTGATTATGAAAATGTTGAAGGTGGAAGTGGTAGTGGTAGTGTTCCTTCTCAGCCTCAGGATCATGAAGAATCTGATTCTGGACCCCAACCTTTAATTCGCAGTATAATGCAATCAAGAGATGCCACTCACAATGTCGATATGGCAGTAGTTAGATGGTGGTATGATACAGGTTCGTCATTCAATGCTTCTCAGCCTTATTATTATCAACCTATGATAGATACAATAACCTCTTATGGTCCAAGATACAAAGGGCCATCAATTGATGACTTAAGAGGTAAACTTTTGAGTTGTGTTGTTTTTGAAATTAGAACTTATTTAGCTGAAAGACGAGTGAGTTGGGGTACTTATGGATGTTCAATTATGTGTGATGGTTGGACAAATAGGAAATAAGAGCCTATTATAATTTTTTTGGTTTATTCTTTAAATGGCTCTATATTTTTTAAATCTATTGATGCATCTGGCCTTATTAGAAATGATGAGACTTTGTTTGGGATATTTGATGAAGTTGTGAATGAAGTAGGGTTAAATACATTGTTCAGTTTATTACTGACAATGATTCCGCTTATAAGGCGGCAGGAAAAAGGTTGCAGAATACCTATAATTCATTTTTTTGACTTCTTGTGTTGCCCATTGCATTGACTTAATGCTGGAGAATATAGGAGATCCTAGGTATTTTCCTGTTATTGATGAGACTATGCAGAAGGCTAAAAAGGTGACAAAAATTATTTATAATTGTGCATAGATTTTGAATTTGATGATAAGGGAATTTACTAACAGTAGGAATTTGTGTCGCCTTGCTATGACAAGATTTGCAATAAATTTCTTATCACTTCAGTCTTTTGTTTCGATGAAGAAAAAGTTAAGGCAAATGTTTACAAGTGATAAGTGGGTTGCATCTCAACATGCTAGCTCTAATGCTGGAATGAAGGTTTATAGTATTATACTGGAAGATAGAAAATTTTAGTCGTAATGTCAATTTGTTATCTGAGTTTGTGAGCCTTTGGTGAGGGTGCTTCGATTAGCTGATAGTGAAGGAAAGCCAACAATGTGTTACATTTTTTATGCTATGGAGAAAGTGATGGAAGCAATCAAGGCTAATTTGAAAAATAGACCTTCTTTATATATAGCACCCCCTTACCGTAGGGTGCACATCGGGACACCCGCAGGTCGCTTCGACACGTAACCCACGATAAAGGTGCACTACTGAGCAAACCGACTAAAATCCACATGGCATCGAAATCATAAAACCACAATATCGAAATCACTAAATTTTTAAAACCATAATACTATTC
>JAOTIZ010000001.1:6614988-6631107 GCA_027123425.1 Erythroxylum panamense
TAAGCTGGATACATCGGATCAAGACGCTGAGGAGCCATGATTGTACCGTCAACAAATTGAAGTTTATTCTTAGAGAGAAGATCTAATCTCATAGCTCGTGACCAGGTATTGTAATTCAAGCTTGTGAGAGCTGGTGAAACAAGAATTAATGAAGGATTTTCGTTTGGATGCAAGAAATAGGGACTAGAAATAGAAATTTGAGGATCAACTAATTCAGCCATTTTTGGATCTTCGAAGAAACAAAGAAGAAAAGCCAGAAAATGCCAAGAAAACGAGTTAGGAGAGAAAAAAGAAAACGGCGGATGAATTTCTGAGCTCTGATACCATTCCACCAAATTTGTTCAAGCTAGGAATGCTGAATCTACATTCTCTAGCTTGAGGGCGGCTGTCAGCGTATTAATTTTTTATTAACTTAATTAGTTTGTTAGTCAAAGTTAGTTAGTCAAAGGCAGTTATTATTTTTCTGTTTTGCAAGTTAGTTGAGTTAGCTTTCTCCTTTCTTGAGCTGTAAACTTGTATATAATACATTGTACACTCAATGAATAAGATGTAGAAAATTCCCAAATTAACTTCTCCACAATATAAGGGGAGGAAAGAAATATTAGAGCAAAGACTTTAAAAGTGGAACATATATATGTCATAAAAGTCAATTGTACAAACCATGAGAACTAAATATAATAAAGCCTAGAAGTTGTGGAAAAATTGGACGCAATGCTCATGTATATCATCAATTTAATGAATGAATTTAGAGTGTTAGAAAGTTTGAAGATGTGCATAACCATGAACTAAATCTAAGTAATGTGAGATTTATTAGACAATATCTTATTATTGATAATCATATTATACATAGATCGGAAATAAACAAAAATTATGGGATTAGATCGTGCACAAAATGTATAAACTATTTACGTAAGGACTATTTTAATCATATAAACCAGTTGAGAAGAGAAAGGAAGGAGGTAGATGAAGCGGTTTGTAAGATGTTTATTAGAATGAAGAAGAAGGATAGTAGGTTCTTCTTCAAGTAATTAATTGTAAGCAAGGAAGGTTGAAGAATGTTTCTTGGATCAAAGTGAGGAGATGTGCGATAAATTTTGAATTTAGTGTTACGTTAGTGTTTGATACAAATTGCCTCTTCATCAAATATTTGCCCCATTCATGGAGTTAAACATTATTGTCAATCCACTTTTCTTAGTTATGCACTATAGGATGCAAGAAAATTGATAGTTTTTGTTGGTTGTTCCATAAATGGTTGAGTTGTATGAATATGATTTTCATATGGCGCTATGATTATTGATGAGTGAAAAAGCTTAGGTAATGCCATTGAGGTGGTTCTCCCTACTGTTAGGCATAGACCATGTTTATGGCATATACAAAAAAAAATTACTTAAAATTTATAGGTTGAAAAGTACTTTTATGGATGTTGTGTATGATGCAAGGAACATTGAAAATTTTGATAGGAAAAGGAATGAAATTATGGTGGAGTTTCACTTGGAAGATAATTCATTGGTAAAGTCTTGATGACTATATGAGGTTGGCTCTACTGTATATTTTAGGGGCTTTTTGGGTGAGAATATCGAAGACACAAGGAAGTGAGGGGATGAATGCTTACTTTGATGACTATGTGAATGTGCATAGCTTATTGAGACAATTTGTTAAGCAATATGAGCAAATAATCAAGGAAAAGATTAAGACGAAAATAGAGTTTGATCACTTCAGTGGAGGCATAGTGTATCATCGGCAACATGATTTGATATTGAGCAGGAACTCTAGAAGGTGTATACCAATTCCATGTTTCGTATTATATAAGAAAAACTAATCAGTGTCGTGTACTATAAAGCAAACAAAAGTTTTAGTAAAGGAAATATTTAAGAGGTAGAGGAGAGAGGTGAAGGTTGCAATGTGATTATCCTACATATAGTTAGATTAGATGAATCACTTCCACTAGCCAAGTGCACCTTAATGTTATTTGAATTTAAAAGGGTTGTCCATCATCAAATGTTCAAGATTTTGACTAGGATAAAGTCTGAATAATTTTCTTGAGATTTATATGTCAAGAGGGGGTGAAGGATATAGTTTAGCGGCACACGAAAATAAAGGCTGATAACATTCAGGAAGACGATCATGGCACTGTTAGTAGGAAACATAAATTGGAAGGAGCTTTTTTTAAGGTCTTTGATTATGCTAGTGATAGTGCATCAAATTTTGAGTGCCTATACAAGTTTTAAGAAGATAGTGATGACCATTATTGGTTTAAAAAATCCATTTAAGAAGCCATTAGGTTGAAGGACTTTTTTTTTTCTCTAAAACACGTGATAGGCCAAGAGTCAAAAGGTTAAAATCTTGAGAGGAGAAGGTCCAATAGTAGAAATTAAAAAAAGAAAGTAGTCTAGTTGTTAAGGAATATTTATTAGAATGGATAATTTGAGATACTAAATATTTTTAATAATTTTGCATAATACTATCGTCTAGTCTCTTGCATTTATCATAAAAAGCTGGAAAGGGGAGAGACAGATAAAAGAGAAGATTAGATACTATATTGTAACAGTAGTAAAATGGGGGCAAATCTCCCCCGCTCCCTCCAACAAACTAATTTTCTTTTATTACACAGAAGTTCAAATTCTATGTATTCTACTAAATGAACCCATATCAACAAATCTCTGCCACCAGGAAGAACAGGTATCAACAACTCTTGCATCAATATTTGAAAGAAGTTGGGTAGTATTCATATTGCATTTGTCTTCTGAACTAGCATCACTTACCGGAACATCAGTGCTGCTGAATCCTCCAGTAAATCAATACACCTCCCTGAATAGTCTTTTGTCTTCATAAAAATTTCCAAGCTGCAGCAATTACCGGCAAAAAAGTAATCAACCGTCCAACAAAGTGGCAAGACTCAATTTCCACACAAACCTATAACGAAACATATTTGCCACATACTTAATATTCCATCAAGAACATGTAGATAAGTGCCAAACCCTTCTATACTACAGCATGAGAACAGAATGTGAAGGACTAAATCTACTACACCACATTGAGGTTCAAAGACAGAACATCTGCCACCACGCAGGTTCGTCTCAGATTTAGTTTGTAGGCAAAGTTCATGCTGCAAATTTTACAGTCATGACAAGGGAAAGCCACAACACAACCATCAATGTGGTTGTCAAATTGATCAAAAAGTGCAGAAAGCACACTAGACTTGAGGTTTAAAAAATTCTCAACATCCCAAAACCTACAAGTCACTAAAAGCTTCAGATGCAAACTTCCATCTGAAGCTTCCGAAATTACAGCTAACATATATTCGTGTTTACTATTATTAGTAAATGATGTCACCTAAGCAACTTCAGTTCCTAAGATCTGTATTTATCACATTTTGACAAAAACGTTGTAGCATCAGATTAGAAGAAGTTATAGTCAATTAAGAAAATAAACAACAATGCCAAAACACATAAATTGGTAAAAGATCATGCATCTGGCAAATACAAAGAATTAATCTCTCATGCATGTAACTGAATATCCATCTCACGGCACAGTTGACAAAAGAAAATCGATGATACGTTGTTCTTGATTGAATCTAAACCCCAAATGTGGCAGCTATTAGTGACAAAAGATAAGAACCCAATGGAAACTCAATTTGTATTTATTTATTATTATCATTGCTGCTGCTGCTGCTGCTGCTGTGGCCGTGGTGGTGCACATTTCTACGCAAAAGGAAGTTAAAAGCACAAATAGCATCATCTGCATGAGGGGGTGTTCTGAAGATCAACCATAGGAAGGTCAGAGATTGATACTTTCAGTACTACTCAAAACCATTAAGGTTAATAACTTCCATGTTACAGGGGGAGGCTCCATAAGCTGTGGGAATGAAGGTCTTTAATAAACCCAGGGCTAAGTTATAAAATGTATAAGTTAATGGAATTGCGTTCAAATACGAACTATTTCACACAGCAAACAAATAAGTTATAACATGGATAAGTTAATGGATAAGCACTCAAATAAGTATTATTTCACACAGGAAACAAACTCCAATTACTAATACAATCTACATGACAGAAAACAACAACGCCACAAACTTGAATGAACACTGTAATGGAACAAAAAGCCCACTTTTCTCTCTACTTCTACAAATTTTGAAAAGGCCAAAACACCAAATTGACATGAATAACACGACCTCCAAGATTCTATGAAAATGCTTCCGAACAAAAGGACAAAACTTTAAATTACCAGGAATCTCCTTCCTTGGAGGGGGTGGAGGCATAACGTAACAAAGGAGAGAGCGACCCAACATAGATATCATTGACACAATCCCAGCCACATAAAACACCATCATCAATCCCAAAACCCATGGGATCAACATGAACCCTATAAAAAAGGCCACTGATCCACACAGCATCAAAGTTACCGACATCCCCAGCAGCAGCCACGCAAACCCAGTCGGAGATATCTTTTCCAGCGGCAACCTTCTCCTCGCCAACGAAGAAGAACCCGACGCCGGAGCTTGGTCGGGGAAGGGAGGTGAGCGGAGCAGATTAAGAACCAGAGCTGATACTTCGTAGAACACTCTGGATTGCTGATCTCGTTGTTGTTGCCTTCTCATCATTTTTATTTTCCCTCTTTCTCGAAAGAAAAGAAGAAGAAGAAGAAATATAATTCCAAAATCTGCTTAAACCAAAATTGGGATAATTTCTGCTTTCTCTCTTCCAAAATATTGCTAGATTCGAGGCAAGTTGATAAATACGAAACCCTTTATCGATTGTCACTTCCGATAGGGCAAATCTTTGTATGTTTATCAGAAAATTCGGTCACACAAGTGGGGAAAGAAAAAGAGCGACACGGCGGTCACAGCTTTTGCTTACTTATAACATCTGACGCCCATAATCTGAAAAGCCATACGGAAATCTTACAGTGTTATGTATGATTGGAGAAAAAGAAAAGAATATCGATTCTAATTTTTGGTGGAATTAATTTGAGTTTGGCTTTGGCCGCCTGGAAGTTTTTCATTTCTTTTTCTTTTATGTGTAATAGATTCGTTAGTCCGTCTGTACACGCGCTGTGGATTAGGAAGATGTGGCAAAGTGGCGTCAGTTGAACGGAACCAAATCCTCTCCCATTTATCTACTGCCTATCACTCATGCGCGGTCATAAATTTTAGTGAGCCCTAGTAAAATTTATAATTGTGCATGGAAAGAACAGAATCGGTATTGGATAAATGAGACAGAAGATTTGGAACCCAACTGACCTTACCTACAGCATATATTGTTTTGGGTTAATTAATAAAAAAAATCCAAACTTTTGTAAATTTTTTAATTTCAATTATAACTCGAGCTTTAAAGAATAGTAATAAAATGTTTAAATTTTATTTTTTCAATTTTAGTCCAAATTTTGAAAAATGACAATAAAATTTTCATTAATTTTCTTCAATTCTAGTCCGAGGTTATCTATTGTTTTCTCGATATTTTTAGCCCTTTATTTTTTGTTTTTTTCCTGACACCCTAAACTACTTTTACATTACAGTGTACCACATCAGTAAGCTATTCGTGTTTAATTCGTTCTCTTGATGCCCTTAATGTGAGGACATCGGAGTTACGTAATCTGAAAATCAAAAGATGAGGGCATCGAGAGAATAAACTGAAAATAAAAGGAAAATTGAAATCAAAACGTAAGGTTGTTAGGGTTGAGTAATCTAATTTAGGTCATTTTTAAACAATGATATAGTTTAGATTATGTAATTAAAGGACGTCATTTTATTAATCTTCATTTGTTGTGATAATTTTGACTGACGTATATTAAAAGTTAAGGTTTCTAAAACATATAATAAGTCGTGTCAGTAAACTTAACATAAACATTAACATTGAGCTAGAATTGAAAAAATTTGAAAGTTTGAATATTTTATAGTTAATTTTTAAAGTTCGGGCTATAATTGAAAAAAAATAAAAATTTAGGTATTTTATTGCCACTTTTTAAAATTTAAACTATATTTCAAAATTTAACAAAAATTTGAGCTTTTTTGGTAATTAACCTTTTTTTTTGAAGAATTTGAAATATCTTCAGTACAACGGATATAGGACCTCACATTGGTTCAAATTTAGACCATCAAATTTTAATTTATTTGTTGTAGGGTTTTACTTATAATTTTTACAGTCGTTTAATACGGTGCCTATTTTTGAAATTTCAGATCAATTTTTGTTTCCTTTTTTTAGTAATCTTATAGTGACATGTTAGACTTATTTTCTATAACTTATGTTGACTATTAGGATAGGAGTGGTGGCTTTAACTTCTCATGATAGAGTAAGAGCTAATTTTTTGGTAAATTTTGGGTCTAAGAAAAGAGATGATGTGGATAAATTATAGATAAGTTTTTGCAAAATCTTTAGAATTGGTGAGAATTTTAGATAAATACAAGATTTATATAGCGTACATCCATAAAACAAAGTGGACGATGACTAAAGCAAAGGAAATTAATGAGTTCAAGACGATAGAATGGGGTAGGTATCTTAGTTTTCAAGGAATTCATACATTAGGTTGTGGGAATAAAAAGGACCTATGATAAAGTTATGCCCTTAAAGATTGTAGTGAAAAGTGTTATTTTCAATGTTGTGTGTGTTTATGCATCTCAAGTAAGGTTGGACGAACAAATTCAAGTGCTAATTTTGGGAAGAGCTAGATGAGGTGATTCAATAAATCCTTCCTAACGAGAGAGAGTTATTCTAGCAAGAGACTTTAATGTTCGTATAGGGAAAACCTTGGACGAATATTCATAGACTAATAGAAATTTTGGGTACGATGATAGGAATGAAAGTTGGACAGCTTTGTTGGATCTAGTAATACCGTTAAGTTGATAATAGCCAACTTTTTTTTAAGAAAATAAAGAGTACCTGATGACTTTTAAGAGTAGAACTATAAAAACTCAAATTGACTATTTTCTCGTAAAGCAGAACAGTCGAGCTAATTGTAAGGATTGCAAGGTGTTGACTAATGCTTGCTTATCAACCCAGCGTATATTATTGGTTATGGATCTTATAATTAAGGATTAAAGGAAAAAGAGAAGTCCCTGGAGGTGTATTAGAGTCAAATGGTGGAATATGAAAGGAGATATGGTGGAACAACTTAGGGATAAAGTAATATATGGAGAAGAAAGGAAATAAGAAGAAGATGCCAACCAGATGTGGAAGAGAGCAGTAACTTTTTTAAGGAATACAACTAAAGAGATTTTAGGTGGTTGTGGAAGAGAGGGTAACTTTTTTAAGGAATACAACTAAAGAGATCTTAGGTGGTTTTAAAGGTCCTAAAGGTAGTAAGATAGAGACTTAATGGTAGAATGAAGATGCATAAGAAAAGGTTAAGATTAAGAAGGGTACTTATAAAGCTCTATTGGATAGCACCACAAAAGTAGAGAGAGTAGTTACTAGAGAAAGTTACAAGTTGGGAAAGAAAGAGATGAAGAGATAATCTCAAAAGCTAAAAGCAGAGCTTACAAGAAATTATATCAATGATTGGAAACTAAAGATGGAGAAAATGATATATTTAAGTTGGTGAGAGTTAGAGAACAGAAAACAAGAGATTTAGATCAAGTTTATTGTTTAAAAGATGAAACAGGGTAGATGCTCATGGCTAAAAATGGCATCAAAAGAAGATGGCAGAAATACTTTTATAGCCTTTTTAATGAAGGCGCAGAGGACAACATCTCTTTCGGTGATGTTAGCAAGTTCGAGAGATATCGTAACTTTATTTATTGATGATATATTACAAAAGGAAGAAATTAAAAGAGCTTTAAAGGAGATGAAAAGTGGAAGGCAATAAGGTTGGATGAGATATCAATATAGGTGTAGAAGAGCTACGCAATGATGGTTTTACTTGGCTAACCAAGCCTTTCAATGTGATTGTTAAGTTTGCTAAAATGTCGAATGAGTAGAGATTTAGTATGCTAATTCCTCTATATAAGAAAAAAAAATAGGCATCCAAAGCTATAACAAATGTAGAGGCATCAAACTGCTTAGTGATACCATGAAGTTATGGAGAAGATGATTAAGAAAAGAGTGAAAAATGATGTTCCTTTCTTTGAGAATCAGATTGGCTTTATGCCATGAAGGTCTATAACCGAATCTTTACATCTCTTTAGAAGATTAATAAAATATTACAGGAAAAGACAACATAACTTAAATATGACAGGATACCTAAGGAAATCATATGGAGGTGTAAAGAAGCTAAAGGAGTTCTTTATATATATATATATATATATATGGGTTATTAGGGATATATATGAAGTTGTAAACACTAGAGTGAGGAAGATAGAAGGGCATACAAAATATTTTTCTATTGATCTTAGGCTACACCAAGATTCCTTATTAAGCCCCTTTATGTTTTGCAGTAGTGATAGATGAGCTCAACAAGAATATCCAAGGGATTATGTCTTGTTGTATGTTATTTGTTGATGACATTGTTTTAGTGGATGGAAAAAAAGGAGGATGTCAAGTTAAAACTTTGGAGGGATACGCTAGGGTCGAAGGGCTTTAAATTAAGAAGGATTAAGATTGAGTACTTAAAGCGTAACTTTTCAGGCCATAAAGTAGCTTTCGATATGGAGGTAAAGATTGGATCAGAAGTTATATTACAATAAGAGTATTTTAAATATTTAGGATCTATCATCCAAAGCAATGGAGATATCTATGAAGACATAGTTCACTATATCAAATCAGGGTCACTTAAATGAAGAAATGCATTAGGAGTTATGTGTGATAAGAAGATACCATTTAAGCTTAAAGGTAAATTATACCATTTAGCAATTAGATCAGCCATGGTGTATGAGGTGGAGTGTTAGCCCATCAAACAGATACATAGACATAAGTTAATGAGGGTGGATATTAGGATGCTCTATTAGATGTGTAACCTTACTGGAAAAGATAAGGTCGGAAATGTAATGGTAAGAGATAAAGTAAATGTGGCCAATACTAATGAAAATTAAATAAACAAGGCGTAGGTAGTTCGAACATATTAAGAAGAGACACTCTAACGCTCTAGTGAGGAAATGCTAGAAGATTGTACTTAGAAAATATAAAAGGAAAAAAAAGAAGAATTAAGCAGAATTGAGAGGAGGTGATTAAGAATGAGCTTTGTTAAAAATTATCGAAGACATGGCTCTTAATAGAAAACTTTGACATACTAGGATACGGGTAAAGAATCTCACATAGAGAGATCCTTCTCTTTCTGATAGGTCTTTTGAACAATTTTCCTTTAAGTATTATGTCTTGTATTTAGCCTAAATTTTTAATATGTAGAACTTCTCTCTTAACTATTTAGCCTAAATATTTTCTTACTTAGCCAAAATATTTTTTTAAAATGACTTAATTGATTGATTTATTTATTTATATTTTTTACTATTTGTGTAATTAATTGATTAATTGATTAATTATTTATTTTTATTTTTATTTATTTTTTATTCTTTAATTTGTTCAATATTTATATATTACTTATGTTTATGTTTTTTCTATATATGTATTTTGTTATTTTATTTATTATTATTATTGTTTATGTCTATTTATTTTTATTTCACTTTTAATTATTATTACTTTATTATACATATGTATATTTTACACACACAGATACATATTTTCTATATAGGTATATTAAAAATAACCTCTCAACTAGTTAAAAGTAAGGCCGCATACTACTGGATCATATACATATACTCATGTTCACATTTTGAGCCCTTATTTATTTCATAATTGAAAGTTTCAAAATTTTTTAATTATTATAGTCATAACACACACCTATACTAGTGACCATGCATTACCCAGAGCTTAATTTTTTAACTATAAAAGGTGAAATTAAAAGGAAAAATAGAAGGAGGCTAAGGAATACATAAACTGATGGCCTAGGTTTATAGAGAGAACGAAGAACAAAAAAAGAAAACGCATTCAGAATGGATTTTCATCCTTTAAGGTGGATTTCATGAAGATTAAAAGGAACATCATCATGTTTCTTTTAGTTTTATGTTTATTCGTTGGTTTTGATGTTATGTCTTTTATGGTTAGGAACTAAACCTTTGTTAGTACTTATATTAGATAACCGAGATAGACCTTATAATGATTTTATTTTTATTTCTTCAATTTTAGTTTCATTAAGATTTAATGATATTTTCTTAATTATTCTTGAATTAATATTTCTAGCATTTTGATTTATATGAGATTTCATGCAATTAAGATTCAGAAATCCTTTGTATAAATAGATCTAACATATTGAAAGTAGTTGCATACAAACCTAAAGATAAGTAGACATAGATCTTCTAGATAATGGTCAAACCCAATTGTACAACAACATTATCATCATCAACAACAACAATAACAACCAAGTAAAAGTCTCGCTAATATGCAAAATCAAGTAAGATCCTATAGTACATAGTCTTATTTTCTAACTAGTAAAGAGACTATTTCCGATAGACTCATACGACAAAATATATATTTATATAAAAATATGCATATACAATATTAAAATAAAAATAATTAAAAACAAAATAAAAAAATCCTAATTGATGATGATGATAATTTGTATAAATAAAAATATAGAAATAAGTAATACAATAAGTATATAACAGGGTAATGAGTCAAAATAATAGATAAAACAAGTAAATAAATACACAAACAGTAAAGAAGACAATAAAACAAGTAAATAAATATACAAACAGAAAAGAAGACAAGTTGCTTCTATATTGAAAACTACTTTTCCATAAATAACCTTTTCATTGCAGACAAATAAAAAAGGCAATAATTTTTTATAACCTTTATAGGTTTCATACTAAGACAAACCACATCGAGCTACTTAATATGCTTATGAGTATCCTCACCTACAAGACCATGAAAATAGATGTATCAAATTAGACTTAATCTCAAAAGTAATATGCTAAGTAAAATAAGGGAAAGTAATGTGTAGAGATCTTTAGTTTAAGTTTAGGACAACCAACTCCCTTGAAGTTCTCAAATTAGCCATAGCTTCTTCTAAATCAATTCCTTGCTTTATTCCTTGAGTTGTGATATTCTTCTTGCACAATCTTCATAATGTTCTTTCGATCTCTCCATAGATTTTAAAGGATCTTAATGAGGAGACCTAATCATTTCCATACACAAACACTAACAAACATAAAATAATTAAGAAACAAATAAAAACCAATTATAAACAGATATACCAAAACATCAATTAATATCAAATAAAAAAACTAAATAAACTTCACTCCTCAATAATAGTGCCAAAATTTTGATATGTGATAAGCACACCAAAAATTAAAACCTAACTCTACATAACTAAAATTAAAGTAAAAATGAGAAAGGATCATATCCACATGAGTTATGACTAATTTTTGTAATAAACTAATCAGTGTACTAGGATTGGGTGGTTTAATGAATCCAATTGATGCAATTAAATAAAATTAAATTATGGAAGACAAATTAAATCAAATAGTTCAAATTCGCAAAGATTAATTAATAAGTTTAATCCTAGTTCTCAATTCTATCTCAACCTTGATATAGATATGCATAATCAATCGTAACATTGTTCTCACACCTCTATGTGAAACTATTAACCATGGATTAACAGCAAGTTCTGTTAATCTCATTTTTTCCTTATATTGTAACTAATTAAACTAAGCTCTTTAATTAGATCTAACTATCAGATAACCTAGAACAAGCCTTTTAGATTTAGTGTGACATTCGCATAATCATATAAACTTGGATTATTTAAGTTATAAACTGCTATCCCTAATGATGCCCAATAATTAGTTTAAAACAACTGAACCAAATTAACAATAAATATAAATTGAAATCATAATTATGGTAATAAATTCATATATAAATGATCAAGCAGGCCATATATAAATCATTCATACATTAATCCTAAACTTTAAACTCAAAATAATATAATCAATTCCAAAAGAGATATAAGGGCAACATCATTAGGATTGTTCAATGCAAACATGTTGACAAGTCTTGATATCCATTTTAAACTAGAAGGAAGAAGATTAACTGCTGATACCTCTTTAAAACACATGTCTAAAGTGAGGAATCTAGGTCCCTTGGTGTCTCTGCTCTATATCCCCTTTAATTTGCCTTTTAATTCCTTTTTATAATTCATAATTAGGGTTTCATGATTTTACATGGTGAGCTACATGGCTACATAAGTGACCATGTATAATAATTTTCCAAAAATCACAAAGACACGTGTTTATAGCTAGATAAAAGAGCAAGGGACCTGAATATGTAACTCACTTATAACAACATCTATGTTTCCATATGGTTGAATAGTGTCTTCGAGTTCACATACATTTTTTGTAACTTACACGGTTGTGTAAGTCATATACACGAGTGTACACATTCCACACATGCGTGTAACTCTACAGTAACTCCAATTCTTTTGTTCTTTGTCTTGTTTTCACCCTAACTTATCTCCTTTCACACCATGACGACAAATAAGATTGAACATCAATATAACTACATCAAGGATGTGAATTTAGCTCATTTTGATTCTTTTTCCTCAAACTTGTACCAAGTTAAAATATAAACCAAAATAAGTATCTTTGATGCAACATAAACATTAATCACTAAGCATTAGGACATAATCAATTATTTTTATATGAAAATAATATAGTCAATTATAGTTTCTTTCTTTCTTTATGTTTATGCCTATGAACCTCCTCCTCTTAAGATTGCACACTTTCTATTCTTGATCTCTTACTTGGCTTTTAAAAAACTGGTTCTTTCAAGTTGAAGTCTATTCAACAGCATTTTACATGGCTACTATATCCACACACCAAATTTGTACCACTTTAGTTTTTATTATTTTTTCAAGTTGATTTTTTTTGGACAGAATTTTACATGGCTACTATATACATATAACAAATTTACACCACTTTGATTTTTATTACATCCATCACCAACTCCCTTTAAGTAAATCCTAATAGCACTATGCAAGTGTTTATTGACTTTATCTAATATTTTACATAAATCATCAAATTTTTGTTGG
Organism: Erythroxylum panamense; assembly: GCA_027123425.1. NCBI lineage: Eukaryota > Viridiplantae > Streptophyta > Magnoliopsida > Malpighiales > Erythroxylaceae > Erythroxylum > Erythroxylum panamense. Next base: position 6,627,997 of record JAOTIZ010000001.1, read on the forward strand.
CTCTCTATTATATAGTTAAGGATCTTATAAAAATTGTATTCTAATATCCATGATTAATTGACACAAATATCATCATCCTTTGGAATGTTACTAACTCTTATCTTTGCATGCTTACTAAATCCTTCCACCTTCTAACAAATAGATTTTCTTGAATGAAATTTTCAATTTAAACCTTATTAAAAGATTAAACATAAGTTGACACATAATTCATTAAAGTTAGGCAATATATAGCTACACTCTACTTGTAAGGGTGAGTTTGTCAATGTAACTATATACACCCTAATAAAGTGCACCTTTCACTCTTCTCCTTAACCTAATATAACTTGTTATTCCCATTGTTCCATATTCTACTCACCTTATAATATATGGTGCTAAACAGTTCTTCTTACATAAGGTTAAAAAACCTATTGATGTATGCCTTTAAAAATTCCTTCTCAACATTTAATCATGTAACTAAGGGTACATTGCTCCCTAATGAAAAGTAATCAAACTTCATCTCATGCTCAATCGTTTTCCTTTATACTCTCTTATACTACTCAATAAATTGTCTAAAAAAGCTATAACAAGCATATAGCCATCAAAGTAAGCATTCATATCCTCGCTTCTTTATGTGGATGACATTATAACATAAAGTTGATCCCTAACATATATTGTAGCCCATTTCATATGCTAATTGAATAAAGACTAAAATTTTGACTTAATCCCTAAGTTAAACTCAACAATTATTTTATTCTATTTCACCACAAAATTTTTAGTGTCACGAACTTAAATTTTAAAAATATATTCCTTAATGTGCCTTACTTATCATAATTAATAAGAAAAATATGTTATCCTTTTCCTTTATTCTAATGAACACCTTATGCATTACTTTTGCACATCCTTATTCCCATCTCATTCTTCTCATCTTATCTTTAAGATTAAGACAATCCTTTCAAAAATATGTCATGTTTTTATATCCTCACCCTAGTAACAACATAATGTATATATTGGCTCAACTTAATTTTGTAACTATCATCTACATCTAAGTTGATTATACATAACACAATATTACCTCATGAAGCAGGCATTACTTTGGATTATACCATGGTTGTGCACATCTTCAAACATTGTTATAGTTCAAATACCTTCAAATATATGTCAATATACTCGAGCATTACAACCAATTCTTGCACTTGCTCTTGGTTGCATTTTATTCATCATTTATAATTTATGTAACCAACCTCAACGACATATAAAGATTCTACTCTTAAACTCTCTTTTCTCATTTTTCCTTCCTTGTCTTTTAGTGACCATAAATCCATAATCCTTGCATAATTTTAATACAAATTACATATTATTTATGAGTTTTTAAACGACATTTTCATTTCCTCAACCAGCTTCATCTTAATGTTTGGAGTTATCACATTTAATGAACTCCTCTAGTTTTGTAATTTATTACTCATCTTTGTGACACAATTACATTAAACAAGAGATATCGTCATATTATATAAAATATCACTATATTATACAAAACTATCACTATATTATAAAAAAGATCTGACTATATTTACAAAAATACCATAATATTATGCAAAATATATTAATATATTATAAAAATACTACTTTGCAATAAATTAAATACCATTATACATTAGTTTATCTATGCGTTCACACTATAAAAAAATATAACTTCACACTATAATAATATCATTATATTAAAAAATACTACCATATTGTAAAAATAATACTACATTATACCAAAACGATACCACAAAATTTTAAAAAAGATTACCATTAACATTATAAAAAAAGGGTTAATTACTAAAAAAGTCTCAAACTTCACTCAATTTTGAAATTATAGCCAAAACTTAAAAAAGAGATAATTAAATGACTGAACTGTTAATTGTTTCTGAAATATTGCTCGATATTAGTGTCTTTTTGAAAACCCTCATGGAACAAATTTTTGTGTTATGATTTTGAACAAAACTTTACTATAAATAGTAATCTTTCATGCCTCTTTATATGTGTTTTAATTATCTTTGAAAGGGTTTGAGGAAATATGGTTTAATTTGTGAGATATATGTTAATAAATATAGTTATTTTGTTTTATATATAACAAATTATACCAATTTTATTAAAAGTAAGAATGTTTGTTTATTTGAACACAAAATATATAACTTATTCATATTTAAATTAAATTCATCTTAATTAATATCCATTTATTAATAACAATATATATAACAAATTATACCAATTTAATTAAAAGTAAGATTGCTTGTTTTTTTTAACACAAAATATATAACTTATTCATATTTAAACTAAATTCATCTTAATTACTATCCATTTATTAACAACAATATATATAACAAATTATACAAATTTAATTAAAAGCAATATTGTTTGTTTTTTTGAACACAAAATATATTACTTATTCATATTTAAATTAAATTCATCTTAATTACTATCCACTTATTAATAACAATATATATAACAAATTATACCAATTTAATTAAAAGTAATATTGTTTGTTTTTTAATACAAAATATATAACTTATTCATATTTAAATTAAATTCATCTAAATTAATATCCATTTATTAATAACAATATATATAACAAATTATACCAATTTAATTAAAAGTAATATTGTTTGTTTTTTTGAACTCAGAATAAATGTATTATTCATATTTAAATTAAATTCATCTTAATTACTATCCATTTATTAATAACAAATTATATAACAAATTATACCAATTTAATTAAAAGTAAGAATGTTTGTTAATTTGAACACAAAATATATAACTTATTCATATTTAAAATAAATTCATCTTAATTACTATCCATTTATTAATAACAATATATATAATAAATTATACCAAATTAATTAAAAGTAAGATTGTTTGTTTATTTGAACACAACATATATTACTTATTCATATTTAAATTAAATTTATTTTAATTATTATCCATTTATTAATAAAAATATTTATAACAAATTATACGAATTTAATTAAAAGTAATATTGTTTGTTTTTTTCAACACAAAATATATTACTTAATCATATTTAAATTAAATTCATCTTAATTACTATCCATTTATTAATAACAATATATATAACAAATTATACCAATTTAA
>JAOTIZ010000001.1:6631207-6647202 GCA_027123425.1 Erythroxylum panamense
TTAGTTTTGTAATTTATTACTCATCTTTTTGACACAATTACATTAAACAAGAGATATCCCCATATTATATAAAAATATCACTATATTATACAAAACTATCGCTATATTATAAAAAAGATATGACTATATTTACAAAAATACCATAATATTATGCAAAATTTATTAATATATTATAAAAATACTATGTTACACTAAATTAAATACCATTATACACTAAAAAAATCACTTCACACTATAATAATATCATTATATTAAAAAGTACTACCATATTGTAAAAATAATACTACATTATACCAAAACGAAACCACAAATTATACAGAAGAATACCATTAACATTATAAAAAGGGTTAATTACCAAAAAAGTCTCAAATTTCACTCAATTTTGCAATTATAGTCAAAACTTAAAAGAGTGATAATTAAATGTCTGAACTTTTAATTTTTTCTCAAATATTGCTCGATGTTAGTGTCTCTATTAACGGAATTGACATGGAAAGCCACATCAATTATAATAAGTCACATGTGGGATGCTAGGTATAAGTCAATTACCAAATTAAATTATAATTAAATTAAATTAATTATTATTAATTCACTGTGAGGGGATCAGGCATACGAAGGAATGGAGCAAATGGACTAGAAAAATAAATCATCTAAACCAAATACCAATCTCTATACAAAAATGTATATAAACCTTACAAATTAAGGCGAGACAATAGTCTATGTTCTTTTTGTCTATTGTTCTTCTTTTTTTGATAAAAGTTTGTCTTTTATTTTGTGGTTGAGAAATTATTAGAGAGAGAAAGTAAGTTAATAAGGGAAAAGAAAATGGAAAATTTTTAAATGAAAATAATTGGGAATGTGTTTGGGATGAGTGAGTGAAGAAGAAGAGGGACTTTAACCACCATCAAAATAAATTAACTTAGGGTTTTAGGTGGACGACAGAAGAGAGGTGAAGGGTAGGTTAAGTTTTTTTGTTTTATTTTATTTTATTAAAATATGATGTGGATTTAACATAATATATGACATCTTACATTTAATATAACATAATAATGTGGCTTGCCACATCAGTTCTATTAACGGAGACACTAACGTTAGGCTATATTTAAAAAAAATGAAAGTTCAGGTATTTAATTACTATTTTTAAAATTTTGAGCTATAATTGTAAATTTGTGTAAAGTTTAAGATCTTTTTAGTAACTAACCCTAAAAAAATCGCTTCTCACTATAATAAATGCAATTCTATACTAGGTTATCAATGCCATACACGTAAAGTACTCTTCACATACTATAAAAAATATACTTACATATTATACAAAATATGCCACTATATTAAATATAAAATATTACCATATTATAAAAAATACATTAATTATACAAAATACAATAAACAAAACATACCATTTTACACTATATAAAAAAATATTACTTCTCATTAATGAGTGCCATTATACACTAGGTTATTCATGTCATTCAAATAGATACAAAAGATTATACAACTCTAGCAAACTATACCTTACATATTATACAAAAGGTGTCACTGCATTCTATAAAATATACTACTATATTATTAAAAAAAACACTACTACAACCTAAAAAACACTACTATTTTATACAAAAAATGATACTTAAAAATAACAAATAGTGAACGTCCTATTGATATGCAGAGGTTGGGGAGGTCCAGTAGTATATAGCCTTACCCCTAACTTGTTGAGAGGCTATTTCTAGTAAAACCACATGAATATTATATAATGCATATACATATTAAAATAAAAATAAAAGAAAACATAAAAAATAAAAATAAATACGTATAATATAATATAAATAATACAATATGATACAAAAAATGATACTATTCTACAAGAAACAAACTTCATTTTACAATAAATACCAGTGCCCTCCACTTCTGTGAAGAGAATGTCTGCTTAATTTGATACAAGACTGCATCAACTACTCACTGTAGGCATAAAAACAATAGACAAACATTTTAAATATATAAGTTTCCATATAAAATGTGTTTTCATCAGAGTATAATGCAAGGGCATCTAAAGCTTAATTTAATGTAAATAAGAATAAAAGGTTGCTTGATCTTGCTAGAGACAAGGAGTTAACAAGACTTGTGGTTATTACTGGCTTCTCAACGATGACCACAAAACTGGTTTTCACATAACTCGAAACTCATAGTTACAGATTAGGAGAAAAAGTTATACCATCACACAATTTATTGTTACAATATTCTCTGAATTGTATTTGGAAATTAAATAGTGTATGTAATGAATAATAAATATCATCATTAAAGCATTTAATACAAAAGGATTAGCTAATTGTATTTGTGAACATATCATTGCTTTCATTTTAAAGGAGTTGTTCTAAGTTGTTCTCATTCTATACTACTCAAATGCAATTTAAGTAACAACCTAACAAATTATACGAAATGAATGGAAAAAATTAAGAATACAAATTTGTAGCTGAAAATTATTAGATGAAATTGAAAACCTTAATAATGTATTGCTATTTAATGGGAACATCCTGTATTTTTTTTTTTGCGTTTCTAGTCACTAAATTTTTATGCGTGCCAGTTCTTTAATTATTGCTTCTGTTATTCTGCATCGTTTTTACCTGTCACATCTGTATGTGAGTATATCGAGAAACAGTCTCTCTACTATGTAGGGGTAAGGCTGCGTATTATAAAACTTCCCCAAACCCTACTTCACTGCGGGACTTCAGACTGAGTATGATGATGATGATGATACTGTTATAGTATGGTCTATTATCCATAAAATATTATGCTTTGTCACACTAGGCTATAATTTTCATTGCCCATATGTTGCTTGTTCATTTGGAAAATTTAGCATTATAGTTTGATACCTATCAATATATAGAGAAAATGAACATGTACTTGACATGTAATTTTTCTTTAATGCTCTTACTGTAATAACACAAAGACAAAACTCTAATGGAAGATCTTTTAGTTTACAAGAATTTTCTATGAAATGAAAAGCTCAGTGGATTAGATTTCATATAACCACAAAAGAATGTGAAAGACATTAAAGATTAAAAAATGACATAAGTTAAATACGAATTAAACAATAATAATTAACAAAACATCCCTTATATACTCTCATGTTCCTGTTAACGAATTAAACAAAACATCCCTTATATACTCTTATTAACGAATTAAACAAAAAATGACATAAATTGGACAATAGTGACGTCTACGTTCTAACATGGGACTACAATCAGGCATGTGTGTTATCTCAAATCTATGCAGGCCTGATGTAAATTGTAGAATTTTGAATATTAGATGCAGAGGTTACACTTATTTCCAAGCACTGCACAACATCTGAAAAAAATTAAGAAACGCAGCGCTCGGCGCTCCCACCCACGCACACACATATAACATGAGGTTCATTGTTACTTGTTGGAAATAATAACACATAGTGAAACATCGCACCACACCCAGTTTTGTTTCGGGGAGTGGCATACAAGAGATTAGTTTGGTGATTAATTCCTATCATACCAACATGCATGAAGCTAACTGGCTCTTGATTATTATTATTATTATTATTATTATGATCGCAGCCGTTGTCGTCGTCATGGTAACCATCCGTCCATGTAATTATTCAAACTCTGTTCAGCTGTGACTACTGATATGGGATCACCAGGCTGATACCTGCAATTAGTCAAAGTAAAATTAGTTTTAACTTTCCTACAAAAGAGAAAAAGGTCTGAATCATTCACAAGATGTATGGGATTATTAATAGATTATACATACCCAATTTGTAATGTGGGTTCCCAGTCCAATGGATGGTAAAAAGCATCTCCCTGATGTTGACCTGGTGGACGGCCATAACCTCCGTCTCCTTCACTTGGATTCAGCTGGAGTGCACTTAATTGGTATCCTTCCATCAACTGCAACGAAAGCAACAAACACTCTCATGTTCCTGTTATCTTCTTGTAGAAAGCCACCATATATGCAAATCCAAAGGTACTAAAGTCACTCCATTTCGTTCATAGGTATTTCTGCAATCAACTTACCCGTTGTTTCAGGGTTTTATTTGCTTCATTCAGCAAATGTTCCTGCACGTGAAGATACGTTGTAGATTTTAAACAATTAAGATAAAAGGGAAGATATAGGAGATATCATCATTACCTTGCGTTGCAGACCAGTGAGCTGGTCCAGCATGAATTGAGTCTGCAAGGGAAGAGACAGAACAATGGATTCATGATGTTCATCCCTTCTAGTTTAGCTTCTCACATAAGAGGAGGAAACCTTATAGTCGATAGAAAAAGAACCAAGAGGGCCAATTTTTGTTTTGTGGTACTATCATTGTTTCTTCATTGATTCTCACGCAAAGGAGAAACTATAAGTTTTTCTTTCTAATGCTCGATTATCATAAAGGGTGGAGTAGCGTCCAACTAATCAGTATCTTCTGAAGATTCTTAACACAAATTAAGGCTTGAGGAAGTACGTACCCGCGTTGATCTGATCTGTTTCAACGAGGAATCAAGCTGTCTTTCAAGTGATTCAAGCTCTTTGCTGCTCAGAGGGCCAAGATCTTCTCCCAGAAGATTCCTAAGAGTAGTAGCATTTATTCAACAATATTCATTAAAGAAATATTGCTTGACGAGTATCACGCTCTAAAAAGAAGGAGGGAAAGGATTCTCCTAGTTTACCTTTGGGTTCTTTGCAGGTCTTCATATCTTGCTTTCAGTTTCAGATATTCATGCTGACTGCTTAACTCCTGCTACATTCACATCAACAACATGCAGTCATCCACTAAAGCAATTGAATACTTGACACATGCCATGTTCCTATGCTTTTCCCAAAAATAAATAACTTCATAAAAACTGCTTGGTTGCCTTTATGTCCCTAATAATTTAATATAAGCCTTACTGGGGTTAGTCAATTGAGTCTTAATTAAAAACATGTTCAATACAATAGTCCGATTATTTTCTGAAATTTCACTAAATTGACATTGATATTTTGATGATTACCATAATCAAACTTCTTAGCCAATGACTTACCGTCTTAATTCCTCGTATAAACATTTATATATAGAAATGATTAAAGGATAAATACACACATATATGGACAATCAGCAGAAGTTTAAACTCAAGAGGGTATAAATCTACCAGGGCCTCTCTTGCAGACACGTTCGTCTCAGGTGCTCCATAGTTGCATTTTTGGTACCTCTCAAGAGTTTTGAGCATGCTGCTTAAAAATAGTGAAAAGAAGCTAATTGTTAAGTTATGTTACTTCAAATGAAAATATAAATAAATTTTAGCTAGTTACAAATTATGAGGGAGGTTCCTCTGTTGGAAATTGTTTAGTGATTTCCAGAAAGCATCATATAAAACTTGAGCCCTTCCATATAAAACTGCTACTAATTATATTGGCTTGCAAGTACTATTGAAACAAACAACATAACATGAAATTCTTACAAGTTGTGACATGATGAGTTGAAGCAGCGTAATCATAAACGGGGTATGCTAATTACATTGGATTGTTTGAAATCCAGTAGTAACCAATCATTTAATCGACCAAAAGAGAAGAGAAAAAGTCATTTTTTGGGAAAATAGAAAAGAAAACAGTTATTAAGCACGTTAAGGCATAAATATTATACCACCAATCTTGAAAAAATAAATTCTATAACATATGAAATTAGTAAATTATTATATACTACATTGTAAATATTATCAATTGGAAAATAATAAAATTTTAAAACACAATTTTTTTTTACTTAAAAGTAAAACTCAAACGCTTAAGGAAATAATAATAAAAGAGTAATAGATAATATTAAATATATCCTTTAGCTTAAGCTTTTTTATTATATCTTGTGGATATTAGGGTTAGAGACTTACAATGGGTAATCAACTTTAAGTCAGATATGACTGAGAGAACAAGTTTGTTGACTAGAGAAGCAGGAAACCCTAACTTCTTGGAGTGACCAAAACCCTAAAATGTCTCCCATCCAATCCACTACACTACACAGCAATTCCTCTACTGCATTTTGGACATGCAAGTATGTCCTGCAGAGAGATTCAATTTGATCCAATGGAAAAATTGGATGTTCAGAAAATACTAACCTGAACTCTCTGAAGAGAAGAAAAACAGGCCGTCTCATTCAGCATAATTGAATTTTTAAAAAATTGGGTTTGCATAAGTTGAACCTTGAATGAAATGTTGAGAATTTTAAGTCAGAGAGGGAAGGATTTGAGAGACTTAGATAAGGTGGCCGAAAACCCTAAAAATGACAAGAAGTTCCATAATTGAGTATGGAAGAAAGTGATAGCCTCCGAGTTGCAGAATTATCCAACGAAATTGACATCAATTTTCCAAATCAATTGTTAAGGGGTTTATAGAGACAAGAACTTTTCAAAGCATGGTTAAATCAACCAACAAAATTTTAAAAAAATTGTAAGCAATTACTATGGAAGAGCAGCTTCTTGATTGAGGTAACAATAGTTGTGCTAGAAACTTTAAAAAGACCAGAGAAGAATGAAAACAGTGAAAATTAAGAGAGAGAGACAGAGAAGCAGTACAATAGCCAAAGCTTTTGCTGGGAAAGAATTGAAACCAAGTTTTGAAACGAGTTCTTTTGGTGTTTTAATTGAGGAAAAAAAGAATCCAAAAGCCAAGATCAGATCGATCACTTTTTCGACACCACAAATTGCGCACTAAAATGGAAAATTCCATTTTATATGTTTAGCGGAAAAGGAAAAGTGGACAAAATAAAAGGCAGATGTTTTGGTAACAAAAAGGAAGACAGAAGTTTAGGTTACAATAAAACAGTGTGTGAACTGGCTTCTCTTTATGAATGGGTTTAGTTTTCAGTAGCAGATCTAACATTAAAACCTGCTAGACATTCACCGAAACGGAAAACCTCGTCAGAGTTATAAACGGCTTTTGTATCTCTGTCTTTCTTTTCATTTCTTGCTTGGTCTCATTTTTTGAAAAAGAAATTTCTTTTCGGGTCCTCAAAACAGACACTGGAAACAGCAAAAATCAAACCTTTAAGCTCTCGAGATTTCAAAACAAGAAAAGGAGGAAGAGAGAGATGGATCAATTAGAGAAGGTAGAAGGGAGGGATTTTCCTTTTATTTATTTGTACTGTGGTACAAGGTTTGGTTGTTTTGGTGATACCTTGAACTACTGCAAAATTCGTACAGCTTTCCTCTATTGGAGAAGATGATGAGAGCAACCTCGGCATCGCAAAGAACGGAAAGCTCGTAGGCTTTCTTCAAAAGCCCATTTCTTCTTTTTGCAAAGGTCACTTGCCTGTTAATCTTGTTCTCAATCCTCTTCAACTCAACCCTACCTCTTCCCATTATGTTCTTTCTCTTATAAAGCAAAATTCTTCTGTAACCCCAACACTTCTCTCTTGATTTTGTACACTTCGTAGCTAAGCCCCTTCCATACTTATACTCTCGATCTCTCTTCCACCACCTCCTCCTCTTAGCTGGGAGTGATTGCTTACACTATCAAATTTATCATGATCTCTGTCAACCACTTCAAAAACAATAAAGTTTTTATCTTTTTATTTTCTTTCTACATTTTTCTATTTGCTTTCGCTTTGGCCCCCCTGTAAACAAAAAAGTCCAACTTCGCTACAAGAAGTTATTGATCTGTCAGCGAAGTCAAAGCATCTTTGGTCGTCGATAATGCGATGGGAAGTAGATCAGACGGTAGACATAAACTAGAGGAATAGGAACAACCTTGAGAAAAAGGTAATTATATGCGAACAGGAGATGCCACGTGTTCAAATATGAAGAGAAGTGCGTCAGATAATTCCAACTTCCTTTTCTATTAGAGCTCATAATGCTTTGTATAGCCACAAATCAATAGTGAAGCGTGAACACAATATGGGTTCGAAATCTCTCCTAATACTTTATAAAAAATATGAGATAAAATAGAATATGCCAAGAATACCTATGGACAATGATGGATCTCTAATACTTATCCGCCACAAGTTGTTGCTAATCCAACAAAGCAACTAATTGGTAAAATTATGGAAGAAGTTCTCCAAATACCCTGCAAGCTATGAGACAGAGTCGCTATAAATGGTAAACTACCTAATCCTTCCAATTGAATTGATTTGAGGACTTAACCCTTTTGTTGTTTTTATCTTCCAAAGTTCATACCAGTGTAATAAACCATGGTGAAGCGCAAACAAAGCGTTGTTGACGAATTTAAACTATTGAAAAATTGGTAAGGAAATGAATTTTCCCAAGAAAAAAATTGAAGTTCATTTTCCAAAGGAATCGCCTATCTTGGATAAAGATTCCAACCAAGTCAAATATTTCCAATACTTATTGTGTTTGTGTAGTGTGAAAAGGCAATATTCACAGCATCTTTTATAAACAATCTGGATTGTATCATTTTTAGTTCATTGTCTCATATGTTTGTTGAGAAAAACTCACTTTCCAAACTTAACCTACAAACCCTAATTCTCAATTCTCAATTGTCACCCCTATATTGCCTTTCTATTTGTTAGCGTCTAGCATCTATTACCTTCTAATGTCTTCTTTATTGACCATCTTCATAATTGTCGCATTTATATAGCTCATTCCTAACGTTTCCATTTTTCTTTATACAGGAATAAAGAATGATACTGCGAAAAGTAAGTTTGTACTAGACACAGAAGCTAGATACTTTGTTGTTGCAACTAAGTACTTGGACATCGTAATTTGAAAACTCCCGTGACTAAATTACTACAAGAAATAAGGTCCAAATATTATCTATGATGTTGCATATGAGCTTAAGGATATAGAGAAAATATTCCTTAAAAAGCTGAAATCTAACTTCAAAATGATGCTGAAGAATCTTTCATGTAAGGTGTTTAGAGAAAAAAAGGCCTACTGGTCCCAAGTTGGAAAGAAATTAGGATGGTGATGAAGTAATCTGAAGATAAAACTTATCAATGATAGATATAGTTACACCTATGAATTGGCAATAAATATTAGTTTTTTTAATATCATATTTGTTGTATTCTCTTATTATGTTTGCCTAAATATGACTTTTCTTTATCAAAAATGAATTGCTTGACAATCTTACATTGTAGTTAATACAATGGTATAGATTCTTATGTTTCCTAGTTCATTTTCTGTTTATACTCTTTTTTATTTTTATTTCATTGTTGTACTAGAGTGAAGGATTGAAAAAAAAGAGATAAATATAAAATTTTAAAAATTAAGATTAAAAATTAAGGCTTAATGATTTATTGGTTAAGTTTGGATAGATCAGTGTGAATTAACTTATATATATATATGTGCGTGTATCTTGTCAATACTTAATTGACATAATTTTGATGTGATGTGGTTAAGAATTCTATTAATTAGAGGCTTTTTTGACTAGTTTTAAAAATGTTGGAGTTCTTTTAAAACACTTTTTAGCTTTAATGTCTAATCTAAATTTAAGTAAAAATATTAGGATTCCCTAACAATATCCACATAATTAATTAAATTTTGAACAAGTTTACCGAGAGTGCTAGTTCATTAGTCTCTTCTTATTTATATCAATGAAGATTAAGGGTTACAAAGTCTAATTCTAAATTATAAATAATGTCTATATTTATTTATACAATTAAATTTTATCTAATAAATATATATTGGGATAATCAATCCTAAAGTGCTCAAACTTTGGAGTTTTTTTTAATTTAGTGTCCAAGTTTTTAAATTTTTTAATTGAGTGATCAACCTTTGAAAACTTTAACAATTCAGTTCAAAACATTAATTTTTGTTAATGTGACTAATATATGAACATCTATATGATATTTAGTAGACATGCTACAATATAAAAAATAAACTTTTAAGCTGAATTATTAAAGTTTTAAAAAGTTGATCATTTAATTGAAAATTTTAAAAGCTTAGGTACTGAATTGAAAAAAATCTTAAAATATTAGACACTTTTGAAAATGTTATTCCAATTTATATATCTCATATTCAATACATGAAGTTTTTTAAACTTCACAATTAAGTAAAACTCAATTTACAGTATTTTTCTCTTTAATTGCTTTATTATGTGACTCATTAGTTCCTAATATGTTAAAAACGAATGCAAATTTTGATTTTAGTTCATAACTACTATAATTAGGGAAATTAAATATCTTTTTAATTGATCTTTAAATTTTAATTACATAATTTATAATCATATATCAAAATTGAAATCTAGTAACACATCACTACCACCTAATTATTAGGAATGTCAAAGTGGTTTAACTAACATATATATGCAGATAATATTATATAATTTAATTATTTCATCATCTAATGTTTCAATAAGATATAAATTATGAAATTACATTGTATCGTATATAACGTTTAATCATGTTTTTTTCCTTGCAAATTAGGAATCTATTTCTACTTAGTTGAAAACTCATTTTCAAATCCCAATTCACTTTAACTAGAGAATTGTTAAATCATTATTATAAATAGAATATATCATAAGTAGAATCAAAGTATAATAATTTATATATGTGATACTTTGGTGATTTTAAATTTAAAAATTAATCATACAATTATCACAATGACAATATTCAAATATACATAAGTAATTTTCCATAAATGATTCTCATTAGTTTGGCAGTGAACTTATTCTCATTAGTATGTCAATGAACATATTCTCTTATAACACTTATAAATTAGTTTAAGTATCTTCATATTTTAATTTATAAGATAAACTATTTTTTTATAAGATAAAAACATAATCTATATCAGTTATACCACTTTAATATTTTTTTTTCTTAATGAAACTATAGTATCAAAGCTTTTTAATTGTTTAATTTGATAAACTAATCAAGGCTATTTTTATGAAATTGTAAGTTTTATTATTTCTATTTGTCATCTACTTGCTTTCCTAAAAAACCCCTTGACTTGTTTGTTGTGATTATTATCTTCAAACTTGTATGCTTTCTCTTATTTCTAAAAAAAAATTGTACATGTTTTATTCCAATCCTTTATTTGGAATCTACCAAGTCATTTATTTTCTCTATTTAAAGCCCAAAATATATAAGATGTATATGGTTTATTAATTGTTGATTAACTAAAGTAATTAATTATAAAAATTAAATTAGAAATGGGTCACAAGACACTAAAGGTTTCATGGCATTAGCGGACAACCAACGTCTTTGAAGCCCCAGTGACTAGTGACTATGATAACATATGTCCTATTTTCTAAGAATCTTAACTCCATATCACTTTGTTATCAATCCTCTGTGTATCTCCAAAATACTTTTACTTATTTTCATCTTATCTTGCATCTCATCATTGTGTATATTAGGGTGTTTATATCTACACACATAATCAATGAAAAACATAAACACATACTCTAAAATATTCTTTATTCCATCATGGTACTATATCTCACTCTCAATTCTTTCAACATCTAGTTATTTTTTCTTTTGTCAAAATGCTCACTACATCAATCCATAAACTTAACACATACATAGAAAACAAATCATAAACTTATGCTCCTTTTTTTTAGGTCATCACATCAATCATAATTCACATTGCAAAGTTCACATAACCAATAACCAATCTCATCTTTGATTTTAACCATGGCAGACTACACTTCAATTTTACCTTTTAATCAAATCATAAATTTTCTTACAATGCCTCTAGAATTAAACAATTACCTTGTGTGGAGAAATCAAGTATAAGTCATTTTGATTGCATCTGATCTATATGGCTATATTAACGGGACACTCTTGCCATCATCAACTGAAAACACAGCTACACATTCGATCGATTAGTGTATTGTTTCCTTATTGCATCTCTTACTAGTTCCATTGCTTGCTTGGCTCTTGGTTGTTCCACAGCTTGCAATTTATGGATCACGCATGAATGCCACTTTATGTAACATTCTTTGTCTCAATGCTTCCTTCTTCACTAGAAACTTCACACTCTTAAGAAAGGGGAAACCACCAATATTAACTTCTTAAAATTTTTCTCAACAAAAGTTGATGAACTTGTCACCATTGGCAACTATATACCCAAAGATGACCTTGTTCTTTTCATGGTCAATAGAGTTACAACTGAGTATGAATCCTTTATTACAACCTTGGAGCATTAAGAGTTAAACATCTTTTTTACTGAACTTTGAGCAAAACTTTTGATTTATGAACAAATTCTTCAATTGCTCAATTCTCTACCTTACTCAAAATAGCACTTGCGACTTCAAACCACTGTGACTCCTCCTCCTTTCACGGCATCAATAGACCTCCTAAATCTAAAAAAATTATGCAACGAATGAAAATAAAAGAAGCTAGAACAATGCCTCTATGTGGACCATACACAATTGGGATTTTTCTAGGCCATTAGGTAGCAAGCCTCTTGACTAATTCTCCACAAATTATCTTAGGCCACATTTTACACCAGCCCATCCCACTTAACTCCAATTTTACCATAATAACCCATATCCCAAACAACCTCATCCTAACTCCTCTAGATCTAAGCCTATTGGAAATGGGGACATATTCCTGCCCACTATCATTTTAGGTACTCTAAATCTCAAATTCATCCATTTGGAATCCCATGCAATCCCAACAACCTTACCACAACCTTCTTTGGACTAAATATTTAGCTCATCTTGATACTTCTTAGTTTACTTTAATCAACATCACTGAATAGTTACTCGACATTAGAGCTACCGTTTACATAACTCTAGATCCTAATCTTGTAGAATCCTTTACACCGCATGATGGTTTGAATCAAATGATTATCAGTAATGGACAAACTTTTCACATTTTCTCAATTTGTGCATCCACTTTTCTTACTTGTTATTGTCTTCTTCATCTTAGTAATATTTTAATTGTTGGATAATAATCTCTATCTAATAAAGGTCCCTTTGCACTTGAGCATTCCTCTCACCTTCGTAGATTCTTCTGCTTCTGTTTATCTGCGACACCAATGTCTAGGTCATTTGTCTCTATCTACAATCTCTACATTGTCTATTTTTCGTTTATTAAGTGAAATATTATGTTACCATGTACTTCTTGCCTTTAAGAAAAAAGTATTCGTCTCTCATTTTCCTTATCTTCTCATATCTCTACAAAATCTTTAGAGCTTATTCATTGTGATATTTAAGGACTTTAACCATTTGTTTCACCTTTTAGATATTGATATTTTGTTATTTTTGTTAACAATTCCAATCATTTTACATTGATTTTTCTCTTAGTTCAAAATCTCATGCCTTACACCATTTAAAATTTTTTTAAACTACTTTAGAAATATTTTCTCCAATACCATTAAAACTTTTTAATGTGATAAAGGTCCTGAACTCTTTGTTCATTATCTTAGTTCCTATAGCATTACTCTTTGCATATCATGCCCCTATACCCCTGAACAAAATGATCTTACTAAATGAATTTTTTTGACATATTACTAAAACTGGTCTCAGTCTTCTTCTCTATGATTTTCTCCCCATATTCTTCTAGTTTGAAGCATTCTCTACTATTGTCTACCTCATCAATTTGTTACTCACTTCTGTCCTTCATAACAAATCCCTATATAAAATGCTCTTCCATACCAAACCTAAGTTCTCTCATCTTTTTATTTTGTTTGTGATTGTTTTCCCCTTTTAGGCATCGTTCACCCTAATAAACTCTCATCCAAAGTAACTCCATGTATCTTTCTTGGCTAATCATATTAGTATAAAGGCTTTTGAATCCCATCACATCTAAACTTAACCTATCGCATCATGTTTGTTTTCTTGAAAATTCTTTTCCTTATAATTAAACATCATCACTGTAACATCACATTTTCATACTAAGAGCTAGAACCCTAGATTTCAGTAATTGAGGAATAGCAATGAGAGATTAGAAAAATGCATTTAATGTTCATGTATAATGTCAGCACACACACATGTGAATTTGATTATTGCACACATTAAAATGATTATACATGCAGTCATTGACATTTTCAGGTATAATTGATCTATAAATGTGATTATATTTAGAATTGTGAATTATATCCTTTAAAAATTGAGTTAGAGTATATAAATAGTGAATTGGAATTTTTGGTTAAATATGAGAATTTTTTGAAATCAAGGATATTTTTGGATTAGGAAAAATGTCAAGTGACAGAACAATTGATGAATAACAGTAAAAATAAATGTCAAATGGCAGTAAAAATTTTAATATGTGACATTAAGATTTAATGACAAGTGTCATTAAAAATTGGGAGAAATTTGGGTTAAAAATTGGAGACAAATGGACTAGTAGATTAAAAGACCAAGAAGAGACCTTGAAAGAGTGACATGTGGCAAGTGACAAGTGTCACTTGCCACACCACTTGTTTTAAACTATGAAATTCATTAAGTGAAAGACCCACATTATTGTCTTTCACTTGTTTTTTACGAGACATGCTTCATTTCTTCTTCTTGTTGCTAAAAGACCTAACCCATTTCACCTTAAAAGAGTGATGATCGTATCTGTTGGAGGAGCTAGTCATGGTGATTGAAGAAGCTTTGGGTAAATAAAGTAACTTATTAATCTTCATGGATTTGATGAATGAAGCATATTTGATGATAGTTAGAAGTTAAATGTTCATAATCGGTACATGCTAAAACGTGAATGAGTAATATGGTGGATTAATGTCTTTCTTTGGTGTTTTGATGGGTAATAGATTATGGAATGATATAATGTTGGATTTATTGAGTAAATGGTGTTTAAAGTGTGCTAGAAAAATGTTAGCTGTGACATTTTTCACTGATTATGCATCTATAATTTAGTCATAACTTGTTTTGTAGATATCCAAATGAGATTATTTTTTATTTGGATTAAATTAGAGACATATGACTACATTTTTCTTGAAGACATCGAATTCAAATTCTGTCTTTAAGAGTTGCAAATTTTAACTATAACTTGAGTACTGAGTGAAGAAAGTTGATGATAAATGTATATATGTATGTGTTTTGTTTGTAGTGTTCATAATCAAGCCTGGACTATAATTTGTTTATGGATGATATTAAGTTAAAATGGAGTTAGAATAATGGGGAAATGATAAATAATTGAACTATAAATGATAGATTAAGCATAAGGTGTTGAATGTAGTTAGTAAAGAGTTGGAAATCTAGAAAATATAGATGTAATTGGATATACTTTGGGGTAAGAGGCATAAGTTTTTCTGTATAACTCGGATTAAGGTCATTTAAGTATGATTAGAAAGAGAACTTCAAGATATACAGCTTCTATGAAGGCCCCTAGAAGAGATTTTGATGTCTAGAGGGTCAAGATTTCAAATTATTATAAGAGACCCATAAAGGTCCGCTCAACAAACATGGATGTCCGCCTAACGGGCATTCATTGGTCAATTGGTCTTAATTAAGGCTTAAATGAGGCTTGAATTGAACCTAGAATGATGCTTTGATTAAGTGATTAAATATGTGATATGTTTGAAGTGATACGTTTATAACTTAGTGAATAAATGGATGATACCAAAGTACCAAAGGCATGAGTGTAATGGGAATGAAGATGTTTATATGATTATAGTTATGGTTCAAAGGAGTTGAGTAATATGCACGAAGTGCTTAAATGTGAATAAGAATTGGATTTTATGAGAGTATATAATGTTAGAAAAGGAATGACAAGAAATTAAGTTATGATATTAGAATAACCAAGTGTTTTTGAGGTGTAAGCCTAAGAATAACCTAGACACATACAAAAGATAAGGATGGAATGGTGAACTTAGAATGATAAGAAAATAATTGTGAATAAGTTGAGAATATGTATGATGAGGAATTAGATAAGAAAGTGATGAGTATGATAAAAAAAATTGTTTTGAGAGAATGTGTTACTTGGTAATTACTTAAGTATGAATTTTGATGACGAAATTCTTTTAAGAGGGGGAGAAATGTTGGACCCCGAATTTTTCTTAGAATTTTAAGTTAAAATTTGACATGAAATTAGAAATTGGTGGTGAATTCGTCATGTGTAAAGGAAAAGAAAATTCATGATTTTGAATGATTATGTGTAATGTTCTATGTGAGCAAATTCTAGTTTG
>JAOTIZ010000001.1:6653852-6674096 GCA_027123425.1 Erythroxylum panamense
TCGCTAATTTCGTTGGTAATTTTCTGACAGAAGAATTTATTGACCGAACAAAAAAATCGTCGGTAAATTTAACGACGGAAATTTTACCGTCGGTAATTCCGTCGGTAAATCTACCAACGGAAAATTTCCGTCGTTAAATGTAACGACGGCCATTTCTCCGACGCCTTTTTTCGTTAATAAATTCCGTCGCTAAATAATCATACCGACGGAATATGTACAAATTCCGTCGGTAAATTCCGTCGCTAAACTCTATTTTTCTTGTAGTGACTAGATTTCTTATAATTTACATTTTTTTTTCAACCTACTCATATAGTTTAAAGGTTTACAATGAAAGCCTTAAACAATACCTCATTATCCCCAAAAAAGATTTACTATTAACCACATGTTAAAAATCCTAATAGAGGATAATTAAGTCTCATCCAAAGTAAATCAAGCACTTGTCTATACTTCCTCTCCATCAAATAGTTAAACGATGTTGTACAGCCTTTTAAATCTCCTCGTAAGTATGACGATATCTTTTCCTCTCTCATCCTTAACACAAAAGGCATTCGTATAAGTTGTTGCACAATGTTGTGTTTTATTAAGAAGGAATTTAGACAAGAGGTTTGAAGTTAGATTTGTAGAGATAAAAATGGTAGATATTGTTTGCATTTAACAATAAATATTACTCTTGGATATTTATGTAGTAGTATGAGCAAAGTTCAATTTCACATCAAGTACCTAATATGAATCAATATTAGTAGAAAATACAATGCACTCCTTAATTACTTTAGAGTGTCATATTTACTCACCACTAATTGAGCTATCATAATTTTTAGTAGTATTAAAGATATTCTTACATGAGATAATTTGAGAATTTTAAGTCTCACGATCATTTATATAATTATTACAATAAGTATTTCTATAAATACATAAGTAATGTTTTATATGAAATTCTAATGTCGAATTAGTTTAATGAATTTATTTTCTAGCAATCAGTCACATATTTATTTAAGTATCTTTGTACTTTAATTTATCTGATCAACTATATTTTGTAAGAAAAATGTTATGTTATTGATTTCCATTCTCAACAAAATAATGATTTAGAAAATACATAAATTTCATATTTTTATTTGTAAATTATAATTAACTATACCTTATGAGTTATTTACTTATACAAATATAT
Source organism: Erythroxylum panamense (assembly GCA_027123425.1). Taxonomy (NCBI): domain Eukaryota; kingdom Viridiplantae; phylum Streptophyta; class Magnoliopsida; order Malpighiales; family Erythroxylaceae; genus Erythroxylum; species Erythroxylum panamense. Next base: position 6,655,018 of record JAOTIZ010000001.1, read on the forward strand.
AAAAAATAAAGAATGTCTTAAATCAAATATGTTATAAATGTAAAATCGATTAATTAGCTGAATGATATAAATCAGTATTACACTCAACGCAGGGGACAAAAGTGCATTTAGACAAAAACCCAGCGTCCCGCACATGAGTTAACAAGAAAGCCTAGTTTAGAGCGCTGTCTGGTGGTCGAAGCTTGCTGGTACAGCCTTGCCATGTCTGTCCATCAGCCAGATGAGTGCCAACTGTAGATTGTCTTGTCAGCAACAAGAGCCAAGTCTGACCCTCGAATGACCATATTGATGATTGAGTATCGACATTTTCTTTTTCAACTGGCCCAGTTCAATTACTGTCTTCCTGAACTGGCAAAAAGTAAAGACTTTATACCATACATATATATATATGAAGATGAAGTACCTCTTTTACTCACCATCAATGAAATAACTACCATGATACAAAATCATATCACTCACATCTAGGCTACTTTACTGCAAAAGTTCCCTTCACAGGATGGAGGATAACTACACCTAGTATAAATACAAGTGAAAAAGATGACAGAGATGTGCATAATATAAAAAGAGAGACGCAGTACTCAGTAACTTTGAAGAATTCACAGTAGAGCATTAAATAGGTTAAGAAGAAGTTTAACAAAAAGATGCGGTAATCTTGGCCCCTAAAAGAAGGCATTCCAGAAATGAGTGAAGTTACCACCGATTACTTTCTCTATTTGATCTTATGGCTTTATTTGGATTCCACCACTTCAATCATCAACCTACCTGTGGGCCACTCCGCAAATTGCTTTACTAGAGACGTTTTAACTCAATGCATTGAAGTCACCGCATAAGCAAAGTGAATGCCGAGTGTAAATCAATATTAGACAAAGGAACTTTATCCCCAGGGATATTTATGTGCAGCCTATTTCGAATGCGTCTCTTCATGGTACCTCTCTAACCACCTCTGCTAGCCATTTCTTTCTGGTGGCATGGTACGTAGAAACTAGCTGTCATTGATGAGCTGAGCTACTTTCTTCTTTTCTCTATCTATCCAACAAATTCTTTTAGCTCATGATCTCTGTCAATAAATGGACTCAATCCCTGATCGATTCTTTAATGTTCTAGTTACTACTATGAAAGCCTTAAATTATTCAACGCCCTTCAAATTTATTCGTCTTGAACATCACTACTGAGCTATGTTTTAAAACTCGGATCGGACCGGTCGGTCCGACCGGTGACCGGTCGGTGGTCCGATCCAGTTGATCCTTTAAAACCGGCTATAAATTGACCCAGTCTGAACAGGTCAAAACCGATCAATTGACCGGTCGGACCGGTCCGATCCGACCGGTCTGACAATTTTTTTTTTAAATTTTTTTATATTATATATAATTAAATATAATTATTGCATAATTATTACGTCACATCGGTTCGACCGGTGGTTAAACCGGTCGAACCGATCAAACCAGTGACCAGTAAAGCCACCGATTCAATGACCGGTCCGAGTTTTAAAACATAGCTACTGAGTGTTATTAAGATTCGCTGAGTGTTAACAAATTAATAGCGTCATATTCAACAAAAATTGGTATAGCTGATGAGCCATGATTCTCCAACTTTTCTCTGTGAACACCTTTACTCACCATGATTCTCCAGCTTTTCTCTATGAACACCTTTACTCACCATGATTCTCCTGTTACTTAATCTAGTTTTTCTCTTTTGTCTCCCGCTCTTCATCCTCTCTTCTCTTAGCTTGCTTTCGACACAATCCCCCAGTTTACGTGCTGATCTTCAATTCAAGGCACTCCTTGCTAGCACCACCTCCCTTTTTTTTCTCATCCTTCATCTCTCTTGAAGGGTATTCTCGCCATTTAATCTTTGCCGCCTATGTAATTTTATCATTTTTAGAAACGGTAATTTGCCACCTTTTTTCCTAACAAAAGTTGCTTTGCCTTTTTAGTTTTTCCACCAATGCTGTCTGCAACTCCAAAACCGTTTCCATCTTTGCCCTCCCAAGCTTCACTATCTATCACCTCTACACCCAAAATACTACACCTCCTTCCAAACCCTCAACCTCAATTCCCCAGGAGAACAAAATTTCTTAGAATAGAAGCCGAAAACAGGTGGTAGGTGAATCTTCTAACCTTACTCTTCATTATAGTCCTCCCAATGGAATTGAAGGAAGGTCCACAGTAGCACTACATAAAGACATATTAAAAGCAAGAGAACGCAGCTGGAAAACCACTCTTGTCAGGTTCTTCATATAATACAAACCACCCTTCCCTGTGATCCAAGGATTGATGATGAATCAACAGAGAGTGAGAGGTTTGACGGAGCTTTTAATTGAGGATAATCTAATTGTATTCACTTTCTCCTCGCAAGATGAAGCTAAAAGAATGGTCAAAGAGGGTAATGGGCATGTTGCTCAACTACCACTATTTCTTCAATCTTCGCAACATGGAATCATATTAGAGAATGTTAAATCCACAACATTCCTTTTTGGATCAACATAAATAACATATGACTACAGTATTGGACCACACAGGGTTTAAGTTTGTTAATATAAGTCATCTTGGAAAGCCTCTTTGTAGAGATGAAAATACAACAAAAAGGAAGTAGATTGGCTATACAAGCATAAGTGTTAGTGTGGACATATCTAAGAAGCTACCCAACTACATTCCCATTTTGAGGTCACTTTACTAGAAGATAATGTCCTTGTAACATACAAATAGAAGCCATCTTTTAAGATACAAGGGAAAGTTTGGAAACTTATGGGCAAATTATTCACAAGGGGTGATTATATTGAACTAATGGGATTAGATAATGCTATTCATCTCTTATCAGGCCCTCCATGACAAAGGAAGATTTTGTAACTATTGACAATTCAAATGATTCAAGGAACACTACTACAAAAAATACTAATGTGGAAGAAATGATTGAATCTATAACAATAGCCACTGTAAGCAATCATGTCTTCCCTACTCATATCAATTAGAGCATTATAGAGACTAAATCAAATGAAGATGAAATTAAGGAGACTGTAACTCATTTAGTAAGCTTCGACAATTTAGTGGAGAAGGAGTAGAGGAGAATCAATTTCAAAATGTGATCAACAAGAGGAATCAAAGAAGTAGTAAGTAGTAAGGTCCCCAAAAGAAAAAATATCTTAACATGACAATCATTGTGTGGAATGTACGAGGGCATAACTGCCCAAAAAACTTAACGCTTTATGTGTTAAGGACTAAGTCACTAATTTTAGTACTTTTAGAAACTAAAATTACGTTTGAGAATTTGAATAAATTGGAGATATTGGGGTCTTATGGGAAAATTTTCTCCAATTACCATAATCACTCCTATGGAAGAATCGTTATTGATTATAACGTGAATTTTTTGGAAATTCAAGAAAGAATAAAAATGAACAATTTATGAACTTAAAATTGCATTTTATTTAGGAAAGGGTAATAACTTACTCCTTTTTTATGGATAGCTTGACTATGGCTTTTCAAAGAGTTAGTCTTTGGTCCACCTTAAAGAGAATTTGAGGAACATGCTCTGGACCTTGGATTATATGTGGTGACTTCAACTATACTCTTTATAAATTAGATGTTGATGGCCATTATAATATGAGGAATTATAATAGGGTTTTCAAGGAATGTGTGGAATAGTTAGGAGAGACAAATCTAAAGCATGAAAGGTACTTTTACACCTGAAGCAATAAACAAACTTCTAATTGATTCATAAGGAAAAACCTTGATAGGGCTTTGGTCAGTAGTGACTGGCTATCACAATTCCTTAAAAGTAAAGCTACCTTTATAGGGCCTTTGTTTTTTTATCACACCCCAATTCTAATTGATGCCCTTTTATAGGGGATAATCAAACATCATCCATTCAGAATTAATAATTCCCTGGTCAACGTAGAGAGGGTAAGGTTATCAGGGAAGGGTTGTTCAATCTAGCTTCTGGCACCAAACAGTTCATTTATATCCAAAAGTTCAAAGCTATTAAGGTAAAATTGAAAAGCTAAATATTTTAAGATTTCCTGATACAAAAGTAGTTATCGATAATGCCAAAGAGAGTATGATTTCCTCTTAATTCTTGCTATCTTTGAACCTTATATACCCTACACTTCTCTAAAAAGAAAAATTGGACTTGGAATACTACCTTAGGGCTATTCATATTCATTCATCTTTGATTTAACAAAGAGCTAGATTTACCAGGATCAAAGAGGGATAGGTCTTCCAAGTTCTTCTTTAACAATCTAAATGCTAAGAAGAACATTAACAAGATTTGTTCAATAAAAATTATGGATGGTAGATTATTGACGGGTTTTAAAAAAAACATTTTGGAAGAAGCAATCAACTTTTATAATTCTCTAATTGGTTTTAATTATAGCTCAACATCCTTAATGGAGACATTACAATCGTTTATCTCTAATAAAGTATCAAATGAGGACTCTATCATCAAACCAATTGAGAACAAAGAGATTGATGAAACTATTTTTCAACTATATGGGATGAAGGCCTAGGTCCTCATAATTTTAATGGCTATTTTTATCAAAAGGCCTGGTTAGTGATTAGACCCATGGTCAGGGATGATATTCATAAATTCTTCACTAAGGTTGTGCTATTAAAAGAGATCAACAAAGCCTTCCTTTACCTTATACCTAAAATTTCAAAACCATCAACCTTTGAAGATTTAAGACCAATTTCATGCACCAATTTCATCTACTTAATCATTGTTAAGATCCTAGCTAACATATTAAAAAGAAGCCCTTAGCTCAACCGTTAGTGACAACCAAAATGCTTTCTTAAAGGATAGAACTATTAGTGAAAACATACTCATTATCTAGGAGCTCCTTAAAGGCTACTCTAGAAGGAATTCTCCTCTTAATTATACCATCAAAGTAGACTTTAACAAAGCCTTTGACTGTGTCAATTGATCCTTCCTTTTCTAAGTATTAAAGGTTTTTTATTTTTCTAATATTTATATTAATTATATAAAAGCCTCTGTCAGTGCAACATCCTATAGTTTTCTTCTAAATGGAACACTTATAGAGATTTTCAAGGCTGCTGAGACATAAGATGGGGGAATCCTCTATCCTATTATCTTTTCATCTATGCATGGAATTCCTATCTCGGGTATTGAACCATAACATATTCAATAATGCCAATTTTAAATTCCACTATAAATGTAGAATATTATTTCTTACTCACCTTTTTTTTATAGATGACTTGGTTATATTTTGCAAAGCTCATCCTAGATCAATATAGAGTGATGGAAACTCTAAACTAATTTACCTTCATGTTAGGACTATGTGTGAATTTCAAGAAAAATTACTTCATATTGTCATCAAGTGCATATTCTCTAGAGACTATCATTTACTAGGTATGATTAGGAAAAGCCCTCCTGTGCTCTATCTGGGTCTTCCAATTACTACTAGAAGATTAAGCTTCTACAAATATCTACTCCTTATGGAGAAAGCAAAAAAAACTAGCCTATTAGACAAAGAAAGACTTATCCTATGGTGGAAAAGTCCAACCTATCAAATCAATCATCAACTCACTACGCATATATTGGAGAATGCATTTTTCTCTCTCAAAAAATTTAATCAATACCATTAAGAAAATGTTGAGAGCATTTTTGTAGGGTAAATCAGGAGGGGGCACAGAACTAGCAAAAGTAAAATGGTTAGATGTTTACAAGCCTAAGGAAAAAAGGGGTTTGGTAATTATTTCAATCAAAATGACTAACAACATCTTAATACTAAAAAGACTTTTGGAATTGAGAAGATAGAAGGTCTTTATGGATGGGATGGTTGCACAACTACTTTTCAAAAGGAAAAAGTATTTGAGCTCTACGTAGGAGTACATTCAGGTCTTACTTCTTACGCTATCTACTAAAGCTTAGAGAAGAGTTTACAAGAGATATGTAATATAGAATAGGACATGGCAAGAAGGCATTTATATGGTATGATAATTAGATAGGTTTTAAACCTCTCACTCAAATTTTTGAAGCCGTGGAAGCATTTCTAGACCCCATGACCAGGTTAAAGTCTCTACAATAATTATGGTTAATCAATGGGTACATTCTCTTAAGACTATATACAACATCTAAAACCTTTATATCATTCCGGCATAGCCTAACAGGATAGTTATTGATAGTGTGATTTGCCTATTTAAAAGTTCTCAAACAAATTTTATAAGAAAATGATTTATTTCAACAATCTTAATGTACCTTGGCATGAGGTGGTGTGGAGTAAGTTAGGCCTAGATGAAACTTCCTTCTTTGGATGGCAATAAAGAATAGACATAGTATGATAGACATATTACAATTCTATGTAAGGAGAAAATGGAATCAAAGGACCATCTATTTTTTGAATTTTATTTTTCTAGCTTGATATCGAAGACTATAAGGATGTGCTACTTATGGAATGTGGACTTCAAATCTTTCAGTAATTAATTGGCTTATTATGTATCATTCTTCTAATCCTTCCTGAAAATTTCATTTATTAGTGTTAGCTATCACTACATAAGAGATATGAAAGAGTGAAATATAGAAGATTCCAAACAAGGAAATAACCAAAGAATTAGTTTTTCATGTCATATTGCAAAAAATAAAGACGCAAAATTATTTGCCTAGAACTTGCAAGAGATTGCAACCAAGCATCAGATTCAATATAAAGGTATAGCATGTAAGTGTAAGAATGTAATTATAATTGTAAAGCAAAATCTCAGTTAATCCCACACTATATAGTGAAATTTTCATTCTAATTTTCTCTCATACATGTTAACCCAATTAAGCAGTGAGGTCCTCACTTAAGAATGAAACTATCTAAAACATGAAAATGTGTTGAACATGGTACTATAAGGTTAGCCACGTGGCTTGAATTTAAAGAAGATGCAGCTATCTTGAGTTGTTTTGGTATTTAGCTTTTGAAAGCTTCATAATTGTAAGTTCCTTAAAGGGAACAAGATCCTCTATGCCCGTTAAGGTGATCCAACCCTGTTCTATTTAATTTTATCTACATATTTACATAAATGTGTGGATGAGATTTAATAGAATATGGTAGGAACTAGTTTATTGAAACAGAGGATCTATTGCCTCCTTAAAGGTGACTCAACCAATTTTTTATACTTTCATTATTTAATACAAATTTTTAAAATTTTAAGAATAAATTTTCTAGATTGGTGATGATAAGATCACAACTCCCAACTCATATATTTGTACACTTTACCTCCATGGAGATTGATGCATATGTTTGAGGCAGGTCAGCCATGGAAAGTAGTTGCCCAATCTTTATCTTCGCTCCCTATTAGTCAATAAGAAACCTCATTAAATGATTTATCTATAGATATTAATTGTGTGGTGGTTGGTTGATGGGGTACTAATAAACTTTGTTAAAGCTAATTTGCACTGTTAGATTCATTTTATTTTGAGGTAGACATAGTCAGCATCACCCATTATGACACGTGTTATATTGATTTTGGAAACTTGTCTTAAAGGAGTCACGTCTTCCTAGGTTAGGGTTTCATTGGCTAAGTTGTCTCTCATTTCTTTTGAACCAAGTAAACATCTCTCACTTTTCTATCTTTCACACCTTTTGTTGTGCATGTCCAACGAATACTTGACATAGAAAAAAAAGTTAAAAGAATGCAATTGTTTGCACATGTATAGACATTCACACTATTGGGGTCTTAGAACTTCCTGTAAGTAGTTAAATTCCTAAGCTTTCTCTTGATCAATGGAAAACATGAAAGTTTTAATCGATCATGTATTATAAAAATCTTCACAAGATTATGTGCAAATACTATCGATTGACTGCCAAAGATTATTTCAAAATAATATTTGGTTACTTCCACTATTTTATTCAAAATAATAGTTCTCACTAATATTTAAAAAGATTATTTCAATTTCTCAAGTGGGCTAAGATCCCATTCAATTTTATTTGATCTAGAGTTTGCTCAAAAAACCAACTAAACTTAAATTAGATATATAACAACTTTATCGATCACATCTCATGTGGCTTCTAGATCAATTAGGAGATAACTCTTACTAAAACATATCTTATATGTTACCCCTAAGCTTGCCTCTAAATTCAAGTGATCATGACTTTGCTTATCTAAAGTATACAAATTTAGTTAAATAGGACCTTTATTATAATACTAAATATATCCTGGTTAAAACAGCTTTAAATTTGCTCAATAAGCTTAACAAAAAATAGAACTCCAGTTTATTCTTATAACACGGGAATGCTACAATCACATTTCTCAATGTGTCCTAATATTTTAATAATATATTAAATTTTATTTGTCTCCTCAAACACAAAATTACATGTAAAATATTTTATATATAAAATAGACAATGAAACATGCATCCAATCTATATATCAAACATATAAATTAAGCATACAATTTCTCTTTCCAATATAAACAAATTATATGCATGAGATATCGATTCTTGTTTGATTCTAGTTATTGATGTTTATAATCTAAAATAATGTTTCTAACTCCTTTGATAATTAAATCACATTAAACTCATTGATTCCTAAATAAAGTAAATTATTATTTCAAATAGAAATTGAAAATAATTTTCAAACTATATTAAAAACTATTTCTAATTATCTTGACTCTTTTGACAAAATTTAATGAATTTTTTTAAAAAATTATGCTTCTTACTTATTATTATTTAAAAAGTGTCTTTTTTTTAACATACAAAAGGTAAGAAATTATAATACAATTAGAAAAATATTTTCAATCTAATTATAATTTTTCCTTAATATAAAATCATTTTTTAATATTAAAGGAAACTACTCTCAAAATTAAATAAAATATTACATTATTTTAGAGATTAACTTCTCAATTAATAAGAAAATAGCTCTTCAATAAATTACAAAAATTATTTTCCAAAATATCAAAGAAGGCTCATTAATTAATTAATTAATTAAAACATTTCTTTCAAATTATGTTAAGGAAAATACCTTTTCTAATTAATTAAGAGACATATTATTCAAAATAAAAAAGAAATAATCACATTTCTGAATTAGTTAATAATTTTTTTCTCAATTTTAAGGAGTCTGATTAATTATCTTCAATCTAATTGAAATATGATATATTTAATTTTTAGAAACAACTTTTTTAAAATTATAATTAGGAATTAACTTAAATATTAATATTAATCTAATTAAAAAAAATATTTAATTTAATATTTAAATTAAGATCTCACCTTAATTAATATAATCTAATTATATTAATTTTTCTAACATAATTTAATTATGAAAGATAAACCTTTTAAACATTTCCTTGATAATAATTATTGATTTGATAACTAAATTAAGTCAAATGATCACTTATACAATCATCATAATAAGTATAGTCATACAAATATTATTTCTAATGGATTTTTCATATGAGATCAATCTAGTGAATTTGTTCTCTAATAGTCATCTACACATTTGTTTAAGTATTTTTATACTTTAGTCTATAAAATCAACTATTTCTTCTTTTTTTTTGAAAGAAAAGGATATTTATTAAAATAAGGTTCTACAATAGTAGATAAAGTGCAGTACACAAGTTATGTAATTGAGAGATGTAAGACTCATGGTGTATAGCGCATGTATGGAACAAAATTCTGTTCCATTCGCAAAGTTGTCTGGAGATGAAAAGGTAGAGCAATTTCCGTAGCGAATGTTGACGAAATACCACTCGAGGCTAACTTTGCTAGAAAATCCGCAAAGCTATTTACCTCTCGATAAACATGAATGATGGACGACGTCGAGACTGAGAGCATACATCGAATATCTGCAAGCGCTGCTTCATACCTCCAAGGCCAAAAATCTGAATTATGGGTCAGTAGCTGCACAATGCCCATATTGTCTGATTGAACCTGTATTTTTCGGAACCCACAGGCAACACAAAACCGAAGGCTACAAACTATGGCCTCTATTTCCATGGCAAAGTTAACATTTGAGTTACAGTATCGACACTCAGCAATATATACTTAACCTTAATTTTCTTCCAGAATTATGTATATTAATATTATGTAATTATTTAGTTGATTATGTTTCTTTAATTAGAATCATCTATCTATGTAAAGAATTAGAATTGTCTTCATCATCGTTCTTAGCCAATAATAATTTGAACTGTATCTACCCCTTGAAATTAGTTGATTTCAATATGTTCAAGTGAATGAATTATTCTTGGGACGGACATAGACAAGATAAGAATTTGTGTAAGGTTAATTTTTTTTAACAATTAACGAATAATATTTTTAACTTACAAAAATTTTAATTATATAGTTTAAAATTTTAACAACCATTATAAACAATTGATATGAGTTCTTTTATAATCTATAAATGATTAAAAAATCTTGTATTATCTATGCAATGAATAGTTTCATAATGTTGTGAAATTTTTTATAACTAAAAGGTCACTCTTACGTAATAAATAATAGCTTTATAAGTCACAAAAATTTATCAAAATTATTTGTGTTAACTCCTAAAAAAATTTATGAGATCATAACATAATCATAATGTCTCTTTATGTTCCTACACACTTATGGACTAGAACCTAAATTATAAACATAACCTTTGAAAGTCAAACATCACTACATATTTTGCCTTAATTTTCTCCTAGATTCACGTACATTAATACTACGCAATTATTTAGTTAATTTTATTTCCTTAGTTAAAGTCACTTAAAGTGTATAAATAGATGAATGCAAATAATATTGAGCATATGTAAAAACACAAAAAGTATTTCGGCATTCCTTCTTTACTCTTTATATTCACATGGTATCAAAGTCTCCTTTCTAAAAGGAGATAAAATTCTGGAGTTTTTCTTCAACCGTTTCTATGCAACATTCTTTCATACACTTGGGGTTCTTAATCTACTCCAAATACAATTCCCCACATACCAAATTTATGCTCCATTGAGTAGAATCTACAACTACAAAAAATAGCACTAGCCGTCGTATGCATCCTCATATGCCACCTAAAGTCTCAAAGCTCAAAACCCTAGTTGTAGTTGTTTGGAGGAAGAAGACGATCTAAACAATGTTGTTTAGCTTCCAAACAAAACAATGATGTTTAGTCACGAAAGGTTAGAATTTTTGTGGAGCCACATCATCACAAGAACATGCCACATCATCAAACATCCTAATCAACATCGTGTTATCTTGTGCACCATCAACATACCCGTCAACTGCCATATCAATATCTAACTCATTGCTATCTTAGCAAATATTTAACACGTCATCTTCTCAAGTATCGCTACCTGATTTGTCCATGTGTTAGCATAAGTTCTCTTCCTTAGTTTGGTTCATTTTAAAAGGAGTTGATTGATAATTTGACCACTGTTGCATATTTTAATTTGGTTTGTCCACAAACGAAACTATTTCTAAAGGTTTTTCGATGTTCTGAACCCAATTATAAAGTTAAAATAATCAAATTCCATCTTTATAAGCAAGTTTTCTCCTATTTTATTGTCTTCATTCACTATAGAGCTTTTATAAGTGGGTTTTCTCCTATTTTGTTATCTTCATTCACTATGGATGCCTTTAAACTTTCCCAATACATTCTCAATCCTATTAATGTCATCTTTGATAATTCTAATTATGATCTTTGGGTGAGGAAATGTGTAGTTTTCTTAAGGAGAGACTCCTTTGGCATATTGTTACTGGACAAATACCTAAACTCACAAAAAAGAAAGATGAAGAAATTGATATATTCACTAACGATTGGTAGCATGGTATAGAATGAACTATCAAATCTTAATAGAATTTCAAAATAAGCGTGCCAAAGCTATCAACCTTGACTTTCAACGTTTTCACACAGCCTATAAGGTATGGGATTTTCTAAAAAATCGTTATATTATATTAATGATGTCCAACACTTACAGTTGTATAGGAAACTTCATCGTATGCAACAATAATCTGGACAAATAATACATAGTTATGTGTCTAAATAATAAGAATTTTGGGATCAATTAGCACTTGGTGATCCTATCAAACCTACTCCGAATGATATTGTGATCTATGCAAATCTTCAAGATCATCAATATATATTGAATTTGCTGATGACTCTCAAGAATTAATTTGAAACCATTCATAGCTCTTTTCTTTATAGAGTAACTCTATCCAATCTTGAAACTATAATAAAGGAGCTCATCTAAGAGAAAATCACCTCAATATGCGCTGTATAGAAAAATATGTCCTATCTATTGATGTTGTTCCTACAACTCATACCTCCTCTCAAACCTTTTACAACTCAAGTAAGAAGTTTTATAAAGGATCTTACAGCTACTGAAAAAAACCTGAGCATCACATCTTCAAAAGTGGAAAATGACTTAAACAGAACTCTAGATAAGGTAATTCTTCCATTCTCTTCAGTCTGCTTCCACTACTATTGTTGGCACTAAAGGGCCATCAAAAAGCATCTCTCCTAAATTTTCTTTAAAAGAGTGTCATGCCCTTCTTTAACAACTTTAATCATATTCTGGTATAGTCTCCTCCTCTACCCTATCTATCACATCAAGTTTCTTAAATTCCTGTTATCTCGATTATGTCCATTGCAATCAGATGACCTCAAATACTTCCATTCTTGAACCTTTAACAATACCATCTATTCCACATATCATTCACACTGTCGATAATTCTACTATGCATTTACAACATATAAGTACTATTCATATATCCAAATTATATTTACTTAAAACCTTTCTTGTTCCCAAACTCTCATTAAATCTTATTTCTATTGGATAAATATGTGAACATGGTGTTAACTTATCCTTTTTGAGTCATGGTTGCATTGTGCAGGATCCCCAGACCGGCAACATCCTTGGAGAGGGTGTAAGGTTAGACGACTGTTTGAACTTACTGCACTAAATTTTCCTTCAAAGCTTGTTGTTAGTGTTGTCATTTCTCATACATGGCACTCTCTCTTAGGTCATCTTTCTACTTCTAGATTAGGGTGTTTAATCTCTAATGATACTCTAGGTCATGTTAATACTAAACATTTTGATTGTGTATGTAAGGCCCGAATTACACCTTAGTTGGAATGATACATGTCCATGAAAATAATAAGATAGGTGTCAAAATTGTGATATGAATTGAATGTGAATTGTATATGTCTTGAATTTCTAGTTTAATGGATCATACTTAATGACTTGGAATTAATTGTTAACATTAGAGAATTGAGGTATTAAAATGTATATTTGGACTAAGAAAATGTCAAGTGGCAAGATAAGTTAGTATATGAAAATTGAATAACATTTGGCATAGCTAAGGTATTGACAAATGGCAGTATAATTGAATGACAAGTGGTAGCATTGATTAAGGGATAAGTGGCCTGATTGAATTATGACAATTGGCAGCCTAAAATGGAGAACAAATGGGAGTTATACATTGATTACATGTGCCAATGCATAATTGAGACACCTAGTAACTTACATGTTAAGCTCTTCCAAGGAAGTTTCTGTAGCCTCATTTTTGCTTCTATCCACCGAAATCATCCCCTCTTCTTACTCTAAATTTTACTTCATTTTTGATGTATTATCATACTAAACTCCTTGCTATATACTACATTAAGAAGCTACCTCAAGCTATCTTCTATGTTGCTATATTTTGGGTGTTAAGATCATCCTACAACTACCTAGATTTTGGAATTGTATTGGATGCATGAAGGGCTGGTTTGGTTGGTTATTTGAATAAGGAACTTGAAGTTAATTAGGTAAGGGAATTTTAATTTGATGGCATGTTGTAACATGAATTCTATGTTACTTGAATTGGAATGGAATATGTGTGGAATTGATGATATAATAAGGTCTAGAGCATGATGCTTATTTGATGGATTTTGCTATGGATTTTGTTGCATGAAAGATTGTAACATCCCGTTACTGTTAGCGAGGGTATTTTGGGACAGATTGATAAGATTTCAATGCATTCACTGATTGAGCATGTTACTGGCCTCTAATTATAGAGGAACATGGTTATTGCATATGCGTTTATTCATAGGTACATGCATTCATGATTTTTCGGTAGTGAATTGTGAATTGGAACTGACTGGACTGTGATCAATTGAGAAATTAGGAGTTATTGGGTTCAAATGATTGACTTAGAATTGTTTATGAGTGATTGGTAATTTATAGAGGCTTATAGGAAATTTTCGGGAAATTCGGGAGAAAATGCCCGGACCGGAAATATTTGGGTGACTGACTGATTGACTGTAGAGTACTGAGAAAATGGTCAAATGGCAATGGGAAAAATTAGGATTTTACTGATAGGAAATAAATATGTTGAGCCATTGAAATTTAGAGACTGAAATTTGGACTGATTTGGAGGCTTAGGTCTATAAATATTAGGTTTGAAAATTTGGGGAAACGTTTTCCTAAGGCTTGCGAGTTCTCCTCTACGGCGATTTGATTTTCTTCCAACGGTGAGAGATCCTTCGATTTCTTCTTATGGCTTCTTCCCTATTGTGTTAGTCTAACATATCTATGGTGTTTGGTGAAGGTTAGAAGCTTGTAGAGTGATTGATCGTTGAGTTTGGAGGATTTTAGGGTTACGGTGGTTTTTGGGAAATCTGTGGATCGATCTGTGATTTGGTAAGTTTTAAGAGCATTAAAGTTGTTATTAATGATTTCTACTGTATTTATGGCATTTATTAGGGTTGATTTGAGTAGTTGAAGTGTATTAATGGTGGTTTTAGTGAGAGAAATCGATCGGAGAAGACGAAGGTATCGTCGCACGCCGCGACCTGCGCGCCAGCCTCGCGGCGACAAATATATATTCGTTCGCCGCGGCGAGCTAGCATTGGACGCCGCGGCGAGCGTCAATTAATTATGACATCGCGACATGTTCCTTCGCCTCGTGGCGCGCCAAGAGCGTGTTGTTCGCCGCGGCGAGCCAGCCTTGTGCGCCGCGGCGAGAGACGCAAGGTCGCGGCGAAGAGAACTGTTTCATTGGTTTAATTGTGGTTGTGAGAGGAGGAAAAAGAATAGCTGGGATCGGTTGAGGGATTGCGACGGAACATGGTGCACTTGGGAGTCTGGTTTGCAGGATGTGATTACCGGCTACTTCAATAACTTGTATTCGGCCCAGGTAACAGACCCTCAATCTATTTTAAGTCATGTGCCTGTACTAGTTTCTGCTGAAGATAATACTGAGCTTTTAAAGGGATTCACAACGGAGGAGGTGAAAATAGCCGTGTTTAGTATGGGAGCGGATAAATCACCAGGAGCTGATGGCCTAAATCCGGGCTTTTTTCAAAGATTTTGGAATATAATAGGCAAGGAAGTTTCTGGTTTTTGTATTGCTTGTATCAATAATGGGAGTATCACTAAGGAATTGAATGCTACTCTTCTTGTTCTAATCCCTAAGAAACAAACTCCGGAGGTGATGACAGATCTGCGTCCAATTGCTTTGTGTCAAGTCTTATACAAGGTAATTGCAAAAATGCTTGCGAACAGATTGAAACCATTGTTGCCCTCTTTTATCTCCCCTCAGCAAAGTGCATTTGTATCCGGAAGGCAGATTCAGGACAATTCCATCATTGCCTATGAGGTCCTACATCATATGAAAGGCAAGAAGCACGGGAATGCAGGAGAGGCAGCGTTAAAGATTGATATTAGCAAAGCCTATGATAGGCTTGAATGGGTTTTTTTAAAGAATGTTATGGAAAAGATGGGGTTTAATGCGACTTGGATAAACCTCATTATGTCCTGTGTTTCAACAGTATCGTACCAGGTGTTTCAGCAAGGTTTTTTGTTGGGACCCATTTCTCCGACGAGAGGACTTCGTCAAGGGGATCCCTTAAGTCCTTATTTATTTATACTGTGTGCGGAGGTATTATCTAGGTATATCCATAGTCGCGTGGCTGCAAAGGAAATTCATGGCTGTTGTGTGAGAAGAGGAGCTCCGGAGATAAGTCATTTATTCTTCGCCGATGACAGTGTTTTGTTTTTCAGAGCGAAGGAAGCAGAGGCTAGGTCAATTCGAAATATTCTAACAGATTATGAAAGGGCTTCAGGGTAGGCTGTAAACTTCACAAAGTCTCAGATTTGTTTTAGTCCAAATACTGCTGATGATGTTAAGGGGAATATTTGTCGGATTTTAAATGTGGAAGAACAGGACAATCTAGGCCAATATTTGGGTCTACCGACCTCCATTGGAAGAAACAAGAAGGAGGTGTTCTCATTTGTTAAGGATAAAGTTTGGAAGAGAATTCACTCTTGGAAGAACAGGTTATTGTCAAAAGCAGGTAAGGAGGTGCTGCTTAAAACGGTTCTACAAGCAATCCCGAATTATGTGATGTCTTTGTTCCTTCTTCCTAAGGGTATTTGTGAGGACTTAGAGAGAATTTTTGCTGATTACTGGTGGGGGAAGAACGATAGGGGTTCATCTAAACTTCATTGGATGACTTGGAATCGGCTCTGCAATCATAAGTCCAAAGGAGGCTTACAATTTAAACGAGTGCGTGATTTTAATGTGGCTATGCTCGGACGGATTGGTTGGAGACTTGTACAAAATCCGGAGTCTTTGATGGCTCAGGTGTTAAAGGCTCGATATTTTCCCACTTCTAATTTCATGGAAGCAAGGTTGGGAGTTAATCCAAGTTATACATGGAGAAGCATTCTTGAAGGGAGATTTGTGTTGGAAAAGGGACTCTGCTGGCGAATAGGTACTGGTGATGCTGTTTCAATATGGTTTGATTCATGGATCCAAAATCAGGAAAATATGAAAGTTACAACCGTTTTCAGTCCGGATAAACAGGTATTCATGGTGGGTGATTTAATTCAAGATGGCAATTGGAATAAGGAACGTGTTGAGGCAAACTTTAATGATAGAGATGTGAATCAGATCTTGTCAATTCCTCTAAGTCGCAGAACAACTGATTCAGTTTTTTGGCTTCCTGAAAAACGTGGTATCTACTCAGTAAAATCGGCATATAGGATGTTATCATCCTCTTCTCAGAATGGAGATGACCAGAGCGTCTGCAGTATGTGGAAGAGATTATGGCGTATTCCCTTACCACCTCAGGTAAGAAATTTCATATGGAGAGCTGGAAATGATATACTGCCTACAAGGAAGTCTTTGCAACAAAGACGTGTTCCAGTACCAATTACATGTCCTATGTGCAATCTTGGTGAGGAATCCAATTTTCATTTGCTTATGGATTGTAATTTTGCAAAGCAGGTATGGCATAGTACAAGCTTCGGCTGGTTCAGACCCCAAGTTCTATCATTTTTTAGTTGGCTTCTTGCGGTGACGCGTTTGTTCAATGATGCTGATTTAAGTTTAGTTCTTTGTGTGTGCTGGGCTATCTGGAATAGTCGAAATTCTGTTATTTGGTCGAACCGGTTTAAAACCCCGGTAGAGACTTGGTTCGCAGCAGAGCGCACTCTAGATGACTGGCAAAATGCCCAAGAGAAAGCCCCTCAAGCAGTTAAACAAGCAAGAGTTCGTAAGTGGCAACCACCAGACCATGGATGGATAAAAGTCAACATTGACGCTGCAACGCAAGTCAATGGGGAGTTTACAGGAGTTGCATTAGTTGTAAGAGACGATCGAGGTTCCTTTTTGGCTGCAAGGAATAACTATGTCATTGGTTCATTCTCACCAAAGATGGCAGAGGCCATGGCAATTAAAGAAGCACTGAGTTGGATACAGGATAAAGGTTAGGACCACGTTGTTTGTGAAAGTGATTCTCTAGAAGTTGTTCAAGCAATCCAGGCGAGTAGTTACGAGGATTTCACTTCTTTTGGTGCTATGATCGATAATATTAAACAGAATATTGAGTCCTGGTCAGGGGTCTGCCGTGTCTCTGCAGTACCTAGAAGTGTAAACACAGCTGCACATGTTCTTGCTCAAGCCACTAGGCACAGTGATTGTATTGGGGAACACAGCTGCACATGTTCTTGCTCAAGCCACTAGGCACAGTGATTGTATTGGGGAATGGAGTCTTGTTCCACCCAATTTTTTAAGTATTGTTTTGTTTTATGATATAAATTAATAAAACACCTCTTTTCATCAAAAAAAAATAATTATTATTTACAAGACACAGATTAGAATGTGGCTATTTGTTGATTATGCGTAGCTCATACGAGAAGAGTGTTAATGTTCATTGCTCTTTCAATAATTTATTAAGAGTCCAAAATTATTTTTCATTTCAATAAATAATGTTTCATTATTGCTTATGCCGTCTCCTCTAAACAATCTATAACTCTGGATTATGCCACTTCTACATGGCTCAGCTTTCAAGTAACTACACACGGAGCATCCACTGTCTTTTCAAGATGAATTTTCTCAACGATAGCGACATGTAGGTTGCTGATAAACCGCATACAATGGCGGCATTTGCTGTAGAATATTCCAGGTTATTTATTCAACTACGTAAGTACAGTGGACAAGACAAACAAGTGTCTGGAAGCCTGAAGGTGACAACCGTTATTGTCTCTTGAGAAGCCCGAAATAACCTTTTTTGTCCTATTGTCGCTTTAGAGTTATTTCAAAAATTTAACCAAGGATTACATATAGCGCAACCTCAGGTTGTTCTCTTTAAGAAACCAAAAGGTGAAATTAATTTCATAAGTAACTAGATGCAATGCAACCTAGACTATAAAATGAGGTTTGATTTGAACAATTACCGTTAAAGTTTGCAACGAATGAAAATAAACACTAAGGACTTGTTTTTGGTATTTTAAAATTGAAATGAGTAATATGAAATGACAATGAGTGAATTAAATAAAAAGACAAACACAAGTAATTAACAATGATAAACGCAATCCTCTAGTTCAATAACGCAGGCAATCATCACTCAAACAAATATGGAAGTTAAACCAATTGAACCAAGAATTAAAATCGAGCTTTTAATCTAACAACTGAGCCACCTCGAATTGTTACAAAAATATTTTCTAAAAATCCCAATTTACTAACTGCCACCAGACTAGTAAAATAGAACTAAGGATACTAACACCAATGCTTGACTTTTACGTAATAATTAAAAAACAGAATTAATATCAGCAACAAATACAATGATCCAAATAATTCAAGCCACCTTGAATAATCACCAATTTCGCTAAAATCTCAATACAAAGTTTTGACCCAAAACAAAG
>JAOTIZ010000001.1:6682057-6692819 GCA_027123425.1 Erythroxylum panamense
CATGCAAATTTTCCACATGCCTATGGATTCAACTTTTGAGCATTTTCAATCTATACACTTCTACTAATGGGCAATTGCATATGAACGTCAGTATAAGAAGGACTTACCACTTTGAGATTGTTGGAAAATCTTCAATTTCACTTGGATGAGCCTATTAAAGAAAATCAAAACATGGGTTAAGCTTTCGAGAGAGAGTTTTTGCTAAATCTGAGGTCCATTGAAAGTAAGTTGATGCAATGCCGAAGAGTGTCACCACTCCACATAAGCAAGACTGACCAAAAAAAAAGAATCAGAAGCCCTATATGAGTTTGCTGAAGATGTTTGTCAATTTGCATTGTAAACCTATAATGTTTGTTTCTGACCGATTAGAGTTATTTACAGGGTTACTTCAATTAAGCCAACATTCCTACAGATTTGAGCATCACACATTCCTGTTTAAAAGATGTTCATTACGGGCTTTAGGATAACAGAACACCTCAATAATCTGATTCTGACATTAAAATGTGTTGGAGAAAGAAGAAAAAGATAACATATCAACAACATTTTTTTAAAAGCAGGCAAAACTTCGCAAAAGAGAATAAATGGCTGGCACTAGACGATTCAATTACAAAGCCTAACAAGCTAGGCAGCTGTCATGCATGAACCAATATTTGCCTAAATCCTCACAAAGCTCTGTCATACAGAACACAGTAAATTGAATACAGAAATACATGTAATTCAAAAAACTAAACTTTCCTCTACAAAGAAAGTATCATAGTTTAGACAGATGTTAAAATCATATCAAATTCTCGACATGAACATGATTCCATTTTACTGCCTAAGATAGATGATGAGAATGAGACCGCAGGAAAAGGAAGGAAGAGCGACTGGCTTGTTCAACATTAGACGTGAAGAAAAAGGGGGGAGACTTATGGGAAAGGAATACCAAAGACCTTAATAATATATGCTATTTCAAAGTTTGCTTCAATCTGTTGAGGTCTTAACTCTTGCAAAAATGGAAATAATCAGATACCAAAATCATGACATATAGGACTCTCATTCATCATAAGCATATGAACTAGGAAGCTTAGTTGATCTTTGTGAGTGCAAGAGATGGAAGCAAGTAGAATTATTAGTAATAAGCACTATATCCATACGCTTGACCTAAACTCTTACAAACTCCTAAACAAATGCCAATAACAAAAGAAGTGAACGGAGAAACAGAAGGGAAAACAAATTTCAGGTAAGGATTTGTAAATGCGACTGGTTTCGGTTGAAAAAGAGAATCAACCCGTAAACTATGCCTCGACCAAACCTAACCTAACCAAAGCATCCAAGTAAATCAAAACATCAGAGACAGTCCAGTTCCTTATATGGACGGCCGGAATGGGTTGACATTGTTGGAGTAAAGAAGATCTTGGTTGATTCAGAAATAATCAAAGCAAAGAAGAGTTTCGGAGAGAAACACGAAAGACACGGAAGACGGCGACGACGGAACCAAACAACGGAAGAGTGATGAAGCATGCAAACCATTACCTGCTGCGTCTGCGAAGCCCAGCGAAGAAGGACGGAGAGCTGTGAAGCGCGGTGAAGAAGGACGGAGAGCTGCGCGACTTCAGTTTCGTTTCCCACTCCAAAACGATAGGGTTTTGGAGTTTAATTCAGGGTATTTCGGGCATTTCACCTTCTTGTCCTTAGGACATTAGTCTCTGTACCACAGTTTGAGATTGGACTAAATTTTTGGTCCAATGTCCATTGAAGACAGAAGGGTTAAGGACGACACGGCAACCAAACACCTCTACGAACAAAATTTATATGTTCAAGTCCTCTGTCCTCGCGTCCGCAGACGGCAACCAAACACTGGGTTAATGATAACTTTGACCAGTTCAGGGTTCTGAGAGGACAGTTACTAAAAAGTGGTTACAATCAGTTAGCCTCGCTCTTGGAAAATGAAATCCTAACGTAGCCACAATGAAATTGCAGTTTTTATGATCAAGTCTGAAAAACATGAAGGTACTTAGCCCAGCTTCATCAAATTAACATATAAGATGAACAATAAATTATGATTTAGAGTCCCATTCTATAGCCTCTCCTAGGAGAAAAAGGTGATCGAAATGCAGCTTTTCTCATTACTAGTAATACTTTCCCTGCAATCACCATCCTAATCACAAATTTGGTTGTATTGAAGATTGAGATTATATATATATATATATTGCGATCGAATTAGGAGAAGCAACGAGAGAAGAAGAAGACGATAAATAAGAGGCTCCAACATCATTTACTGTTGTGAATTTCCAGACGGAGGTAAGGAAAGGGAGAGGATTTAGAAGAAGAAGAAGAGTGCAGAGCTCAAAGGAAACAATTGCATTAAACTTCTCTTAAGATACATCGTCATTTCAAGGTCTATATAAATAATAAAAATCATATTGTTTCATATTACAATAATAATAAAAGTATCGTGTCCTATTATAATAATAAAAATAGTAATGTTGTAGCACTACATCCTATTACAAACTCAACATGTTCTGTACGTAGGTAGGTTGGCATCTCCTCGAATGTGCTTTCGTTATTATTCGATGCTATCCTTTTCGTCATCGGTTTCACTCCTCTCTCTTCACTTGGAACGTTGTTTCTTGTCTATTATGTTTACTGCTGATTATAGGTAATATCCCCTCCTCCTTCAGAATTCACCTTATCCACCAAGTTGACTCCCAAGTAACGGTGCTATAATTCAAATAGTACTTTCCAAGTAGCTCTATCCTGGGTTTCTCCTTGCCACTGTACCAAGACTTGCATTATGGCTCTATTGTGACAACGAACCCTTCTCCTCCCCCATATGGCTTCTGATACCTGCTCTGTATTGGTCATCGACGAAGGTAGTTGTGCTGAACATGACACCTTGTATGAGATAAACTCCTTCAATTGAGAAACATGAATTGAAGAATATTTGAGAAATTCTAAAGTATATACCACACTGTTCATCTTTTCCGTGATTCAATATATATAGTCCATAGTAAAGAGGGGCTAATTTCTAATTAGTTCTTCTCTGCATGGTATGATGCCGGTATGGCTGCAGTTTCACGTAGACTTAATTCCCTACTTCAAACTCTCTTTTGGACCTTGTCTTATCTGCATACTGTTTCATTTGGTTATGTGCCTTGTTGAGATGAAATTTTGCAATTTGAAGGGTTGCTTCCTGATCTTGTAAAGCTTGGTTAATGAGAAGATTCCGAGATTCACCAACAATGTAAGGAGCATATAAAGCCGGGGGGTATCTTTATAAAATCTCAAAGCGAGTTGCATCCATAGCCCCGTGATAAGTGATGTTGTACCACCATCCAACCATCGATAGCCAGCTTGCCCACTTCTGAGGGGTATCAGTACAAAAACACCTTAAATACATTTCCAAGATTTTATTTATAGCCTCCATTGGTCCATTTGTCTGGGGGTGATAGGACGTGGAAAACTTCAGGCTAATCCCCTTTAATATGAAGGTTTCTTGCTAGAACAAACTTAGGAAAATGGGATCATGATCATTAAAAATGGACTCCGACATCCCATGGAGTTTAAATACATTGTCAATGAAGATATGTGCCACCTCTTGTGTTGTGAAAGGATGTCCCAACGCCATGAAATAGGAATATGTACTTAACTTGTTTACCACCACAAAAACAAAAGATTTACCCTTAAAGACGGGTAGACCTATTACAAAATCCAAGCTAATTTCTCTCCAGCACCCTTCCGATATCGGAAGTGGTTGTAATAACCCGGGATAAGTAATGTGATCATGTTTGCTTGTAATAACCCGGGATAAGTAATGTGGTCATGTTTGCTTCTCTGATAAGTCTCACAATTGGTCACATTTTGCCTAATATCTTTTGCCATTTGCTTCTAATGGAAAGACCTCAATAACCCCCGAGTGCCCTCCTTGGGGGTTATCATGTGCAATTGATATTATTTTTCTTCTCAGTTCTTTATCACAACTTACTACCAAACTTCCCTTCCACTACAATAAGTCGTATTGGAAAAATCAGATAATTTTTTTGCTCAAATTACGACTAGTGAATTTTACTGATTCGGTAATTCCCAGGAAAGACTATCAAACGGACTCCTAAGATAAAATTATCATTCCAAATAAATTCTTAATAAAGCCTAGAGGGGTCACACGCGGTCTTACTTAAAACTTAGACTACTATATAGAATTTACTTGCATAGTATATTATCATAACCTAGACCCGTGTACAAATCAATAACGTTCAAGAGAATAGAATTATGTACTCAAACTAGTCGTACAAATAAACCCGACAAATAAATATTAAATACTATAACTGCGGAATAAATAAAAGAGATAAT
Source organism: Erythroxylum panamense (assembly GCA_027123425.1). Lineage (NCBI taxonomy): Eukaryota > Viridiplantae > Streptophyta > Magnoliopsida > Malpighiales > Erythroxylaceae > Erythroxylum > Erythroxylum panamense. Next base: position 6,686,390 of record JAOTIZ010000001.1, read on the forward strand.
GAATGAACACACCCGAAAATTGATAATAGAGTTCAGCCAATTGTGTCTAGTCTCCGAACACCACTTAAGACAGCCTGCTCTTATTAAGAAGAGAATACTAAATTTGATATGTGTACAAAATTTGAGGATATATCAAAATTTTAGGATGACTTAGAATAAAAGGGGAGGAGTTATTTTATAACTTGAAAAACTCCTCCCATTCTCATCTCTTCCTAATATGGGATACAAATTGAGCCATCAAAGTCACCAAAACCAACAAATCTCCACTTTGGCACAATTTCAGATCCCACCAAATGTAAGCATCATACATCCTCCCATTCAAACAAAATAGTCTTTGTAGTGCTTCCAATTTGCACCTTCAGGCACTAACTTAAAAGTGCAAGATGCTGACTAAGTCTAAACGATGTTTAAACTTAGCTTTTGTCACCACCTTGGTCATCATATTTGCAGGATTTTCTGTAGTTTGTATCATCTGGCAGATTCATCAAAGGTAACATCTCTGCTAATGATAGTCTTCTTTCCCTTTAAACACCAGAGACGGTATCATTTAACTCCAGCATTAAAGCCCATAAAAAGTACATTCTTTGCTGTTGGGCTCAACTTTGATTCATTAAATGATAATATGCAATAGAACCAAAAATATGCAAAGAATCATAATTTGTTATAGGTTTTCTACACCATACCTCTAATGGAGTCTTGCCACTAATTACAGATGATGGCAAATGATTAACGAGATGTTGAGCGTATGTCACTGCCTTAGCTCAAAAATTTCTGCCTAACCCAACATTAGACAACATATAATGAACTTTCTCTACTAGTTTCCTGTTCATACGCTCCGATACCCCATTCTGATGTGGTATTTTTCTAACTGTAAAGTGTTGAACTATGCCAGACTCTTGACATATGTTGAACTATGCCAAACTCTTGACATACTTTCAGGAAAGGATCACTCTTGTATTATCCACCATTGTCTATTCGAAGAACTTTGATCTTTCTTCCCATCTGGTTTTTAGCTTGAGCTTTCCACTTAAGAAAAACTCCAAGTATATCATCTTTGTTCTTCATAGTAAACACCCATACTATTCTAAAAAAATCATCAACAAAAGTGACAAAATAATGCCTACCTCTAAGAGAAGGAGTCTTAGTAGGTTCCCACACATCTGAGTGCACATAATCCAAAATACCTTTAGTGTCATGGATGGCAGTGCCAAATTTAACTCTTCTTTGTTTTCTTAAAACACAATGCTCACAAAATTCCAATTTTCAAGTCTTCGTACCTTTCAATAATCCTTGCTTGGTAAGAATTTGCAAGGATTTTTCATCAGAATTTCCTAAACACATATGCCACAACTTTGTTGCCTCTGCATCCTTCTTGCTACTAAAAGTTGCTTCCGCTATTGTCCCAATAACTGTACTTACTTGGTAGTAATACATATTATTTTCCCTTATGCCTTTCAACATCACAAGTGCTCCTGAAGTTGTCTTATGAATTCTATCTCGCATCATCACAACTAGACCTTTTGATTCTAAGGTCCCCAAAGAGATAAGATTCTTAGACATGTACTGAACATCCTTTAAAATTCTTGTGGATCCATTATGATTCCTCAGCTTGATTGAACTTATCCTAGCAGTTTTACATGGATTGTCATTGCCCTTATAAACAACTCCACCATCAATTTCTTCAAAATCAAAGAACCACTCTCTGATGGGAGACATATTATAGGTACAACCTGAATTCAGAATCCACTCGTCTGAATGGAATGTTGAAGGTGATACCACCAAAGAGATATTTGACTCTGCATCACTTTTATATTCTGCAACATTTGCATCTTGCGGAGCTTTCCCTTTCTTCTTCAACTTTGGGCAATCTTTCTTCAAGTGCCCTTTCTTATGACAGAAAGCATACTCATCTTTGGCAACTCTGCTTTTTGATTTGGATCTTTCTCTTCTCCCTTCGACCGACTCTGCTGACGGCCCCTTGCCACAAATGCTTCATCTTCTATAACCACTTTACTTTTCTTTTTATCTTGATTTCGCAATTAATGACTTTACAAAGCAAAACCCACAACATCTAAAGATACATTCTCCTTTCTATGAAGTAAAGTAGTTTCTAAGTATTCAAATTCATCTGGAAGGGATGAAAACAACATCAAAGCCAAGTTTTCATTTTTGAATTGAAAATCTAAATTCAACAGGTCTGCTACTAATTGATTAAATAGAGTGATGTGTTCATTCATAATAGTACCTGCTGGTATTCAAATCGGAACAACCTTTTCTTTACAAGGAGCTTATTTTAATCACTTTTTTAAAGAAAATTTTCTCCAATGCCTTCAACAGTTTGTTCGCAGAAGTCTCGCTTTTGAAAGCATGCTTCTGCTTTCTAGGCAAATATGATCGAATTGTTTCGCATGCCAACTGATTTATGGTACTCCAATCCTTATCTTCTATATATTCTGGCTTCTTTTCTTCAATAGCTATGTCAAGGCCCTGTTGGAAAAGGGAATCCAGAACCTCGGCTTGCCACATGCCAAAATGACCAGTACCATCAAATATTTCCACTGCCAACTTCGTACTTGACATTGGAATCCTTTGCCATGTAGATGAGGAAGTCGACGTCGCTTGAGTCATATTTGTTATGTCCCTAGTTGTTGGTGAATTTACAGACATCATTACAGACTCAAATAATAGTATTCAATATTACGAATATTACAAACAAACCAAGGATGAACCTCGGCTCTGATACCACTTGTTGGAAAAATCGGGTAATTTCTCACTCAAATTACAACTAGTGAATTTACTAAATCAATAATTCCTAGGAAAGACCGTCAAACGGACTCTTAAGATAAAATTACCATTCCAAATAAATTATCAGTAAAGCCTAGAGGGGTCACACATGGTCCCATCTAAAACCCATACTACTAGACATAATTTACTTGCACAATATATTATCATAACCTAAACCTGTGTACAAATCAACAATGTATAAGAGAATAGAATTATACACTCAAACTAATCGTACAAATAAACTCGACAAATAAATATTGAATACTATAAATGCGGAATAAATAAAAGAGATAAGGAATGAATACACCCAAACATTGATAATGGAGTTCGGTCAATTATGCCTAGTCTACGAGCACCACTTAAGTCGGCTTGCTCTTATTAAGAAGAGAATATTAAATTTGATATATGTACAAATTTGGAGGATATATCAAATTTTTGGGTTGATTTAGAATAGAAGGGGAGGAGTTATTTTATAACTTGAAAAACTCCCATTCTCATCTCTTCCTAATATAGGATACAAATTGGGCTATCAAAGCCACCAAACCCAACAAGTTGTTAGTCCATTCATAGTTTCCTGTCAAAATTTCTCCAAGTTTTAGCTTGTTAATTAGATCCTTGATAGTGGCATCAGTTCTCCACCCTTCCCTAATTTTATCTATTAAAGTTTCTTGCACCTAAGACACTGTTAGTGTTGAAAATATTTTTCATAAACTCAAATTAAAATTAAATGTGTGATTATGTTTAAAAGTCTGTTTAGTTTCTTCAGAGGCCTATTCTTAAGAAGTCTAAGAGATGTCTTGTATTTTTATATAACTATTATTCTACTGTAATGAAATTGATAGACGATTTTATATAACTATTATTTTGCTGTAATGAAATTGACAAACGTTGAGCCAAGGAGTCTTTTCATTTCATAAGCTTCTACGTTTGGCACCATCTGACTCTGTTTTTGCTAACAAAGGAGTATCAAAGCACTTGCCCATCTATTAGTATTTTTCTTCTTCCTTAAACCCACACGCACCCACCTCATAATAGAAGCCAAAGTTAGAGACAAAAGAGAGAGTCCTTCACTGCCACAGTTAGAACCAGCAAAAAGGAATTTTTGTTGGCCCATACACTTGCTCTTCTACACTGTTGAGAATACCAGTAAAACCCCAAAATAATCAAAGTCAAACGTTATGTAGTTTGAGAGATCTATAGCATATACAACAGATCTTAACCAATAAATTCTAGAGAGAGAAACAAGCATTTAGAGAGAGATAGAAACAAAAAATTCTAGCTAAATCTTCCATTTTTTGACTTTGCACGCTGGTCCGTTCTTTATTATTCACAAACTCAATAAGGGATTTTGTTGTACGTGGTCCTTCATACTTTTTGGGTTCCGAAGATTCTTTAGGAAACCACTGGATTGTTGGCTAGGCCTAAGATTCTCGTACTCGAGCGTGAGATGTGGGTAAGTGCAGATACGGGTAACAAAGCCAAAGCTCCGACGAAGACCTAGATCTGTTGGTACTTCTCCATTTTCTTGATTCAAACAAAATAATGAATGGAGGCATGTTTCCATTTCAATTTCTAAAACTCACCAAAGAAAATTATGATAATTGATGTATTCTTATGAAAGCCTTGCTTAGATCGCAAGATATATGAGATGTTGTTGAGAAAGGACTTGAACAGCGTGAAAATGAAGATGATGTGATGCAAGCATAGAGGGATGCTTTACATAAAGCTCGGAAGAAAGTCCAACAAGCTTCTGACTCTCATTCATATGTGTTTGGATGAAAACATGTTTGGAAAAGTATCAAGTGCTTCAAAAGAAGCACAGGAAATTATGTAGAATTCTTTTAAGGCAGTGATAAGGTGCTCAAAGTATATCATCAAACCTTGAGAGCTAAGTTCGAGCCTCTTAAGATGAAAAGCTCATAATCAGTTTCTTCATATTTTTCTAGAATACCAACTTAGATGATATAGAGAAACTCTACAAGATTCTCATGTTGTTGAAAGGTTTTGCGGTCTTTGTGTTAGACCCCGTTCCCTTTTTCGTTATTAAATAGGTTTGTTTAAATTATTGGTAAGTTCATTATCTTTTGGCTAGTATTAATTGAAGTAATTAGGGTTTCAATTAGGGTTTTATTAGATTTTCGATTGTTTAGAATAATTTGGGATTTTTTTTTAGAGCAAGAATATTAAATTTCAGGAATTTAGTTAAATTAGAATTTTAATATTTGCATTATATTAAGAATTATTAAATTAGGTCATGTTAGGACTAAATTAGAATTTGTTTAAGTGGTTATAAGGCTTTAGGTTTATTATTAAGTGGGCTAGGGTTTGTATGGAAGAGTAAATGAAAAAGGAAGGAAGCCTATGGGCTTTTAAGTGGGAGCCCACAAAAGTTAAGTTTGAAATGGAAGGAGGGAAGATGAAAAGTTTGGAAAAAAATTTGAGTTGGAAAGGAGGGAGATTTTGGCATAGGATTTAGTTAAAGCATTAAATTATGGAGAGAAGCTTAGGAAACTTCCTAAGACTTAAGTGACCTACGAAAATTTCAAGGAGGGAGGCCATTAAGTTATGTCGTTTTTTACATGGGAGTTAAGTGAGAAATAAAGAAAACCTAGGTCTTTTTGTTAGCCATCCGAAACTTACCCAAAGAAGAGAGAAGTGAGTGAATTTCGAAAAGAGAAAGAAGAACTTAAGGGAGAGACAATCGGCCTTCAAGAGGAAGAAGAAGAAGAAAAGAAGAAGGTAGGGTTTTTATGCTTGAGAAAGGGTGATTCACGTGGTAGGAGGTGCAAGGGATAGTTTCTCCATCTTTCATTTGAGTCAAAGGAAGAAGATTTCGTAATTGTGTAACAAGGTATGAAGATTTCGAAATTTTTGTTATCTCTTTGGGGATTCCTCTTTCTTATTTCAAATATATGGTTAGAAGTAGAAGAAGAAGGTAAGAAGAGGAAGAAGAAACAAAAATCTGATTGTGTATGGTTAGGGTTTCGAAATTTATAGATTGGTTTGTTTAGATTCTAGCTTCCTTCATGTTTAAATGGATGATTGGATGAGGTTTTAGTGAAATAATGAGAAAGGGAAGAGTTTTGTATAGGTTTCTACAGAAAAGAGAAGGGGATTTCGTGATGGTCAAATGGATTTCGAAATTTTAAGGGTTTTGATGTTGGTTTGGTTAATAATGGTGGTTTGGAAGTTATTGGTGAAAGAAAAATGAAAGAAGCAACATTTAGAAAGCTTTGTTAAAATTCCAGCATGTGTTCATGGCTTAGGATTGAGAAATTTTGAACTTTTAGAGTAGTTTTGATGGGGGTTTTATGTTGGTATAGCCTAGGAGGATTATAGGAAGGTTTAGGTAAGATTACGTCGGTTTAATTTTAAGTTTCGTTATATTCGTAAAATTTCAGCATAGGCTTCATTGAGTAATTGGCCTATTTATGTGTTGATGAAGGGGTTGTATGCCTTGGTTAAGGTAATTGAACGTAATTGGAGATATAAGGAAGAATAAGTTAGCTTTAATGTAAGTTTTTCATGTTTTTTAAAATTCCAGCACTTTACCCTTTTAATTAATTAGTCTTATTATGATTGAATTAAGGTCAATTGCGGCGTTTGGAAATTGAGGAGGGTCAAAACAATCCATTGGGGCAAGTTA
>JAOTIZ010000001.1:6704546-6716916 GCA_027123425.1 Erythroxylum panamense
AATATATTAATAATATATTTTTACTTTAAATTTTTTCTTTAAGTAATAATTGTGGTTCTTATTTATATGTAAAATATGTGAAAATATTATTAAGAAAAATAAATAAATTGTTATTATTTTAAATTTATATTATTATGATTTTTGGAGACAAAGTTAGTATAAAATTATAAATTGTATAGTACAAGAAGTACTATTTTGAAATATTAAAAAAAAGAAACTATTTTATAAATTTAAAAAATTACCTAAAACGGTACCTAATATTAACTAGTACCGATATAGTACCATACCGTACCCGAACCAAATCCGATACGTTATCGGTACCATATTCATAGCATTGCCCAAAAATCCACGGTTGTTTGAAGAAAGATTTGTGTCTTTGTTTTTTTTTCCCAAACTTAGAGAATCACAAGGTCTTACAATTAATTGAAACTATAGATTTGAAAATGCTTGATAATAAAAGGTAAATTTAACATTCGTTTTATGCTTCAAATATGGGTATGTTAATATAACAGGGAAATGGTAACGTATCAGTAAGCATTTAGCTTGACTAGTCTGTTACCCACCCCTCCTCCAGTGTCTCGTGTGTCTGACCAAATTAGAAAGTAACGTGGACATGAGACTTTTCTTTTCGATTTTGCTTCTTCTATCTTCAGAATGCGCTCCTCCGTAAGAGCCTAGTTTGTTCAAGTTGTTAATTGAACCAAGTGATCTGGATGATATTCAACTCGGATTTATAATTTGTATGATAAGAAAATCCATATTAGCATGTGGTACGGGAGCCAATATGCAGCGTTGCTAATGTTTCCAGTCCGATAAAGGCTCCATCCTGATCTTGGTCAAACAATCAATGGGATCAGCTGGTTCTTGGTCAGAACATGTGTTCTGATTTGCGATTTCCCATCTTTTGTTTATGTTTCATTATTTAATTACGCCGTTCAAATAGTTTAATTTGCCATTTTTAATTCAACAGTAAACGTGATTAACATGTGAAAATCTTCTATAATAAAACTCCATTACTTCAACTTGGTTAATGAGACAAGCATTTATGTAATTACTGGCAAATTAACGTACTCTATATCTTAAAAAGAAAAAGAAAAAGCATTGTCCTCTTTGATCGCATGTGATAACATAATAAAGTCAAAACTACACTATGCATGCATAAGTTCGATTAATGTGAAAATGTTCCCATGTATCGGAAGAAGGAGAGCCAAAGTGACGATAGTCGTTTTACCAGGAAAATAGAAAAGTTGACTGCACAGCCAAATTTCAAGACGTGCTTTCAGTTCGTCCTCTCAAATTTCTCCGATACCGAAAGGTTAAAGGTGGAGCCGTAGTAATCACGTGGGTTGAACATTGTCTAATAACATTTTATATTATGAGCTTGTAGTAATCATAGGGGCGGCGCTGCCTCTCTCTTCCATCGACTTCCCACAATCTACGATGGCCTTACCTAAAAGCAATGAGTTTTCTCTATGCAACCATTTGCGATTTATTGATAACCATAAGCGAATATCCTTCTTTACTTTTCAGAAGATAATACAAGTCGCATTCTCTTTATAAATAAGTCATTTGCCGAGTCACCGATTTGAAATCAAGTGATAAGCTCAATTTAATTAGTATTAATATGCTCAACTGATCTTTACTCTTGACTTACCATCTTCCAAGACACCAACTTCAAAAGCAACTAAACATTACTTGCCTTATGAATAATCTAATATAATTTTAAAATTAATGTTGAACTTTATTTGGCATATGTATATATATATGGAAACTATATTTAGTTTTGCTCATAATTGCATACACTTTAGTCTTTTGGATAATTTCATTCCTATCCTACTATAAATTAATGATAATAATTTATTGATGATCATCATTAAAATGATTTAGTTAAAAATCAATAAAGCTTTTCTCATATTTTTTATAATGACATATCAACGTTATAAGTTCAATTGTCTACCTAAATAAGATAACTCAAGGTATTAACTTTACGAGTTGTATAAAGCATTTCTAATTAATATATGCAAAGTTTTAAAATTAAAATTTTGAATATGCATAATGTCATTATGATACTTTATTATGAATTATTGTAATATATGTATATGTTTATACTAAAGTGATGCATTGGATACACTTGATAATTAAAATATTTACAATTTGATTTAGTTATTTTGTCTATTTTTAACTTTTCGTGTTCATATTATGATATTTCAATTAACATTAGCATTATTAATAATAATGCTACCATTAAGATTTTGGATAATTCAGATTAAAAGAAGTAAAAATAAGTTGTTTGAGTATGTTTTAAGGATAGTTAATATTAGTTGAATGCTACAAAAGGATATTTCACCTCAACTAATGGATGCAAGTATTGTTGAATAGAAAAATATCCTTATTAGGTGGAAAAGGCCTAATCATTTGACTTTGATTGCTATGAAGCACTCAATATCCAAGACCTTCCTAGTAGCCAATTTAAGACATAATATTCAAAACTTTTGACCTATTATAGAAAATGTGTACAAAGTCTTTGACAGGACAAAAAAAAAAGGAAAAGAAGATGATCTTTAAGGAAACAAATTTTAAATAAGTCTTAGTCAATAAACAATGGCTCACAATTTATTGTGAAGGTAAGCTTCCTTTAACATTTTCCTTAATCTCTAATCACACCCTATTATGACACAAAACCCTGTCTCTAATTATAAATCGAAAAGCTATTTCATATTTAATAATTTCTTAGTTGAAGGAGAGAGCTTTGAAGAAGCAATTACTAAAGCAAATGATATGCGGGAGCATAAATTATTCACTTATATAAGAAAATTTTAGAAGGTTAAGGAAGACCTCAAGCTTTCCAATTGCAAAAGGTATAATAAGACCTATTAGATTATCATTGATACCATGGAGAAGTTGATCAAGGCTCACACAAACATATAAAATTCTCTTTTAGATAAGGATAAATAAGAAGAAGAAAAAATAACTCTAAGATAAAGAAGAAGAAGAAGAAAAAAAATTCTTCTTAACTACAATCAGGTAGCAAAAGCAAACTTTTTCCCTTTCAAAATAAAGATCAAGTATTTAGTGGCTTAAAAAAGGAGATAAAAACACCAACTTTTTGTTGAAATCTATACTCTTAAGGAGAAATTAAAATAAAATTGCCTCACTTAAGAAGGAGAATGGTCTTCAGATTGATTAACAAACCAACTTATTACAAGAGGCTTTTTCATACTTCTCAACTACTTAGGACACATACTAACAACTTTTTGTTTGTGTAACTCCTTCAATCTTTCATTAGTAAGCAACTTACTGATCTAGAGGTTGAACTTTTACTTAGACCCTTTTGTAGTAGTGATGTGGATAAAGCTTGATTTAAACTTAAACCTAATAAAGCATCTGGTCTTGATGGCTTAAATTGGTAATTCTTTTAGAAAACATGTCTCATACCAAGCTCATGGTCACAAAATTAGTCTTAGAGTTCTTCAGTCATGGTAAGAAGTTGAAGGAATTGATACCTTTATTAGCCTCATTTTCAAAGTTCTCACTCCAAAATTTTTTGAGGGATTTTAGATCCATTTCTTATTACAATACAATCTATAAGATCATCTCCCAACTCCTAGCTTCTAAACTTAAAGTTGTACTAGCCCATTATATCAATCTTTTAGAAGGGGCTTTCATCAAAACAAGGCAAAGTAGAGACCACATATTACTAGCTTAAGAATTATTCAACAACTACAATATGAGACACTCAAGCAAGAATACTACAATTAAGATTAACTTTTATAAGGTTTTGACTCTATTCATTGGAGCTTCATCTTGAATACATTAAAGACATTTGGTTTCCTAAAATTTTTTTTAAAGTGGATTTAATAATGTATCACAATTGTCTTCTATAGTATCCTTATGAATGATGAGAGTAAACTTATCAAGTGTAAGAGGCTTGAGGTAAGATTATCCTTTATCTTATATCTCATTACTTTAAGTATATAATTCTTAACTAGATTTATTAGCTAGGAAAGCAACTAGAAACAAAGTTTTATGCTCCATAACAAATGTAACAAACTAAGAATCTACAACTTATCATGTGCAAATGATTTGATTCTTTTCTCAAGAGCTGATGCAAGCTCTATCAATATTCTAATTCTTGTAATTCATTCTTTTAAAGAGGTTTCAGGTCTTAAAAAGAACAAGGATAAGAGCCAACTATTTATCTCTTAAAAGGCTTCACATCTTTTTAGTTCTCTCTAATTTGATAGGTTTTAAGATCGTGAAGACACCCTTTACATATTTAGGCATTCCCATATTCTCTCGAAGACTCACTTACAATGAGTTTCATCCATTTATTAAAAAAAGAATTCCTCATACCTCATCACTTGAAGTATGGAAGTGCTAACCAAAATTATTAGCCTAGTAATCAACAAGGAAAGGAGTTTCAAGTTCCATACCAATGTAAAAACTAAGAATCTGCATTTGTAGATGATTTGATTTTTTTCTCAGGAATTGATGTGAGCATTATTAGTCTTATAATGTTTGCAATTCATTCTTTTAAAGAGCTTTTAGTCTTGTAATGAACAAAGACAAGAGCCAGATTTTTATCTTTTTAGGGGGCTTCAGCTCTTTTTAATTGGCTTTCCATTTTGATAGGTCTTGAAATTATAAAGCCACCCTTTACATATTTAGGCAATCCTATATACTCTAGAAGATCAATTTATAATGAGTTTCATTCATTAATTGAAAGAATTTATAGGAGAGTTAGCAACTAGTGTAATAAGAGTATGTCATTAGCAAAAAGAATACAACTTATCAACCTAATTCTTAATAGCCTCCATATGTATTACTCTTCTCATATTATATTTTTCAATTAGTATAGTTAAGAATTTAGAGCAGATTATGGGGAGATTGTTATGGTCAGGAGATATCTCCAAAAGATCAATAGCTAAATATATATAGAGTGGTGTCTACCTACAAAAAAAGGAGAGGGATTAGGTATAACTACCATCAGAATTACCAACAAGGTCTTAATAATTAGAAAAATATGGAGGATCCTAAATTACAAGTAGGTGTTTTAGGTGAGATAGATCTATGCTCAGTATTTGAGGAGAAAAAATTTATGGAATATTCATCCTAATTTCAGTTCTTCTTGAACAATGTTACACATTTTATATTAAGAGAGAAAGTTAGGTTGGAATTTAAGCATAACCTTGAAAATGGGGCTTCTGTATGGATTGGCACAATAATTGGACTAATATTGGTCTTTTAATTAGGTTAGCTAAGCTCACAACTATCAAAAATTTTATTCTAGATAATGCTTTAGTGAAGGATGTCTTAGGTAACAACCAAAGCTTCCAAGATCAGTTACAGAGGATTACAATCACACTTCATCTCCATAACTACAATCTCAACTCTAAAAGAAATGATTCAACTCAATGGAGTAGATATCTTTCAAGAATATTCACAATTGGCTATTCTAAATTTTATTAAGAAATCAAGCTTGAAAGGTAAACTAGCACAAGATTTAGTGGTTTAATTAAGAAAGCCTAAGAATTTCCTTAATTTTATAGCTTATCATAAGGGGAGGCTAAGCAAACTGATATACTTGCTAGCATAAAAGACTCTTTAGATAACTTCATTTTATACAAACAAAAGCCTGAATCTATTGAGCTTATTTTCTTTCAATATAGCTTCTCTTTATATGTTTTGGAAAATATATAATAGTTATGTAACTGAAGCTCCCCTCTAACAAGCTAGCAAGGAATGATCAACTGGATATGTCAAAGATGCAATGTTAGTGAAGGAGACTTCCTTAGCTAGAAAATTCCCTTTTGAAATATAGTATACTATATATAGATGGAAAAAAAATTAGAGAATATTTTACAAGAAGGTAATTCAAAAGTAAGGATTCTTGAAAGAGTTAAAATGCTACTGATAGTTCATTAAAGTTGATCATAGGTGCAGTGAGGCTGCTAAATGGAGAATTGCCTTGTATTGATTAGTGAGATGAAGCTTAGTATAAGGATATGCATTAAATCCACATTTTTCTTCTTCTGTTAGATTTCCTTTGAAATTAGTCAATAACCTTAGGGAGAGATGGGGAGCTTTCATTTTTAAATAAGGTTACCCATTTTGATGCAATGCTAATAAGGAACCAATAGATATCATATATTTGAAACTTCTAGGTTGTTCAGGGCTCTTAAAACTTCTATAAGCACGAACAATCTTAGTACAGACAAATAGTTTTAATAGCCTAGAGGTTAGTTTTCTTCTTTGTCTCCATACTAATATAGAGTAATCTCCATTGTTTATCCTTAACGTAGTTAGAAAAATTCTATATATGCTTTTATGCTTGTATCCTAAGAGATAAATCTTTATTTATTAATTCAATCTTTTATCTTCTCAAAAAAAGTTTTCAACAATGTCAAAAGCGGAAAACCTCATAAGTAATTTAATAAATATGAGGTATAACAATATAAAAGGGGTTAGATGGTATAATAAAAAAGTGGTCCACATCCAGGCTAAACTAAAACGTGTTTAACTTCACTTTACCTTTGGAAAAAAATTAAAAAAAAATAGAAAGTGTTTAACTTGTCATTTCTACTATATTTTTTTACCTAACCCCAGTTTATTACATATTGAGAGTAGCTAGATCAGAATTTCCTACCTAACTAATTACCAAGCCTCGAATATGAGTACATCTTATTAACTATATTGATAAAAAAGAGGAATTTTAAAAATAAAAGATTGAAGTTTTTTTTTCTTATTTCGCAACTTAAATCTTGTTTTCTTAAGAAATGAAAGAACTGAAACAAATCCTATCATTATACTTCTAAATAAATTCAAGACACTAAGAAGAATAATAATAATCATACTTAAAATGTTAGAGGTTCCAAAGTTGCATTTAATAAAAATGTCGAGTGCATTTTATATGAAAAAAAGGCATAAGAAAAGCAAATAATAGCGTTTTACTACTTGTTTAGAAAATAAGAAAAACGTAAATTATAATCAATTATCCCTTATTTATTTTAATTCTAACTTAGAATTTGTTCCTATTAATTACTTATTAGTTAAATTGGGGTATATTTTTCACATTGTTATTATTTGTTAGGATTATGTGACAAAAAGAAAGTTAAATAAGAGAGAAGCAAGATGAAAATAAAATAATGTGTAGTAGATCTTAAGTTTGCAAGAATATTTAGTCTAAATATAGTATATAGTCATCAACTAGTTTTGTAATGATGTTTAGTAGATATTGAATTTGTAAGAGTGGTTAGTCTAAATTTGGTATACATTCATCAACTTATCTTATAATAACCTTTTTGCTACATTGTTATAATTTTTTTGAATTCTTTATTAGAAAATTTTAGTTAGTATCATATATAGTAAAAATGACTAATGTTTTTGAATCCCCAAATTAATAGTCATTTTCTTCAAATTAATGGTTTTGTGTCAACTTATTTTGGTCTTTATAAATGAATGTCTCCTAGAATACCAACATAAATGCTCCTAAAAGACTTCTGATGCAGTAAATTTGTCATTTTTGTGACATAAGTGTGTTTCTGGAAGAATTTAATTTACTAAAAGTTGTATAAAATAAGAATTCTTAGGAGGAAAGATTCCCAAGCATATCTTATAATGTGGGAGCAAAACATTCATCTAAGAGGGAATAAAAAACATAAAGTTCTAGTTATAATTTTTAACTTAGAATAACTAGTTTTTTGAAAAGCCTATTATGTTATATATTTACAAACTACATGTTAGATGAGCAAACTTTCCTTTGCATACACTTAATTGAGTGAATTAACAATGTAATATGTTGCTATCTGGGATAATTTGCAACATTTAACTATTGGACATTCATTTTTTATAATTGTCTCCACAATGAATTTATTAAAGCCTTACCTCTAAACTATCTTTATTCCCTTAGGTAGACTTTTGGGCACTGTAATATCTAGGATTTTTGATCTGGTTTTCATACTGAACTTAAGAAAATACTCCTTACAATAGTCCCTAATGGCACCATCTAAACTTATAAACTAGTTAGGAAAGTTATAAGCTGCTAGTTCACATATTTAGAGAAAGAATACAAATACTAAATTTAGTCAAAAATGGTGATTGTTTCACCTAGAAACAAGGTAGGGAATCTTCATATTGGTTTAAGGAGAAACTTGATAAAGCTTTGGCTAATAATTTATGGGTTAATTAGTTATATGGCTTTCAAGTTCAGAATTTGGTGAATACTTTTTCTAATCATAACTAGTTATTAGTAATTCCTAATGATGCTAAGGTGTTTTTTAGAAAGTTAAGAGGTTCTACTTTTAAAATGCTTAGCTATATAAGCTATGTTGTGAAGAAGTGGTGCAACATTATTGGAGACACATCAATTTCTCTCTTAAGGCCTCCTCAATTATAGGGGGATTTTGTTATTGGCTATTTTAAGCACAGGTTAGGAAGAATTAGAAGGATGACTGCTCTTAAAGGCTACACTAATGATGCAGGCGTCCAAGAGTTTCAATTGACAAGTTGAGAGTATCATGAAGTATTAATCCAATAGTCAAACTTCTAGAAACAAAGAGCAAAACTAGTTTGGCTATTTGAAAGTGATATAGCCTCTCGATACTTCCATATAATGGTGTCTAAAAGAAAAAGACAGAATAATGTTTCCCAAATTTATGATGGTGATGAGGATTTGCGGTCTATAGGTATGGAGATTGAAGAGTTGATAAAAAGTTATTTTCAAAGTTTATTTAATTCTAGAGTATGGTTATGGAGAGTGTTCTTTATGTGGTCCAACCTATAGTCACACATGATCAAAATATTTTCTCAGAGAAGAATTACCTATAAGGATATTAACAACATTCTCATTAGAATGTACCCTGACAAATCTCCAAGATTAATTACTAGATAACTCTTAAAATCTGAAATTCAAAATTTAAAAGATAAAATTTGAGTGATAAAAGATAGAGGAGGTCGGGGAAACATAAGGAAAAAACCCTATAGTAGCACAAAGCACAAGAAACAACAAAAGAAATCCATTTGGAACAATTCTATAATGAAGTTTTTAGAGATTTTAAGGATTTCAATCATGTCACTTTTGGTTTTCAACCTTTTCTTTACTTTTGATGTTTTGATTTCTATAATTATAAGATAAAATTCTTTTTTGTATCTAAATTAAACGAACCTTAGGTTGGACTTTGTAGTAAGTTTATTTTATTTTAATTTATTTTTTAGTTTCATTGATATTTAATTATGTGTTCTCATTTATTCTTGAATTAATATTGTCAACATGTTGATTCATTTGTGATTTCAAGTAATTGAGGATGAGAAATCTAATGTATAAATATATCTAGTATAACTAAAAGGAATTACATGCAAACTTAAAGATACGTCGACATAAATCTTCTAGAGTATGGTCAAATTTAGTAGTAAAATTCATAAATTAATTAATGTGATTATAAGGGTTTTAATTAAACAAACATTTTAATTAATCAACTGAAAAATAGGTGTTAATAGTATTAAGAAAATATTAGCATAGTTGAGGAATTTTTACGGTCTTATGAACTTTAGATTAACTAGATTAGTTAAATCATTATTATATGAGAAGTCATAAGGGGATTCAAATTCTAGATATCATTTTTTATTAGTTTTTTTTCATTCTTTTACTATTCTAGTTTATTTGGTTATGCTGCCTTGCCATTAGTTTATTTTCTTTTATTTTAAAACTGATTCATCAATATCACCTTGATTGCAGGTAATATAATAGGGAAAAATTATTACTAGTAATCATAGTCTTTGGGAGATTAATGGGAGTATAATAGGGAAAAATTATTACTAGTACTCATAGTCTTTGCCAGATTAATGGGAGAGCTTAAAAGTGGTACCAATTATATTTGAAAAACAGAAGTATTCATTACCTAGTTGCTTGGGATGAGATTGTAGTTACTATTAATTAGAGGTTTGATGGAGAGATATTTGAAGATCCTATTAGAGACATGAAAACAAAAGAAAAAGTGTATAATTTAAGACTACTATGCATAATTTAATTATGACTAATAAACTATTAGTTCCTAATAATTACTTGGTTGCCTTTTCTTAAGAGGCCTAAAACTGGAGTGTGAATTGAAGATGAGTTATTTAATCCCTAAATTTCGAACAAGCATATGTTCTTGAAAGGAAACCATAGGAAGTGGTAGAACATAACATCAATTTCTATCAACTCAAATGGGGCATAAAATCACCTCATATTCTAGGTAACTCAGTAAGCGGATCGATTCTCAAAGAGAAATTATAAGGACTAGTTCCCACCAAGTTTAACCATGTAAATGGAATCCTACCTCCCCTTAAAAATAAGAGAAATATTACCATAATAAGTTATGATAAATATAAAAGAACATCAAGAGTGTTTTTAGCAAGCATTTAGTAGCAAGGATTTTGACAAGAAACACGTAATGGGATTTTGCTTATGATGTTATGACATATACACTTTATGAAACAATTGTAAAATAAAATTCCATCTTTACATTAGGACATAAATGTAGATACTTAAAAAAGAGGAGCTGAAGATTGATCGATAAAGAGCAAGCTATTTAAAATGTCTCATTACGGGAATAAGTGATCAAGAGAAATTCAAACATATAGGAGTTACAAGAGTTCATTAGAATAGTCCAATTCAAATCTTAATTGATAACAAAAGTAGTCATAACTTTATAGATATGTTATTAGTTTAGAAAAGTAACCGATTAAAGAGGTATATCCTTTTTGAATAAATATATGTGGAGGACTTAAACTAGAATTCCATAATAAAATTCATATTGAATATTCATGGAATGTAGTTTATAGTTATGCCTTAATATTGCATTAGGAGGTTGCATATGGTTTTAAGGGTATAATGGTTGATTACCTTGAATGATATCTTATGCTAATTCAGATGTTAAGTTATGGTATTCAATTGGAAGCCATTTAGTTACATTAATAGGAAATCCAAGTAAGATATTTTAATAAGAATATAAGGAATTCCAAATATAGGAGATTATATATGTTAAAACTTTGATGTATCCTATTGAGTGATAGTTTGAACAAGTGAACTTTAAATTGGATTTACTAAGTAAATTTGATGAGATCAATAGATTTCTAGTTGAGTTTGAAACTAATTTCAAGGAGTATAATCAACTACCAAATAAAAGAAAAAAAAGGATCATGGGATTCACTTGAAAAGGGGGTAAAGGTAATTATTATTATACCTTACAAGTATTCAAGAGAGAAAAATGTTAAGAACGAAAGATCAATTCAAGAATTAATGAAACAAGGTTTCATCAGACATAGCATTAACATTTATGCATGATAGTTGATTTTAGTCATTTCATCATGTGATGATAAAATTTTTTATTCTAATTCCAAATAACTCCTCAAATTTTCCATTTGGTAACCCTTTATTATTCTTTAAAACATTATAATCCTTTGAAATTATTATAGAGAAATAAACAAAGATAGTCAATGATAACCCAAATAAATTACTAAGATGATTTCATAAAGGGAGTTCACAAGAAAGAGAAAACACACCATTTCAATTAAAATTTTGTGCTTACATATATGGCTAAAGGTTATTGGTATTTATTTATCTCTGTCATATATGGACATAATTTAGAGTCCTGTAGGAGGTGACCATCCATGGTCCATGGCTCAAAAATATAATAAAATTAAAAATCATTATTTGAAACATTATTAATTATTTTTGTAAATTAAAATATATTAGTGATAATAGGATTCAAAAGAACAAAGAGTGCAAAGCCAATAGGCTATAATATAAAAATTGACTGCACTTAACTAAGTTGGAGGTAAATAGAACCCTAATAAGCTAGACTAGCAAGAAAGAGAAGATTTCATCCCTCCATATAGGCAGTTAACTTAACTAAAGACAGGGAAGCCATTTACAGAAATCCATATTATTATCAGTATCAAGGCTCTATTAGATGGGGATTCTTAGCTGCGGGAAGGTTCTAACAAGTAATAAGCCTCCTACTATAATGAAGATGAATCCAATGTTATGAATACCGTACTGGATCTGATACTGAATTGGATTCTGGTACGGTACTGTATCGGTACCGATCAATATTGGATACCTTTTCGGGTAATTTTTAAATTTATAAAATAGTCCCTAATTTTTATAAAAATTGCAAAATAATCCTTCAATATTGTACTATATAATTTAAACCAATTTTCTCTCAAAAAATCATAATAATAGGAATTTAAAATAACAATAATTTATTTATTTTCTTAATATTATTTTCACATATTTCACATATAAATAATAGCCACAATTAATATGAAAAATTATTTTATCATCATAGAAATATAAAATTAAGAACAATACAAAGTATTTAAAATATTA
>JAOTIZ010000001.1:6719768-6732381 GCA_027123425.1 Erythroxylum panamense
TATTTTAATTAATAATAATATTTTAATTAAATAATTAATTACAATATTTTAATTAATGAATAATTATATTTCAATTAGTTATATTTTAATAAATAATGATATTTTAATTAATTAATTAATTACAGAATTTTAATTAATGAATGAATTATATTTTAACTAATTATAGTAATTAATTTATTATATTATTTTAATTGATTAATTAATTAATTAATTACTATATTTTAATTAATTAATGAATTATATTTTAATTAACTGTATTGTAATTACTTATAAAGGACTTAATTAATTAATATTGTTATTTTAATTAATTACATTGTAATTAATTATGTTGTAATTATTTGATTATATTTAATTAATTATTATTAAAAATATTTTTAAAAAATGTTTGTACTAAGGAATGAGTTTCATTACTCTACTAAATGGGAGGTATGGAGGATTCCCCCTAATTGGGATATCAAACCATTACCCTTATAATCATAATCAATAACCAACCACTCATTTTTCATTTCATACCCATTAACCTATTCCCAAACCCATCAACCAAGCACCCTTAATTATCTCAGATCCATGCGGTTCATCAAGATCGTATTAATTCTAGCTAACATTATATAGTATTCGTCAAAGCATGAAACTTGTAATAACCGGCGTGCTAGTCTCATAAATGGTTAGGTGTGAAGAACAGGGACCTATCAAATAATGCCTACAGGGACCTATCAAATAATGCCTATCTGACGTCCACGTTATCCTAAGTTGTCACCGTTCTGGTGACGATGATAAGCTTGTCCTTACCGGTTGGGGTTGTTTCTTATTCAAACTATACTCAATCGGGTTTTGAAAAGAACTCCTTTTTCCTACAACTTTCCCAAGCAGGGTTACTTCTCTTGACCAGGAAAAAGGTGACAATGCAAAAGATTGAAGTTCTAACAAAAATTTAAAACTTCTATTTGGATTCTAAGTTTATAATTGCTACTTAGAATTGTACTAATATTAATTTCTTTAACTTCAGAACGTAGAATTGTATTTCCCGAGGTCATTAATAAAATTTAAGTACCTTATGGATATGGGTACGCATTGACTAATCATACACCAAAATTTTTTGGCAGCATTAAATAGGTGTTTATAAGGAACATAAGCCTTAGTCGGGTTTGACCCGTTAGTGGCAATCATATTTAAATAATCTGTTTATTTTTGTGAAAATGCTTAACGTGTTATGTCTTTGAATAAGATGGTTGTGACCCTGAAGTTTAAAAAATTGGATGTCATTATCGCCGTAGACCAATCTTTTACTTTTATAGATATCTTATAACAAGACCATTATGCAGAAGCCACGTGGGGCTTCCAGGGTGACGGTGTTGTCGATCAATAACCAGGCGGCCATCTCTGGTCAAATTTTGCGGACAGCGGCTACCCAGCTATGCCCTTTCTTGTTTATTGTATGTACACAATAATTTAAATTAAGAGGCCTTGTTCAAATTAAAAGCTGTTGTTTTTTTTTTTTTGAAGGTGATTAAAAGCTGTTGTTATAAAATAGAGAATTGATACTCATAACCATTATAAAATTAAAATTTTAGAAAGACCATTTTAATGGATGTTGACAACTTAAAAATTCGAAAATAAAGGTTCAGAAACTCTCATATATAGTTACTTTTTTTTTCAATGCCATAAAAATGTGAATGTTTTTATTTAAATTTAAGCTTTAATAGAAGATTTAAATTCAATGGGATTTTTATTAATTATGTATACTTAAACCTATATTATATTAGGATAGTAAATTTTTGTTCAATTATCTTTCCTAAGCTTCATTCAGTCTTATGCCTATCAGAATCCTATTATAACCATGACCAATATCTATGAGCCTATCCTCAACAATGTAATTATCTATATTGATGATATTATACTTTCAAAGACCCATGAAGAACATTAAGCTTTCAACAATTTTTAGATCTTATTAAACAATATGATATCATGCTTTATAAAGAATTAAAAGATATGTACAATATAAGAGGTTATCCGTATGTAACCTCTTGACACCCAAAAAAACAAGAGGAAGTTCAATCACAAGATTTTCCTACCAGTTTACTCCTCTCCAAATTCCTAACACAACACAAAACGTTACAACAGTAGCCTTTCAGCATTTGATTACAATCAGACACAAGTACACAAGAAGCTACAACATGTCAACACTTCAATACACAGCCTAGGACTAGACCACAATTCATTCAAATAAAACGATTGAAATGCAACAATCAATGTTAATTTTGTCTCCTATGTGTCAGCCAACCCAACAGAAGATTCCAAAGGAAAGGATGCTCGAAATCAAAATCAAATCGCCTATCAAAGTTCTAGGTTTCCTAAAATACATTTGGATAGCCTGTTGTTCTCGTTGACTAGATGCGCATATGTGAGAACAAGTGTTGTGAACAGGGTTATACTGCATCTGAAAAACACAACAATCTGCAGCACAATGTTAGTTCAATATTGGTTTAATTACCTGTCAATGTGTTTGGGCTGAGAAGCTCCAGAACTTGGAAGATTACCCTGGCTTGTAAGTGCTCCACCTCTATGGCCACATCCTTAAAGGTTCGTGAGTTCTTTTGAATCAAATATGGTATACAGTTTTAAACAATAGAATAGGAAAAAGGTCAGTGTGTGAAGATGCATGGTGATACTAATAGAGGAGAGATTGAAGGCTTGATGAGTTGGGAATGTGGATTTGGAAATAGTTGAGGTAATGGGCCCATACAGAATTAGAGACAGAGCATTTAAAAAACTGGTGCTCATGGGATTCAAGGTCCAAAAAACATAGGAAACAATGGTTAGGCGTATAAAGACATAGCAGTCTATCCCTTGTTTGAAGCTTGTTGAGGACTGGCTAACCAAAGAATGAAAGAACATCTAGGGTTGCTATTTTTGAACCAAACTAGATTGTGTCAAAGTACTTGCTGGGTTGGGGGTCTCAAAAGTTTATAACCTGATCTAATGGTGTACTTTTTTGAAGGGCTAGGTAACTATTCTAAATAATATGGGGAACTATTTGGTTGGTACTGAATGGGTTAAAATTTTCCAATGATCGCCATAGGAAAATCCTGCCACCTCTACCCATTATCTCTGATAAGTTCTGAAACTGTTGCTGTCATAGGCATACCCGTCCCATTTATCTCCCTTGGTGTTAAGAAGTTCCTCAAGATTCCCCTCGGATGCCAAGGGTCCTGTCATAAGAGTGTGGACTGACCGTTACCTATCCTAAATTTGAATTGGGTGCCCAATTTGTCCCTCACGTTTAAGATTTTCCTCTAACTCCAAGAACTATTATTGGTAGGTTATGTATGCTAAAAGTTTTTTCGTCTCAAAATGATCGTGTGTACCTATTTGACCCACAAAGCCTCTCTATTAGAAAACAAATACCAGATCCTCTTTCCTAACAAGACAAGGTTCCAGGTTGGCAAATGTTTGATTCCTAACCCCCCCTTCCTTCTTTGGCCTAGTAAGGTCACTCCATTTAACTTTGGATTGAGAGTAGAGATCCACCCTCTTGGCCCATAGAAAATTCCTAAGTCTAGCTTCTATTTCCTTAAGGACAGATGAAGGGAGAATAAAGTGAGAAGCCCAATATACTTGGAAAGAAGAAAGGGCAGAGATCACTAGTTGTAAACTACCCTCATAAGAGAGGTTCTTTTGAGTCCATTTGTTGACTCTGACATCAATCTTGTCCGATAAGGGTTGGCACTCTCTTCTCGATAACCTATCGGTAATGAGAGGGACTCCCAGATACTTAATAGGGTGAGATCCTTTCCTAAGGTCTGATATTAGTTCCATATGATTGGACAAGTGATCCATGTCATTGGATAGGAAAAACTAACTCTTAGAGGGATTCATATCCATTCCTGAAAATCTAGAGAAGGATTTTAGACAAATGAGCAAGATATGAGCTGAACCTATATCAGCATGACAAAACAAGAGAAGGTCATTGGCGAATAAGAGGTTGGTGAGTGGTTTCAACCACTAGCTCAATGGAAGCAATGATGTTCTATGGTTATTTCACATGTCTTCAGAATCGGATGAGTGGTTGTATGAAAAGAGTGTCGATGAGACGCGTGGAACACCTTCTAGTAATTGGTGATCCATTCAGTAGGCATATCATCCACACAAGGATGATTCAGGTCCAGATTATTCCAGCAAATCTAGTGGTCTACCCAAAGAAAGATTCAATCCTAGATCTCTTTGTAAGATGCTGAAATCTTCTACCTGATCGCCTAAGCCAACAATTCCTGTCATTACACCTACTCCTATACCTTGTATGAAGGTTAAGCCATGTGAAGAAGAGTTTCCTTCTCTACATAGGAGTACAGATGAAACGACCAAGGTTATCTCTAGCCCTTATATTCGAGCCACAGGAATCATTTCACAAGGAACTCTTGTTTCAAATCCTTCTGATGGAGTTCTTAACTGGTAAACATCAAATGCAGTAGAATATAACAAAGTCCTTAGAACACAACCATACACATCTACATATTAGAGCTATACACCTTGTTCTCACACTTCATGGAACAAGAGGAATACCTGTTACAGCCAGGATATCTCTTCTAGACACTACCTACACAGTGTACCAAAATGCTTTGATTGGAAATTTGCTGACCACTCTTAACAATGGAAGTGTCATTCTGACAATAACACCTGATTTCAACATCAAATTGGATGATCCCACTTTGTTTGAACGACTGCAAGTTCATATTCATATAACTGGAGCAGATCAAGATCCTATAGCCATTATGGCTACCTTACATCACCAGATGATCTATTGTCTACAGAATCATGCTTTGGACCTCAACTTTCTAAATTCTACTTCGAATGCTCTTTATATGGTTGTTGATCGTTCTAATGATCAGACTACTATCGTCCAGATCCCGAAGTAATTACCAGTTGTGGAGCTTGAAAAGTTGATGCCCTACTGAATGGATCACTAATTTCCAAAAGGTGTTTCATGCACCTCATCGACACTCTTTTCATACAACCACTTCTCTGATTATGAAGACATTAAAAGATGGAACGATGAAGTCCATTTATGCAAAGCCCAACGGAGATCCATCTGGATGTTCTATATCTAGTGATATATTGCTAGTTTAGCTTGTATTTTCTCATATGGAAGGTAAATCTGGCCCTCCTATCAATTAGTTTACATCTAATGGAGATCTAGTCTATGTAAGCCATCATCGTTGATACTTTGTATGAGATGTTGACCCATCTATGTGAAAACCGGACTGTAAAGTCTGTCTCCACCCTGAGTCAAACAATGATGATGATGATGAGCGGTACGCTAGACAATGAAGGAGAAAGAAAAGTCTAAAACTTATTGTATGCCTTCTCAACGGTACCATCCACATAAGGGTGATTTAGATCCAGATGATTCCAGCAAATAGTGATTTAGATCCAGATGATTCCAGCAAATCTAGTAGTCTGTGAAGTAAATCACTTGTTAATATAGAAATCACATATAATATGTAAAATACATAAAAGGGGGGTTGAATTGTGTAAACTTTTCAAAGATAATAATCTTCCAGAATTTCTTGGATTTCTTTACAAAATTCAGATGATCACAAAAACACTTTACTAAAGTCGATAAGTAATGTAATCGCAAGAATTATTATCTACTCTTCTAATAACAAGAAAATTAAAAAATAAGGGTTAGACAATATATGCCATGATTTTATACTAGTTCACCCTAAACCTTGGACTACAACCAGTCCTCTGAGTTTGTCTGAGATTTCACTATACTCTTTAAATTTACAAGTATTTTTTCTACACTTATAGAGCCTCTGCAGGTCTCTCTTACAAAGTATTCTTTATCTGCTTTCTTAGCCTCTCTAGGCTCTAGCATTTCTTTCTCTCTATAGGAAAGATATTTTTGAGCTTCTCGTTACAAATGTATTCGCTCTCTTCTTTTACACTTTGAATATAGAATTTCTCAAAGTATTGTACAATCATATTTTCTCTCTTGTAAAAATGTTATTTAATTTGCGACTAGAACTAGTATTTATAGCCTAAGTCTTCAATTGTCTTCTTGAGAAACTGCTTCTTGAATCTTCTAGAAACCATTATTAGTTAAGTCTTGTAACTAACTCCAACTAACTGATTGACTGACGTTCTAGAATAGCTTCCTTTTCCATCATCTGGTATAATACTTCTTCTGTTATCACACTTCTTTTGTTGTCACGCTTCGTCTGTTATTGACGTGTATCGTCTGTTATTGCGCTTCATCTGTTGTTGACGTGTTTCATCTGTGTTTGACGTGTATCATCTGTTGCTGACATATCGTCTGTTGCTGATGTGTCATATGGTGTTGATATATTGTTTGGTGTTGATATATCGTCCGATATTGATTTATTGTCTGGTGTTGATGTATTGTTTGGTGTTGACCACGCATCTTCTGGGTTTGACTAACTATTACTTACATTTTTCTGCACACTTAACAAACTTAGCGAAACAGTTTATACATTTCTAAGATTATAATTATTTGATTGTCATCAAAATTAATAGAAGTGAAGTCTTCTTGACTTAACAGTCTACCCATAGAAAGATTCAGACCTATATCTCTTTATGAGATGCTAAAATCTTTTACCTGTCAGCCTAAGCCAACAATTCCTGACATTACTCATACTCCTATACCTTGTATGATGGTTAAGCCATACGAAGAAGAGTTTCCTTCTCTATATAAAGTACAAATGAAACAACTACACTTCACAAGGAACACTTGTTTCAAATCTTTCTAATGAAGTTCTTAACTGCAGACATCAAATGTAGTAACATAGAACAAAGTCCTTACTTCAGCAATTCTTAGATATTACTAAGCAGTATTGCATCATTGCTTTCAACCTCTAAAAGCATCATTGGTATAAAGAAGATTAAATTTCTAGGTAAGCATTTCAAAAATGGATTCTACCAGCCTGATCCACATATTACACAAGGGTTGTTACACTTTCCTAATGAAAATCTCACTGTGAAACAAATACAATAACTCCTTGGGATTGTTAATTACATCTGTTAGTTCATACCATACATGGCAACTTACACTTCATGTTTATCCAAGTTGCTCAAACAGAATCCACCCTGGCCTCCAAATATTTTCTTTTTTTCATTATAAATATCTTCTTCCTCTTCAGTGAGGTATGTTTTGCTCAAAACTTTTATCTTTTAAAATCTTTGATTGTCAAGTTCTTATGGCTCATCCAATCATTTATGCTATCAAAAAGAAATACTTTCCTCCCATAATAATAGATAGTAGCATTACCCAAGACTTAAGCTTGCATGAGAGAGAGAACTTAGAGAGAATCAAAAACATATAAACTAATATTCATTAAAATCAAAACCTGATTACAACAAAAGAGGAACCTTGATTTTATAGGCGAAGTAAGGGTAGAAAAGTAAAACACTTAAAAGAAAATTTGATTACAACTTTAAAAAAGAAAGAAACTTTAAGTATAATCATTACACCCTTCATAAAGGTACTTTGAAAAAGCAAACAACTTTCTAAAAAGCAAACAATATGATGATAAGAAAGAATCTTATATAGTAGTTTGTGGGCCACAAAGATTCTCTTTCATCAAAAGACCCAAACAGGAAAACACCTAAAAAGATAAGTCCCATAGAATCCAATGCATTATTTGTCACATATTGGTTCATGCCATGTTTGCAAATTGGATAGAGAGTTTGGATTACTTTAGCTGTCAGTGTCATTTTGATATGTCTTTTGTCGTTTACTATGACTGAGCTCACATGTGTGAAGGTTGCATGAATTGATTTAACTCATCTTCATTAGGACTGTAACTATCATCATTAGGGTTTTGAGCTTCCTAAAAGACTGAGTCAAGAGGCTAAGAAGGTCCTGCAAGGTCTGAATCTTATTCATCTAGGTCATCTTAAGGACTATTGGGACCTGGTATGTCAACATCTGGTGCTTTGGTTCATCAGGAACAAATTCACCTGGATATGGTCCAATAGAGGAGGAAATGATTAGTGTATCAGAAAAATGATTTATCTCTTTGAGAAAATCTCTAAGAGATTAGAGCATATTGTCTTGATATCATGGCCAATATAATGAAGTATGATAAAAATGGACATGGTGTTCAGTGTAAAGGGCTCCAGTATAGGTTTCACGATATGGATGATGAAGGATGAAGAAACAGTGAAGATTGTCATCTAGCAGAAGCTTTCCATAGACGATGTTGTAAAACAACCGTAGAACATTGTTGCTTCCATTGAGCTAGTAGTTGCAACCACTCAAGAAATGTCCATAACAAAGAGCTTTCATTGTTTATGTCACAAAGATGTTGGTAAATTGGAAGAGGGGATAAGGTGACAACACAAGCATAGAGGGACAAAAGTTCCCAAAGATACCATAATGTGTTTTTAGAAAGGGGATCATGAAGAAAAGTCATATTAATGTAAGGTAAGGTACTTTGAGGTTGAACATTGTGGAACAACCAAGAGAGTTGGTTTCACTGAGAAAATAATCCAAACAATAAAACAAACTCATATGAGCAAGTAAGGCAACTTTAGAAACATTATTAGGTGTATTAGCAATGGGAGGAAAGTATTTCTTTGTAATAGTAGAAAGGGTTGGATGAGCCATAATAACTTAACAATCAAAGACTTTAAAAGATAAAAGTTTTGAGAAGAAGATAACTCACTGAGAGGAAGAAGATATTTATAATAAGAAGGAAAGAAAATTTCTGGAGGCCAGGGTGAATTCTGTTTGAGCAACTTAGATAAACATGAAGTATAAGCTGTCACGTGTGGTATGAACTCACAAGCGCAATTAACGATCTTGAGGAATTGTTGTATTTGTTTCACAATGAGATTTTCATCAGGAAAGTGTAACAACTCTTGTACAATATGTGGACCAGGTTGGTAGAATCCATCTTTGAAATGGGTATCCAGAAATTCAATCTACATTGTACCAATGATGCTTTTAGAGGCTAAAAGAATGATGCCATACTATTTAGTAAGATTTAAGAATTGATGAAGTAAAGCCTGATGTTCTTCATGGGTCTTTAAGAATAGGAGAATATCATCAATGTAAATAATTGCACTATTGAGGATAGGCTCATAGATCGTGGTCATGGTTCTTTGAAACAATGATGGCGCAACTTTAAACCCAAATGGCATAACAATCCATTAGTATTGTGCATTGGGAATGCAGAATGCAGTTTTATACCGCTCAATTAGGTGAGAGCCCCAATTGCCAAAATTCTGCTTTAAGATCAAACTTGCAAAAGATAACTTGTTTAAAAAATAGTAACTGAGTACTGATCTTAGGGAGAGGAAACTTGTCATCTTGCAGGAATGCGTTCAAAGGCTTGCAATCAATCACCAATATCTTTTTACTGCATTTTTTCTCTAAACGTTTGTTTACATAGATAGCCTGGCAAGCCCTATCTAACTTTGTAGGCTCAATAAGTCCTTGCTTCAGAAGGATAACACACTCATCTTATGTGAGTTTGAGATCATCAGGGTTCATCCCTAGATTTGTAGCTTTAGTAGGATTGATATTCTCATTCTTTTTGAAAGGTAGACTTATGAAAAAGTTAGCATTTTTCTAAAGAGGATATGGATGAGAAAACTGTGCATATGATTCAAGACAATAGTCTAACAGTTTTTCTCACAATGATATATATGGTGTAAGAACTTTGAAAGTTCAAACACATTTTTCACTTTAGTGTATGGACAACAAAATGATCGATACCTGAGGCCTATAGGTAGGATCTATAAAGGTGAGGCTTCACTGTATACATCCATACTAATAAGAATATTTAGGCCAGGTAGATTACTACCAAACACTTTAGTCCAAACTATACACTGTGGAAAGAATCGTACCTCGATCTTTCTCTTTGTAATAAGCTTGATCTTGAATGAATTGCCATCTATAGAAGTAAAGTACTCATCCTATGAGGTCCATGCCTCAGAAGGTAAAATGTTAAGCTTCATAATCATATGGCTAGATCTAGTATCCATAAATCCAATAGCTTTGATGGGGCGATCATATCTATCTTGTTTGAAGAGTTGGATCTGAACATATGGTCGTTGGACTGCAGTACGATCTAATTTCATATAGGTCTACTGTAACATGTATAGAGAATCATCCCTTAGAGAGATAGAGGAATCAGAGGATTCATCTTCAGAGGTCGTAATAGAAACTCAAAGGTAAATGTTAAATTCCTCATTGTTGAAAAGACTAATCCTTCACCTTTTCCTAGCAGGTTAGCAGAGTTAAATAAGGAGGACAAGGATAAAGAGATCTAAAACACCTTTCGAAAAGTTAAGGTGAACATTTCATTACTATAAGCGATCAAGCAAGTGCTGAGGTATGCAAAATCCTTAAGGAATTATGTCAAGCGAAGGTTAAGAGTTAATGAAATGATTAGAATAAGTGAACTTTTTTGTAGTTTTCAAAAAGAAAATACCTCCCAAGTGTAAGGACACAAACATGTTTACTATTCCTTGTAAAATTGGTAATACTGAGATTAAACAAGCCATGCTAGATTTAGGAGCATCGATTAATGTTATGCCTCATTCCATGTATGCTTCTTTAAGTTTAGGATCATTAAAAGAAACTAGTGTTACCATACAATTGGCTGATCGTTCTAATGCTTACCTAGATGGGGTGATTGAGGATGTGCTTATGCAGGTAAATGAGCAAAATATTTCTTGCTGACTTTTATATGGTTGACATGAATGATGAAACTTTCCATAACCCATTACCTATTTTACTAGGGAGGCTATTTCTCAACATGGCTCAAACTAAGATAGATATTTGTGAAGGTACTTTCATGATGGAATTTGATGGAGAAATTACTCATTTCAATCTTTCGTATGTCAATCAATAAGTACTCCTGTAATGACCACTCTGTTTTTGCAATTAATTTGATTGACCTTTCATTGTAGGAAGATTGTAAGCAGAAACATACAAATAAACAAGAAGCAATTTCTACAATAAAGAAGACTAAAGCTTTTAATGTCTTGCCAAAAAGCTTTATCATTGGTCAAAAAGTGCTTATTTATTGTGCTAAATATAAATTGTTTCCGCATAAATGCCATCCTTATTGGGTCGATTCTTTTTTGATAACTAATGTTCTTCCTTATGATGCAATAGAAATCAAAAGTTTAAAAATAAGGAAGGCATTAAAAGTAAGTGGTCATCAACTCAAGCTTTGCTTGGATGAAGGTCAGGCGGAAAAGGCCAAAGTTGTGATTCCTGGAGATAAAAATTTCGTCACTTGATGAGAGTAATATGGAGTCGAGCTAATGACAATAAACAAAGGCACTGCTTGGGAGGCAACCCAAGGTAAGTCAATTTCTGTTTATTAAAATTTTTGCATTTTCTATTTTGGTTAAATTCTCTATTTCTTGCATTTGACGTTACATTGAGAATAATGTAAGTTTTAAGTGTAGGGGTGGGGATCTTAGTTTTTATGCATTTTTTTTAGCTTAATTGTTGCTTATGTGGCTTCTTAAGCAGTTTTCAAAATCAAACAAACAAAATCAAAATTTTTCTTTTTTTATTGCCTTTAAGATTATATAGTCATAATTAGTGTGAACTGGCTAGAAAAAACTATGGCAACTTTAGCATGTATTTTTTCTTTTATGATTGATTAATGTGCATTATCCTTAAAAGAGTGGTGACTAGTGGTAAACAAAACTAGTGAGATTTTGAGTTATATTAGACCGACACATCCACATCAGTCTCACTGTCTTTTGTTATGTGTGACCTTCATGACATGTATATCTTGACTTTGCTTTGATTTTTTATTCAATACCACATTTTTATTTCATGCATTATCATGAAAATGATTAGGCATTCTTCGTTATTTACGAGCTACAATAGCCAAATAGCCTACCCATTTATATGAATTTTTTTTGTTAACCCCCTTTGAGCTTTGTTAGTCTTTGCTTTTGTATAAACCACATTTCATGATTTTAAACCTAACCAAATGTCCTACCCAAGCATTAAAGCTAGTGGAGCATTTGTTAATTGTTGATGACTATGATTGTACAAAAGCCTAAATATGGGGGTGTGCATACATATGAGTTGGTTATATTTGTTTCAATGCTATGTTATGAATTCCTGTGTTAATGTAGCTTCTTTCACCGTTATATTTGAAAAAAAAGGAAGACAAGGAGAAAAGAAAAAACATTAAAAAAATTGTGAGTTTGGATAAAAGTGTCAAAGAGGAAATATAATTGTTTTGAAAAGTTGTTAATTACTGGTTTCTCCTCCTTAAGTTGTATTGAATGGGCGGTTTCAATATATTGCATATGAGGTAGATGTTATTTTAGATGGAGCACTCTTTGTGTTATGTTTATGTGGTATGGTGTGAGAGTTGAATTGAGTTGTGAAATATAATTGTTGCATTCATCATAGCTAACGGTACCCAGTTTTGATTGAATGTTAACTTGTTTACTTGATGTAACATCCCATCACCGATGGGAAGGGTAAAATGGTAATTTGGAATGGGTTATGAGTGTGTAAACGTATCTCGGCGTGGTCATGCCTAATATGGCCTCCATATATGCATAAATTGTAATTTTTGTATATGCACATGTTTGTACATGCATTCAT